>VZRL01007047.1:475440-592817 GCA_013397895.1 Origma solitaria
CCCCTCCTCTCTCAGTGTTTGACTGATCTCAAATGGAAACACAGGGAGTTCACCTCATCCCTTTAAAGGATGGGCATAGAACCAGCCACCTTTGTCTTTCTTCCTTTTTCCCCCCTTTCTCCTTTTATTTTTACTTTCTTTTCTTTCCCTTTCCCTTTTTCCTCATTCCCTTTTTTCTCTTCCTCCTTTTTCTCTTTCCCTTTTCTCTTTTTCTCTTTTCCTTTTTTCCTTACTTTTCCTGTGTTTTTTCTTTTTTTTCTTTTTTCTTCTTTTTGAAAGTACTCCTCCTGGCTAGCATGAGCTTCTCCCTTCCCCAAGCCTGTGATCCCCCTCTCCCACGTTTCTCCATGTCCCTGTCTCAGATCCACAGAAAGCTGAGGAACTTGTGGCATCTGGATCCAATGACCAGGGAGGTATGGAAGGAACTGCACAGCTGAGCACCGTTCCTGCCATGGAGAAACTTCACCCCTGACACCCCATGGCCTCTCCCACTGTCCGGGGAGAGATTCCATTCCATCACACATTGGACACCAGCGGTGTCTGCGTGGATTTGGCTCCACATGAGAATGGAATGGGAGGTGTGAAATAGCTCATGGAATGATGGTGCAGTGGGGACAGATTTTGGCAGGGCGCATCTGGGTCAGGGCAAAAATATTGAAGGAGGGAGGAAAAAAGCCTAAAATCCAAATTTGGCTTTCCTCAGCCTTTGGATGAGCTTCCAGTGCTGGTGTTCAGCCACTGCAGCAGCCTGAGCAATATCCTGACTGCTCAGATGGACACAGGGAACTCTCTCTGTTAGTGAGGCTGCATCCACATAAACCTAAAAGCGTTCAGAGAGCTGTGATTTGTTGCAGAAGCAGATAGCAAAGAGTGAGGGTGTTGCCATCCTGAGAGCTTTTGATTCCAGACTTGGAGAAATAAGTGAAACCCATGGGTTTGGGGTTCAGTGCTGGGCCTTGCCCAGTCTGGGCTGTGCAGACCCACCCTGTGTGCTGGGGCCCATAAATGACATTTACTGTGTCATTTCCCTCTGTAGCGGGCGGCAAACCAAAGCTTTTGAGCAGCAGTTATTTCAAACATGCAGCTCAGCCTTAGCTGGGTTTGGCAGGACACAGCTCCTTGCACTGAGGGAATTCTATCCCACTCCTTCCCATCTGTAAGTATCATTTTAGTGGTGTAAAGAGAATTAGCGCTTGATGCCTATTTTGCAAAACCTCCCCAGATAAGGTTTGAAAAAACATTCTTTGGGAGGTGTATTTGTGCTGCAAGTCAGCTTGTGAAATCCAGGCTTTGTGCAAGGTTCAGAGGGGGGGTTAAGCCTCTGCTCAGCTTTTCTTCTACTTAAAAACCTCAAAAAATTAATCCAGTTTATTAGCTCTTAAGAAGAAGTGGGAATATATGGAGAGCTGTTTCAGAAAAGAGGAGAGATAGGATTGTTCTTTTGATTCCTTTGGTGAAATTTAAACATAAAAACTAGGAAATGACAAAGGGAGGGAACTAAATCTTATTGGGAAGAGCTGATGATGAGAGGGTTTGATTTGGTTTGGTTTTTTTAGAGCAATGCAGGTGGATTTTCTTTTTTTTTCCAAGTAAGATTGCACTGAAGTTGCATTTCTGGAAGATGGATTTCAGGACTGCTGTGAAAAGAATGCTGTTATTAAAATAAAAGGATCAAGTCCTTGGGAGGGTGGCGTGAGGACTGTACCTGTGAACCCTCTGAAGCTGGAGACAGTAATTGATAATCCCTGTGGGTCCTGAAGGAGCACAGGGGATGGCTGAGTCCTGTAGGAATTCCTGCTGTACTTGGTGCTGTGGAGGTCCTTGGACAGCATTCGCAATCCTTGGGAGTTTCCATAGGGATAAGCAAAGAATTTACACGGTCTGGACCACATTTAAAAGGGGTTGCTTTGTGTGTGGAGAGTGAACCAGCACAAGGCAGAGCCTGCAAAAAGGCTGCAATGGGCTAATCCAGCTTGTGAGGAAGCTGGAAATGTGCCTTTGGATGTTTTGGGGTTTGTTTGTGTGACCTTACAGCAACTCCCTGTGCACTTCTTGAAATATTATGACAGGAGAATGTCCAGTCTCAGCTTTTGTTCTGAAAAATGAAAGAAACTTCTAAATGCTGAGATTTGTGGTGTTTGAACACCTCAAGCATCATTTTTGTTGGCATTCTGAGTGGCAGGGAGGGGACAAGGACTGTTTGTGGAGATGTTCATGTTCTGAGGGAGGCTGTACCCTCCAGCTCTCTTAGGCTTTGGCTGCTCATGTCCGTGCTCACGGGTGGATTGCTGGGACAGGAGGGACAGGCACGGATAACCAGGGGTGTCAGACTGCACAGGCACGAGCCAGGGCTGGCACAGTCCCGGGGATCAAACACAGACTGACTGCTGTGATGCCACAGCTCCTTCCCTGCTGCCCCTTCCAAGGGTTAAAGGCAGCCTTTTTCTGCTCCAGCACTGCTACGTTTCTAAGGCTGTTCCCAGAGCAGGATATCTCGTGGTCCAAGCTTTTCTCCATGTCCCTGCTCCCATTTTCAGGCTGGCAAAGCTGAGCCATTCCTGTGGCACGGGATGTGTGCCCTGCTCCCGTTCTTTGTCCCAGCAGCCGCTCCTGTCTGGGCTGTGCTTGCTTTGATGGATGGAATCAGGTCCCTGATGCCCCAGAGGAGGACATTGCCCCAAACCTCAGCCACTGTCCCAGCTCTGCCCTGCAGGAGATTCGAGCTGGGCACTTTCTGTTTGAAGGGCAGGATTTGCCAAGCTCCGAGGGCATCCCCATCCCACATTCCCTTGCAATAATGCATGTTTCAAGGGCAGAGGAGGGAATACCAGGGCAAATGGGCTCAGAGGAGGAGGAGAAGGCAGGACTCCCCATCCTGGGTGGTTTGTGGGGAGGGGAGGGTGAAAGGTACTTCCACAGGGGCAATGTCTTACTCAGAGGAACGACGTCTCAAGTGTGGTTTGGTGGTTCTGGCTGCCTGGGATAGTTCAGCCTGGAAGCAGAAAATTGCTTGCAGGAGGACTTTTGAGTCAAACATTCAAAAATATGGTTGGGTTTTTTGTCTTGAAGGCTTGCTCTTTAATTTGTTAATAGTTTCTGATTGAAGCTCAAACACCTGGAGACCAGGAACTGACTAAGTGCTGCTTTGCTCCTGTGGCAAACTCTTTAAACAGGAGGCTAAGGGACAGATTCTAACACACACAGATACTCTTCTGTGTGCTTGATACCCGTACAGAAATACAGAGAGGGAGAGCTTTCACGTCTGTTAAAGGGATATTTCTGTGTGGAGCATCCAGTTGGATCTACCCAGTGTCAAATCTGTTTTCACAATGTGTGCTAACCTCCTTCTCCATGTTTATATAGGATTTTCTGCCTTGATTTAGGATTTTGCTGAACAAAACAAAAGCAGTTACTGGGTGCTTTTATAAAACAGTAAATTTGCACATGGTGCAGCCTCCTGTCCCTACCTGTTTGTCCTCACCCCTTGGTCAGGGCTGGGTTGTGTGTGCTCAGCAGGGCTCACAAAAGCTGCTCTGATTTTGGGTGCATTAAAATGCTGCTCACCATCACCACCTTTCCTCTGCCTTGTTTTCCGTTCTTTTCTGCCTCTTGGCACCACTTGCCTGGAGATGCCCAGAGAAATGAAACTTCCACTGACAGGTTGCCCATGAGTTCGGTACCTCACGTGTGCAGGTGTTTGGAAATGGAATCATGGAAAGTTTGAGTTGGAAAAGAACTTAAAAGAACGCCAGTTCCACTGACACCTTGCACTAGACCTGGGTGCTCCAAGCCCTCTCCAGTCTGGTCCCTCCAGGGATGGGGCAGCCACAGCTTCTCTGGGTAACAAATTGTAGTATTTTATAAATCCACAAAACCGATTTGAAACCTGCCCATAGGCCTTTCTGGCTCAGATGTTTTTACCCCATCCTTCCAGATGTTTACACACGTTGAAACCTCTGTCCTAAGCTTTTCTCAGGCCTGGAGAGCTGTTTCACATTAGGCAAAAGCAAGCAGCAGAATTCCTTGTTTCCACCCTGCTAATCCATCACTCCACGTGCTGTGCTCCGGTGGATCTGAGGTCACACACTCCGTGCCTCCTGCTCCCAGCAGCAGTAAATAAAAGTGAAGTGACAGTGGGGATGAGAATTAATCAAGAATGCGTGAAGCTGGCAGGCAGCCTGCAGGGTGCTGCTGGGCTGTGCTCAGACCTCAGAGATCCCAAAGACAAGGTGGAGGGGCTCTGAAACACCTGGTTCTGTTCCAGGCTTTGGGAGAGTAAACCAGCAACTGCAGGGGTTGGATTGCATCTGAACTGCATAATTAACGTCTATTACTCTGTAGCTGCCATGATGACTCTGAAGGATGAATTCATTTAGGAATTGGGTTAATAGTTATTAAGGACAAGGGTATGACTGGCTGGTGTTTGGAGTTTCCCTGGAGGATTGGGCAGGGCAGCACTCCCATCCACAGCAGGATTAACCCTGGCGTGTGCTATGTCCTGCTTTAAAAGCACATTCATCATGCCCTGTGTTCAGCCTGGGGTTTTGCCCTGTGGTCCTTAATTCACACACAGAATCATGGAGTGTTTGAGGCTGGAAAAGCCCTCCCAGACCATCGAGACCGCTGATCCCCACCTTGTGACCAGCCCAGAGCACTGAGTGCCCCATCCAGGTGTTCCTTGGACACACCAGGAACCTCCCTGGGCAGCCCATTCCAATGCCAGACCACCCTTCTCAGGAAGAAATTCCTCCTGGTGTCCAACCTGAGCCTCCCCTGACACAGCCTGAGGCTGTTTCACCTTGCCCTGTTTGGACATGTCACCATGGAAGTGGCAGTTTTGAGGCAAAAGGGATTTTTGTCCCATCCAGGAGCAGCACTGCACTGTCCCAGCTGCATCCGTGTGTCCTGGGACTCTGGGATTCCCTTGCCCTGCTGGTGGGATCTGGGATTCCCTTGCCCTGCTATTTGGGATCTGGGATTCCCTTGCCCTGCTATTTGGGATCTGGGATTCCCTTGCCCTGCTATTTGGGATCTGGGATTCCCTTGCCCTGCTGTTTGGGATCTGGGATTCCCTTGCCCTGCTATTTGGGATCTGGGATTCCCTTGCTCTGCTGGAGGGAGAGGTCTTTCAGCCCCAGAGCAGATCCACTGCTCTGCTGCATAGATCCATCCGCTGGTAACGAGACATAAAAAATTACTGTCGCCTTCAATTTTAGTCTTTATTTGCTCCATTCATGGCTCTGTTTGGATTTTTTTCTCTATGTAATTATTTAAATATATATTGTGACAGAAATGGGGTCAGCTCTTTCTTTTCTTAACTCTGGATGCATGACATGCAAAGGCAGGGTTGTAGCTGTGTGTGGATTTTGAATGGAATAATTTATTTACAGAGTGACATTGCAGAAATAAAAACTGTTGTGGAGCTGTTGGGGCTAAAGGACGTTTTCTCAGCAGGTGCAAATGGAGGTGCACTTCAAGCTGTCCCCTCAACATGCTAGGGACAGAGGCTTTCTGTGCTCAGGCCCCAGTGGAGAAATGCTCTGGGAGATTTATTGGAGGGTGATTTTTGCTGGGGAAGGTATCTGGAAATGACCTCCTCAAGACAAGAGCCTCCCAGTTCATCAGACCTGCACGAGGCTGAGCTGCTGGGCAGCTCTTGGTCAGAGGGAATGGGAGTGATGCAGATGGTCTTCCGTGATGGAAACCCCCCAGGTGAAGGTAAGGGCCAGTCCCTGCTCTAGGGAGGAATGATGAGGGGGAGGGAAAATTATTTCTCAGGATAAAGCACAGTATCACAGGAATGTGCTGCCCTGAAATGTTTTTATGAGCAGCAGAAGCTCTCACAATTCCATGGCAGTTTGTTAATGTTGTGTCCTTCGGGCGTTTTGCCTTCAGACAGAAAATAAGCCTGGAATTAGAGCTCTCTGCTTGTCCCCGGACTGTGCTCTGGGCTCTGGCATGAGGATCACTGCAGAAATCCACAGGGACAGGAGGACTGTGGTTTCTCCCTGTCAGTGATGGATCTTGGCAGGGCTCCTGACCCTCCTGTGGTGCTTTGGAGATAAGGCTGGGCCCGGCCACAAATTGAAGGGGACACTTGGTTTGTTCTGACGCGACACCGAGTCCTCCCCAGAGCTGAGTGAGTGCCGAAGCTCTGCAGAGGAGCCTTTGCCTACAATTTACTTGTTTTACAACTTTTCCAAGAGCAGGGCTCACTGCAAATCCAGAATGAAAGGAGGATTGTGATGGATACTCTGTTTTTCTTTTCTGCCTTGATGTTTATTCTGTATGGGGAGGTTTGCCATGCACACATTTTGAATATCTCTCTGCCTGGGGAAGGTGGCAGAGTGTTGGGACAGATCATCTACCACAGTTCAATGCAATCCCATCCTCTGCAAGGCTGCCAAGCTGCCCTGACCCCGAGGTGATGGTGGGTGTCGGGTGGCTGAGGAAGCAGCAGGACACAGCCCAGGTGTGCAGTTGTGGTGCTCAGCCTCAGGGCAGGGGAAGTTCACAGACCTTGGAAGAGCACTTCCAAATAGCAGATTCACTGATGGAGAATGCAGGGCACGTTAGGAGAGGATGGTTTCAAGAGGCTCTGTCAAGGCACAGAAACCACATCAAAATAAACAGTGTGTGTGTAAAGGCAGAATCATCGAGTCACGGAGTCATTTAGGGAGGAAAAGACCTCCAAAATCATGAGGTGTGACCTTTGCCACAGCACTGCCAACCCACCCCCAATCCATGTCCCCAGCTGCCACATCAACACAGGTTTTTAACTCTACCCACCACTGCTCTGGGCAGCCTCTGCCAGGGCTTGACAACCTTTTCCATTAAAAAATTAAACTTAATCTACAACCTAACCCTTCTTAGGGCATCTTGTCCTAAAGATGCTTCAGTGGTAAATCAAAGATGCACCATTTTCACTGTTCGTAACAAATACTTACTGGCACAGAGCCAAGTGGCAAAATCCCCAATCCCAACAGTTTTCCAAAGCTGCGTCCTACCAGTTACCCTGAGTGCACCTGGATTATTAAACTGATCCTCGGAAGATAATTGGCAATTGAGTTGTTTGGGTAATCAGAAGGCTGAGAGTGCTGCTGTCACACTCAGTAACTAGAGGTGCTTTGCCTGACTGTGTGTCACATTAAATACAAGTTTTGTTCAGAGGGATCGGTCACAGAATTCTCAGGGGGAGCGTGAACTGAGCTTGTTCCTTAAATCCTTGGGGCTCTTCCACAGTTACAAAGCAGGTTTGGGCCCCAAGTTTGTTAAAATCCATGGAGAAGGTGTTTGTTGTTGTCGTGGGTTTGACCACCACAGTTGTCACTCTGAGTTTTGTCACTCTAAGGATGTGCCACAGGCTGGGGGATGGAGGCATCAGAAATAAACACTGTTTTTCAGGACTGCAGAACAGGTTTGCCGCCAAGGGCTCAGGTTGTGACAGATCAGGAAGGACTCTCTGTTTTCCAAATGGTGCATTTTAAACTCATCTGTGGGTTTAAAACTGTGCCTTTATTTCAAACATTGTGGTTTACGCTTTTAAAGGCCCCATCAGGGATATTAGATACTGAATCTGGTCTGTCTTAAATATTTCATTTCCTGCATGTGGGCACCACTTTTCACTGTTTCTTCTTACAGCTGATGACTGCAGCTGCCAGAAAAGCAGCTGATTTTCCATTTTGACTCCAGCTCTGTCCATAAAAAGTCCCCAAAGCTGTTTCTGTTTCTTGTGCTTTCTAAATACTGTTTCACCCTTCCAGCCTCTGTTTTGATGCTTGATCAGCTGCATCTCTAACACCCCTGCTTGCAGATCTTTTCCCTGGAAATACTCATGGTTTTCATCTATAACCTTGCCCAGAGGCATTTCTTACCCTGTTAGTGATATTTTCCCAACACAGGGAGTGTTGCTTCGTTCTGGGGTGTGAGGGTGAGTGGGGCTGGATGGGAGCAGTGTCACATGCAGTGAGGTTTCGTTATTTCTGTGCTCCTGAGTGGGTCTTGTGTACAAATGATGTGACAGATGTCTGATCTTGGCATAGCAGCCCTAATGGGGCTCAGGGGGATTTATATATGTATATATACACACACACAAGTCAGCTGTCTGCTTCCATGATCTACCTGAGAAATGGGACTTAAGAAAATTGCCATCTCTGTCTGCTAAAGCTGCTGAAGCTGTAGGTGACCTCAGGCAAGGAATTCGGAAAGTTTTTGGAAACAGGAAAAAGAGGAAATGGCTTTCCATTGCCAGAGGGCAGGGACAGATGGGATATTGGGAAGGAATTGTTCCCTGTGAGGGTGGGCAGGCCCTGGCACAGGTGCCCAGAGAAGCTGTGGCTGCCCCTGGATCCCTGGCAGTGTCCAAGGCCAGGCTGGACAGGGCTTGGAGCAGCCTGGGGCAGTGAAGGTGTCCCTGCCATGGCAGGGGTGGCACTGGATGTGCTTTAAGGTTCCTCCCAACCCAGGCCATCCTGGGATTCTGTGATTTTCTTTTGTTTTAATGACCTCACTCAAGTAATTTTCAAAGGGTGTTTTGTTTGTGTTGCTCTAAAGAGCAGTGGTGGTTGCTGGCCTTGATGGAGCCCTGTTTCTCCTCTGTGGTTAAGTGCAGAGCAGTTTATGGCACATTTGGCCTGTGGGGTAAGGAGGGAGCTGTATTTAATGCCTGCAATGTCCACACAATCATTTGTAGCTGCACAGACACTGCCCTGCTACCTGGAGCATGGTGGAGCTTCAGTTCCCTTCCCCGAGCTCTGCTCTGTGCCTCAGAAGGGTTCAGAGAGCTCCAAGCTCTCACGACTGTCATTTTCTGAAGAGCAGAAAAAGCCCCCCATGCTGTGCCCGCCCTCCCCTCAGCCTGACCTGCTGCTCCGTGCTGGAATCTCGCTAAAGAGATGATGGATGCAGAGCTGTTTATATTCCATCGTTCCAGGGGAGCAGGGGTTTCACTCACATGGCGAGAGCTGTAAATCCTGGGTCGAGTTCAAGGTCTGTCAGGCTGCCATTCAGAACTGGGCTGGTTCTGGGAGGAGAAATGGCTCCTAGGCTTTCAGACACTTTGTGTTGGGTTCTCTTGCTGGGCTCTTGCTCCTCTGTACCTACACAAAAAGCACTCTCCCCAAAGCCTGAGCCAAATGTTTGCTCCTGGCAAAGCTGTGAGGGACACAGGAGCCCCTGGAGCTCAGGGCTTGTGTCACCTTCTGCCCCAGACAGCCACACTCCTGTGGGGCTGATGTCCCACACAGCGAGGCAGGGTTAGGTTGGAGATGCTGTCACTCAGACCCAGCCCTATGTCCCCTGTGCTTTGGGGGCTCCTGTCTCTAACTGGAATGCAGCAGCACAAGGAAGTCTCATTTTTAGGGGAGAAAAGCTGCAGTGGTTTCCATTAAAATCTCTTTTTTTCCTGCTGACTGCAATTAATTGATAATAAACTGATAATTAATGCTGAGAGATTAATTTCTGCTGCAGAATGAGGCTAAAAAGGGTTCACCGCATAAATATACCAAATTTTCTTCTCTGCCTTGTGCTCTGTCCATTTGTGTATTCCCTCCATCTTGTCCTTGTTCCTCCCTCATGTCTGTGTCCTGTGATTCCAGGTGGAGTGCTGAAGTTTTAGTGTTTCATTCAGAAATAAAGTACTTTTAAGTTGCCTTAGCCCTAACTCCCTTTAAGTTTCAAAGATTTACAATTTTCTTCAAGTTAGAATAACACAGGAGAAGTCATGGAATCACTTTGGTAAACAAATGTAAGTATAGATAAAGCGACCTAAGGCACCAGCTAAAAACACTTCCTGGGTGAACTCCCCGTGATGAATTTCATCCATCTTGCTTTCTGTTTTGACTAAATCTCTAAACCATTTTCCACTGTGACTTGAAACAGGAAAGGGCTGAAGGGTCAGGCTGGAATAACATACAGAACCCGAGCCCAGACAGCTGTGAGAGTCACCCATGGCAGAGTTAACCTCTCCTGCTGGATGCTGCTGCTTTTCCAGCCATTTAATCCGTGGTGTTTTCTTACTGAGGGGTCAAACCGAAGTGACTTTTGCCTTATACTTTCATCTCATTTTCTGCTCTTGCTCTCCATGTGGGCTGCAAGGTTCAGGAGAGCATCCATGTGTTCTCTCTGAGGAAATAAGCATTTGAACCAGAAGAGAAAGGTCTATCCCTGTCTTAAAATAAATAAATCCTAAGTGCTGTAGAGCAAACCGAGTCAGGACAGGAAGGCTGTGTGTGCTGGAACTCAGTGCAACCTGGCTGGCTTGGAGAGGGATTGATGGACAGGACGGGGTCCTGTCTGCTGACATGGAGACAGATCCAGCTGGAAATAGGAGTTTTTCTTACACAGCAAGAAGATCTATTAATCTTTAATAAAAATTTCAGCATGTAAGTTGTGTGAGTGGGTGGTACCACAAATGCTGGCAGCAGCTGGACCTCTCGTGCAGCGTGGGTGCCTCTGAGCACTACTCAGGGCACAGCAGGAAGAGTTACCTCTGCCAGATGCCAAGTGGAAACATTAAATCCACATAAAAATATTCCTGTATGGAACTGGCCTGGACTAGGGGAGCCCCACTTAGAAACGAGCATGATTTTTGTACTGGTAATTGAAGCATTTAAGAGGTGATGGAGCAAAGTGAGGTTTTGAATCTGGGAATGAAAATGCAGGGAAGGGTTTAAAATTGCCTCCTCTGACATTTGCAGTGGGTTATGTCTGCGTGTGGGGAATGCAGCCATCACTGAGCTGCAGGAATCGGGATGGGCTTGGGAAGAATGGCCATGGAGAGTGACACTGCTGCTCTTCCCAATGCCACAGGACTGAGCTCGGCTTAAGGGAGTAGGGAACAGCTCCAGGTTGTGGCTGCTCATCGTTCTCCCCAGGCCATTTGATCAGCAGAGCTAAAACTATTCCTGCTGGAGCTGGGCTCTGGATCCCTGTCCCTCCCAATCTCCCCCCGTGCCAAGTGAAGCCTGGGAGCGTCTCTGATCTGTGATCTATCCGTGGTGGTGCCTCTGATGGAGGGCTCAGATCTCCGGCTCACTGGAAATGAAATCATCACTTCAGTAATCTCCAGTCATTTCTTTAGCATGACATTTCTCCTCACTTTGATAATCGGAAAAAAATCAGCAGCTCTGTGCAGAGGCTGAAATCTCACCAGGCTCTCATCGTGCATTTAATCCTACCCAGCAGAGTAAGGGAGAACAGGGCAGGCTGGAATAAGAGTAGGGATGAGCCCAGATTTTCCATTCTGTGAGAAATTCCAGATTTGTCATGATGCTTTTCATTGTGAACATTTCTGTAAAAAGAAATTTCAAAAAATACACTGTTTTTTTTTGAGAGGAACTTATTTTTAAGTCAGTGATCAATTCTTCCTTTTAAAGATCCTGAAACTATTTAATGGCATTATTGAAATCTTCACTTGGTATTTTATTTTTTTATTTTAAAGAAGTTTGTCACAGCCAGGTTTGTAATTGAAGGTCTGAATCCAGGAAATCACTTTGTGCTTAACTTCACCTCTTTCTTATGTCCCACTGAAGTGAATGGGATTTAAGCTTGTGCTTCTTTAAATCAGGACCATTAATAATTAAAGAAGTGTAATTATTAAATTAGAAAATTAGAAGCTGATCAAAAATTTATTTGAGCAACAATTTATGGAAATCATGAAAAACTTGAAGATGACATTTTTGCCATAAGGATGTTGAGTGCCTGAAGCAGCAGCAATGTTGAGCTTTGCTGTAAAACACAGTTGACAACACGAGACCGACTTAACAGGCACTTACTTGTGTCTAATATTTTATTAACGCTCTAAATTAAAAAGGAATCCTTTTGCCAAACCCTTCTGGCACTTGAGAATCTGCAGGAAATGGGAGCAAGATGAACAATTTTTATATTGGTATAGGGAAACCTTTGTAGTCCTTTGGATCTGGGATGTATGGATCTGATCCGCTGTTGCTGCTGCTGCTTTGGCTGTGCCTGTCTGGGAGTCTGCCTGGGAGAATCCAGGCTTTGCTTTCCTGGGAGAATCCAGGCTTTGCTTTCCTGTGATTTGTGCTGGAGATTTGATGGGAAGCTGAATATTGTCCACTTCCTTCCTTGATTGCTGCAGTGATTCCTTCCTGTAAAGTTAATTGCATTCCATGTAAATGTGGCTTAAAAATTTGTCACTCAGGCTCCAAATGTGCAAAAACTTCGCTTAATACAACTTCAGATCCAACTTGAAGCATGAGTGTGTTTTGAATTGAGTTATGGCAGGCTTAAAATTGTAGAATATTGGGAAATACTCCCCTTCAGGGCGTTGGAATAACATTCTGCGGGGTGGAAATGTGTGTTGTTGCCCCTGAAGTGCTGCTCTGTGCCAGCACAGCCTTGGCACGGTCACTCTGAGTGAGGGCAGTGGGCAGCGCTGTTCCAGAAAGTGCAGGGACAGGTGCTGAGCTCTGCTGAGACCCAGGGAGTGGCTGGAGCTGGGCCAGGGCAGGGTTAGGTTGGAGATCAGGAAAAGGTTCTCCCCCCAGAGGGTGCTGGGCACTGCCCAGGCTCCCCAGGGAATGGGCACGGCCCCGAGGCTGCCACAGCTCCAGGAGCGTTTGGACAGTGCTGCCAGGGATGCACAGGGTGGGAGTGTTGGGAGTCTGGGCAGGGCTGGGGTTGGACTGATGATCAGTTTGGGTCCATCTCAGGATACTCCATGATTCCGTGAATCCTGTGATTGTTTTGCACAGGAGCCTGATGTCCATGATCCCAGGTTGAGTGACCTGGGAAAGGCAATGACCTCTGACCTCCAGGCACCTGCACCATCCCTCTCCTGGAGAGCACGGGCTGCTGGCAGGGAGAGCTCGGGGACAGCTCGGGGGTGTCTCAGGGATAGCTCAGGGATGGCTCAGGGATAGCTCAGGGATGGCTCAGGGATAGCTCAGGGATAGCTCAGGGATGGCTCAGGGATGTCTTGGATAGCTCAGGGATGGCTCAGGGATGGCTCAGGGATGTCTTGGATAGCTCAGGGATGGCTCAGGGATAGCTCAGGGATGTCTTCGATAGCTCAGGGATGGCTCGGGGATGTCTCAGGGATGGCTCAGGGATGGCTCAGGGATGTCTTGGATAGCTCAGGGATGGCTCAGGGATAGCTCAGGGATGTCTTCGATAGCTCAGGGATAGCTCGGGGATGTCTCAGGGATGGCTCAGGGATGGCTCTGCTGGTTGCTTAGCAGCCGCAAGCTGCAGTTTGGAGGTGCAGGAGCAGAGGATCCCTGTTCCTTCCCGCGTTCCCTTTCCCGCTCCGGCTGTGCCGCCTGCCCTCGCTCCGGGAGCCTCCCGTGGGGCCAGAGACAGTGCTGCTGCTGTGGGTAAGCTGTCCCTGCTCATCCATCACCTTTTCTGCCGCTGTCAGCCGCTCACTGGGACGGGCTCACCCCGAGCCGCAGAGCGCTGATCCTGCACACCGTGGCACAGCAGGGGCTGACCCAGCTCTGCCTCCAAGTGCATTTAACTCTTGCTGCCCTCATTCATGGCAACCAGACTGCAAAGCTACAGGCCAGCGTTTAAAAGTGAAATATCGTGGGATTAGGGACAGGTTTAGGATCGTTTGACGGATCATTTTGTTGTTTGTGTGGTCACATAGGAATGCAATGCAATGGGGGCAGAGGCAGAGCCAGGATCACAGGGATTTCTCAGGCTGCTGTTCCCTACATTGGTGACTAAACCTTGAAGGTCACCCTGGCAGCTCAATGAGAGAGCAGGAATCCCTTAATTGCAAAAGATGGAGAAATGGGGAAGGCTGACAGCTGCCTGAACAGAATTAGCCTTGCACTCCTGGTTTTGTTTTTCTCCTTTAGACAAAAAGTAGAATGACATAATGTGGAAATTCCAAAGCATTTATCCTATGTAGGTGCCTCTTTGTAGGATTGTGACATATGGTGATTTCTCATGAGCTGAAAGCAGAGTTTATGGGCACAGTCACAGTGTGGAGTTGTCTTAAATCATTGGGACAGAATGTAGCTGGATTGGAGGGTTTATATCTGCAGTTGCCTCACAGGCTTCGTGTATTAATGTAGAGCTGATGCTTAGGACTTTGCTGATGAAGGAATCCGTACAGAGGAATTAGATGGGGAATTCAGAGTAGGTCATGCCTTTTGTGTCCCAGGGGAGAGGGCACCTGGCACAGCAGGTCACTTTTACAGCTCTGTCCCCGTTGTGTCCCCTCTTACACCACACATGCCCTGCTTTCTGCTCCACTTCCAGGCATCCCTGTGTCACTTCCAGTCCTTGGCCCTGCCTCTGAGTGCCCGTGTAACCTGGAGCAGTCTAATTCCTTGATTCCTTCTGCATCCCTGGAAGTGTCCAAGGCCAGGTTGGACAGGACTTGGAGCAACCGGGCAGGGGTGGCACCGGATGGGCTTTAAGTTCCCTTCTATCCCAAACCATTCAGGGGTTCTGTGATTAATGACTCTTCAGAAAGTGTTTTGACCTGTAAACTGCTGCATTATTACAGCATTTTTTATTGATCATAATAGGCCATGGAGCAGTTAAAAGTCATCATTAGATATTAAAAGCTTCACAAAGCAAATTATTCTGTGCTGCCATGGTCCCTTCCTTGTCCCCTGGAGCAGTCTGTATCTTGTCTATATTTTAATTGGGGAAATGATATGCACTCAGGAATAAATCTGCAGCTAGAGTTGTTCATCATGGATTGTTTTCTTAATTCAGCTGAAGGTTTGCCTGGGGCAGCTGGCAGAAATTTTGCAAGCTTCAATCCTGCCTTCAGATCCCTGGGTTTATATGCTTCTATCTGTTTGGAATCTAATTTCATGCTGTTTATACAACCACTTTGTGATTTACATTTGTGCAAGGACACCTTGTGTAGGAAAATGCTACAAAATCCTTGTAAGACAGGTGAAAGTTAAAGCTCTAATGATGCTGGGCCACGTCCAAACCCACGGTTAAATAATTAAAACAGCACCACGAACAGCTGGCTGAGCATGAATGGCTACTGCAAATTAAAACATGAAAATATTACCTGCAAATTAAAACATGAAAATGTTACTCAGGTACTTTGATCGCTTTCAGATGTTTTGAGGAAAAAATGCTGTTTCTGCTGAGATCTCCCTTCCCTAGCCCCCCGTGCTGCGGAGCTGCTGACAGTGTGTGTGTGTGTGTGTGTGTGCAGGGCCGGAGCTGGATCGTGAAGAGGAGCTATGAGGATTTCCGAGTGCTGGACAAACACCTCCACCTGTGCATCTACGACCGCCGCTTCTCGCAGCTGGCAGAGCTGCCCCGCTCCGATGCCCTGAAGGACAGCCCCGAGGTACAGAGCCCTTGTGGGCACCCGGGAGTGGGATTCCTCCAATAATGACCTCCAGGGGAAGTTGAGTTGGGTATCAGGGACAATTTCTTCAAGGAAAGGGCTGTCCAGCATTGGAAGGCGCTGCCTAGGGCAGTGGTGGGGTCACCATCCCTGGACGTGTTCAAAAGAGTGTGGATGGGGCACTTGGGGCCATGGTTTAGTGCTGGCCCTAGGTCTTTTCCAGCCTCCACAATTCCATGCACTGTTTTAATGCACTGTTTTAATTCCATACACAGTCGTTTTAATGCAGCCTGGGTTACATTTGAAAATTTGCTACCAGGAATAAAGTCAGTGTTTTCTACCCCTAATTTCAGTGATCTAAAGGGAAATGTCCTGCAAGTTCAGACAAATTGATGAAGTTCCTGAATCTGGAATGGTAGCTGAGTGTCAGGAAAGCAGCTGCTCTGTGGTATCTCAGACTTGAATTTGGTTTTGTCTTTGGAAACTCTGACCATGCTGTGGGTATTTCCTGGCTTAGTGTTACCAACTCAGCATTCCCAGGAAGTCATGCTGTCCAAGGCTGCAGCACTGCAAGAGCAATCCCATTTCACATGCCAGATTTCTGTTTTAAACTGAATATTCCTTAGGTGTTTTTTAAGAATAATTGCTTTAGTGTGTTATTTAAATGGTCTTTAGAAAGCTCTTTTTCCTCAAAGAGGTTTTGTTTTTTTTCTCAAAGAAATACTTTTCATTCCTTAACTGTCTTCACCTGGAGTTTGATGAGCTGGAATTCCCTCAGCTTCTTGCTGCTGATAATTGAAAGATTTATTCATGTCCAGAATAATCTTCTGGAAGGCAGCAAGTGCATCTTGGCTGCATCGTTTTGGAGGACGTGGACACTGAAATTAGTGCCCCTTGGAATTCTGGAGGGTGTTTGCCATGGAATATAAGCAGTTGATCATGCAGCCCCATCACTCAGCAGTGAGACTGATTTATCACTTGCTTTGGCTTCACACAGGGTATTTCTGAGGAGGATTTACAGTTTAAATTCACCAGAGGCATCAATATTCAGGACAGTGAATTCCTGGTTTATTTTTAATTATATTTTAGTCATTCCTCTCTCTTGCATCCTTATTTGTTCCACTGATTTAATTGGACTTCAGAGCATGAGCCTGAAAATGTGCATTGTGTCTGCAAGCACAGAGGATGTGAAGGTGCTGAACAGCTCTGCTGCTCTGTGCAATGTATCTCTGCAGCTGTGGGGTGTCTCATCATATATTTTTTATTTTGAATTGGCCACATCAGAACAGATGTTTGAGGAGAACAATGTTTTAAACAGTCCTGCAGATTCTGGGCTACAATGCTGCTTTATACCACTGTCACTGTGAGGCTTTGGACAGACCTCAGTGGCTTCTCTGTAATAAAAATCAGTTTACTGTTACAGAAGGGACATTACAAAGTGTATTTTTAAACCTCTCTTCTACTGCTTGAAATATTACTCTGTGGCCAGGGGGTCAGTCTGAGTTGCCACATTCTTAAGGCTTTGCCAGAGTGTGGAAGTGGTAGCCAGGGGTTTGTTCACTGGAGTTCTCAGGTGTGTTTGGTGGCCCTAAGACACATAAGTTGTTTCTATGTGAAGTCCATGACGAGGGTAAGGCATCTTGACAAGGGAAGATATGAAAATCTGCATAAATCTTACAAAATCATAATAATAACATTATTACTTTCACAGTGAGCTGCTTCTTTACCCTATTTTTCTGGGTAACTATTATAACCCTGTGTGTAGCTTGCTGTCCTTCGAATGACACAAATAGATTTATTTGCAGAAGGGAGCATATGTCTCTAACTCTTGCCTGTGGCAGTGGGTGATTTCTGGTGTCCCCAAGGCTGCAGAAGGCTCTCCAAAGGCAGGGGCACTAACCCAGACACTGTGTGTTTGTGTCCCAGCTGGTCACCCAGATGCTGATGGCTTACCTGGCTCGGCTCTCCAACATCGCAGGCAACAAGATCAACTGTGGCCCTGCCCTCACGTGGATGGAGGTACAGCACAAACCCGGGGTGTGCCTTGTTTCCTGACCTTGGGAATGCAGGAGGCACACTCCTGCTCTTTCCAGACCTGTTGATGGCACTGAAATTCTATCCTGAAAGCTTTGATCCCCTGTCACCAGCACACAGAAGGAGTAGGACACACAGAATCTGATCCAGTATTAAGTGTATAGGAAATTTTTCCTTGTTACCTGGATTTCATCTCTCAGAAACATATTGTCCTGCTGATAGTCACAAATAGAGGAGGTGGCAGTCCCAGTGGGCTGTCCCAAAATGCCCAGCTCAGGGCTCAATCTCCCAGGAACCTTCTCCCAGGTTGCACAAGGCTCACTTACTCCAAAGCTCACTTCTGCTCTCCTTTTTGCCAAGGCAGTGCTGCAAGTGTGGAACATTTCTAAAACTCAGTTGTCTCTCTTATGGTGTTTCCCTGCTCCCTTGGGGTTTTATTTTTATCATTTTTCCCTGTGGTAGCTCCAAACCCAGTAAATATTCCGTGCTCCTGTTGGCTCCCCTGCAGACAGGGGCAGCCTTGTGCTTGCAGTGACACAGTTTGTGTGTTGTGAACTGCAGCTGCAGCTCTGCTTTCAGCTTTAATGGTCTTTAGCCTTTCAACAATAGCCCTTGCAGGGGAGGAGGGCAGGGAGGGCTGGCCTGAGTGTCCAGCTGTCCCTGCTCAGGCTGGCTGCAGACGTGTGCCTTTCCATCGCTGCACACCAGGAATAGAAACACTTATTAATAGACTCTTGCAGCTCCTTTTTAAATGGTTCTGATAAGGATTGAGTGTGTTTTCCTGCAGTTTTCCCCACTGATACCCTTCTCACCCTGAAATCCTTTGGGATGAGAAGAATCTTGGAAAGCTGCAAAGGGAGGGAGGAAGTTGTGGAGAGAAATAAAATGTAGGATTTGCAGCAACACAGTGAGCCTGGAGATCACAGCAAAGCCACTGCACTTGTGTTGCAGAATAACCTTGGTGACTTACTGAGAAGCCTACAGAATTTTACACAAAAATCTGGGTATTTTGAAAGTGGGCTGATGATTGCAAGGGAGGGTGCATGTTTTCTTTAAAAAAAAAGTAAAAGGATGGGAGACAATGGAAAGCAACACTAGTTTTTGGTTTGACAGCATTTCCTCCTTCCCTCACTACTTCTTGATCATTAATTCCACCTTGTAGAGGATTTTTGTAGCATATCTGTATTGCCATGGAAAACCACCATGATTTAGTGTTAAAGGGAGGTGCACACCCTCACTGTGTGCTACTGTTTGTACACAAAGCTGCACCAACCCAGCATTTTTCTCCTCAGTGGATGGGGACACCCGACCTTCTGGAACCCCCCCAGCGAGTTGTTCTGTCTGTGCTGTGCCCTCTCTCCTCGGGCCCTGGGCTGGGCTGTCTCTCTCAATCAGCTTGAAGCCTCTGCACCACTAAAATGCCTCCTCCCTTGTCCTCAGCTGCCTCACGATCTCCTGTGCTCTTTGTTTCAGATTGATAACAAGGGGAATCACCTGCTGGTCCATGAGGAATCATCCATTAACGTCCCTGCCATTGCTGCTGCCCACGTCATTAAGAGATACATCGCTCAAGCAGCAGATGAGCTGTCCTTTGAGGTAAATGAAGCACTTGAATTCCTTGTTGCCAGCTACAGATGAGCGTAATCTGTTTGTCTGGGCCTGTATGCCCATCAGGAATATGTCCAGACACTTCCACAATGCTTTGTGAGGTGAAGCTTGGAAGATTGAGTTAAATATTCGATCTGCAATGAGTTGGATACAGGCAGATGTTCAGTCATCTTTAAAATATAGTTTTACTCAGCATTAGTATCTTCTGATTAAGCAGCTCCTGCCAGTCCTCTGGGCTGTCCCTGAGCAGAGCCCGTGTGTTTTCTGTCCAGGATGACTGTCCCTGTGTTTGTGGACACAAGTTTAATTTCTCCTTGCCCAGGTTACACCACCTGTGTTCCTCTGAGCAAGTCCCTGTCTAAAACCATTTATAAGAGCTTCTGCTCCCATGAGAAGTACAGAACCAGACTGGAAAAGGGTTGGTACTGAAAGGGCAGGTGATGAGCTAAAACTGGTCTGAAAATCCAGCACGGGAGCTGCTGTGGAGCAAATCCCACAATCTCAGGATGGTTTGGGTGAGGAGGAACCTTAAAGCCCATCCCATTCCACCCTTTGCCATGGGCAGGGACACTTTTCAGTAGCCCTGGTTGCTCCACGTCCCATCCAAGATCTGGAGGATCAGAACCTGGAAGTTTTTGGCTGTCTGGCAGTTGTTTTACCCAAAAAGCAGCAATTTCTGCTCTGGTTGCCCTGTGCCATGGTGTTGTTTCTACAAAACATGTGAAGGAAAACAGTGCCCTGAGGAGCGCTGTGATCACATCCTTGGTGTGCAGCATAGGAAGGAAAAATAACTGTGATAGTCTGGTGCTGCCAGGGATTTGTTCACGTTCAAATCAAGGCAATTACTAGTGTACCCCAAAGAACTGTGTGATCAGAGCTGTGTGGGCATGGCAGCTGCAAGCTGGAATCCACACAGCACAGGATCCAGGCTGGTTGTCAGCTCATGAGAGCACTAAAATGACACTTCCTGCTCGTAAATCTTGCTCTGTGCAGAGGGGAAACTGAGGCACGTGTGGCTTCAAGGGTGTGCAGTGAGAGACCTCAGCAGAACTGATACGGAACAGGATCAGAGGTTTTGTAATGCTGAGTCCTGTTCCCTAACCCAAATTACCTCTTTATGTTTACTGTTTTTAATTTCCAATGGGCAGTTGCATGAGCATTTTACTGGGGTTTTCTCCCCAGTTCTGAGGAACATCCTTGACATCTCTGCTCCTGTGGTGGCAGTGGTTTTCTTCACGGACATTTGCTTTGCTCTTGGTTCACCATTCCCTGGAGGAAATCACTTCCCCACATCTCAGTCATCCCTGTCTGCAAACTGGGGATGTGTTGTCTTTTCTGTAAAGTACTTTGAGATCCATCAGTGTAAAATATGTGGTGAAAGTTGAGCATTACTGTCACCGATTTTTGCCCTCCCTACCTGCAGTATTTTTTTAGGTTCTGCCCCTTCTCATTTTCTGTAATAGAGGCCACACAGAGCTTGATTCAAACCAAGCCAAATTCAGTGTTGATTATACTGATTTCCTTTTTAACTATTGCAGTATTACATTTTTATGGGAATGAGCAAAGCTTTGGAAAACCTGTTCGGTGTCCTTGACCATTTTTCGTCCTATTGCTACAGCACCACCTCTCCAGTGCTCACCTTCTCACCCAGGGCAGCTCATCTGGGGCAGTGTGTGAGTGACAGAGGCAGCTCTTCACTCTTTGCTGTGAGGGGGAACAAGGAGACACATGGCAGTGCCTCCAGACATATGGATAGGGCAGGCAGTAAAAATCAGCTCAGGTTTTCCAAGCGTTTGACACCATCACTGCAGTTAAACCAGAGCCTTCTGTACCCCTTGCCAGGAGCCTTTGGGCCCTTTTCCTCAGGAACAGCTGTATCCTGTGTGCTGGATAATCCAGGAGCCCTGCACCTCTTGGCTTCGCTTTGCAAAGGCACATGTGCAGCTGCTCCACAGTCTTGCAGTTTTTTGCAGTGCTCAGACTGTGGTTATTGGAACTGTGCTCTCCTCCTGGCTGTGACTGATGCTGTCAACTTTTTGCAGGTGGGGGACATCGTGTCTGTCATCGACATGCCACCGAAGGAGCTGACCTCGTGGTGGAGAGGAAAACACGGCTTCCAGGTAGGCCCCAGCACAGCCATGGCAGTGGGATAAAGGCAGGAACCTCAGTGCTGAGTTCCTGGAGCTGCTGTGCCACTCAGGGTGGCTCAAGGGACGAGCAGGGTGTCCCTGCCTTGGTGTCAGGGGACTCCCCTTCTCTCTGGGCTGGGGCTGGAGCACACACAGGTCTCCACTGGACGTTTCCTCCCTCCCTCACCATGGGAAGGAGGGCTGGCCATGCCTGTGATGGACAGCTGGCTTGATGTCAGTGGAAGCTTGTGCTGCACCCCCTCCAAGGCAGCTGACACTGTTACTCACATCATCCCCTTTCTTCCAGTAGCTAAAACCACATCAGGCAGAATAGAGTTCAGAGAATTCCAGCTGATGAAACAGTGCTGCTGACTCGGACAAGCCACCCATCCGTGTCTGTGTTTATCGTGTGGTGCTAATATTGCTGGTCTCTGGAAATGTTACAGCACAGACATGGAGACTGAATTTTCAAAAGGTCCTAAGCATACCTGGGGATTAGGTACCAAACCTTTTGTGTTGAAATGGCAATGTCTTTCCAAGGAGTTTTTACTCCTTAACTTGGGTTTTCCCATTAGTGAATATAAAAGCTATAAAAGTCTCTATTAACCAAGCAAACCCCAGAGCCACTGGAGGCTGGGGGGACTGACCTGTGCCCTGTCTCACGTTTCAGCTCTTTTCAGCCACAGGGATTTCCATCTGCAGCTGCTGTCTGTGAGTGGGTGGGATGAGGAATTTGCTCTGCAGAGGGTCAGGATTGACCAGACTCTTGTGTAATTTGGCATGGAAAGTCTTCTCAAGGCTCCTCAGGTTTTCCCTGACAGACCTTTCCGTGCCAGACTCAGCCTGTGGCCCGGCAGTTGGCAGTGCCCAGCTGGGATCTCCGAGTCCCCGTGGGGTGCAGTGTAGTTCTACCATCCCAGTGCTGTCTGCTCCACCAGGGCACGTGAGACACAGCTTTTGTTGGCTTTCTGTCAGGTGTGGGAGTTCAGATAACATCTCATTTGTAAAATCCGAGCAGCATGGACATAGAGTACCTGCTCTGAAATTTCATTTGTTTCTAGAGTCAACACACTGATACTGCTTGAACAAACTTCTGCTGATTCTGAACTGTGCTGTGGCTTTGCTGGACTCGTGTTCTGATCTTAGAAGCCCTAAAGCTGTATTTGCTGTACTTTCTTAGAATCACAGAATGGACTGGGGTGGAAGGGACCTTAGACATCAGTTCCAACCCTCAGTATCAATTAAATGCTGTAATAGTGCTTGGAATGATCAGCCTATGCCATGTTTAACTTCAAAGTGAGTCTGTAAAGCAAAACAGTCTGTGTGATCTGTGCCTGAGTGTGGACACCTTGCACGTGGCTTGGAATGCCTGTGTAGGATGCAGATCCCATTGTTCAGTGTGGGAATTCAGTGTAGATCCCATTATTCAGCGTGGGCTCCCTGCCTGCCATCCGCTGGCTGGCACTGGGGCCAGGGATGAAGAGCAGCACTGGTGATGAAAGGCACCAGAAGCAAGGCAGCCTTTCTGCAGTTTGTCACTGCCCTGTGCCTCTCAGATCACAGGTGATCCTCTTGTGCTTTCCCACCATAAAAATGTGGCAGTGAGCAGACTGCCCGAAGAGGGGCTTTTCTGTGTCCCCCCACAGTCAGGTTCCTGACACAGCAGATCTGAGCAGCTGCAGAAATACAGCACCATATTCTGGTTTAACAGAAAATTAGGGGTGGAGTAATCTTATGTCCTTAATGACAAGCAGGAGTGGTCACAGTGTGATCAGGTCACTGAGCCACACAGGCTGTGGAGATGCAGCTCTGTGTTCACTCAGCTCCAGGAGCTGTGTTTGCTCAAAGTTTTAACCTGTGTGTCAACTTTAAGGCTCATGAGCTGTGAATGTACAGAAAATGCATATTTCCTGACGAAGTCTTTTGACGATAGGAGCAGTGAGAATTCAGAGAAAGGGAATTCATCTTTGGTGTTGCTACACCAGCCCGAGAGATGACTTACAGGCAGAAGTGTCCTTGGATGCTCAGAAGGAGTGTGTAGGTGAAGAATGTTGTTATGGCAATAGGTGTAGGGATGGATGAAACTGTGCAGCCTCTAAAGCATTTGTTAGAGGCAAACAGTTCTGTTCTTGTTTAGGAACATTGCAGTGATGGCAATCTGTTGATCCAGTCATTTGGATTAATAAAGTAAATCAGCAGAGTCCCTCTTGCCAGATCATTGTGATTCTGAGAGCAGATAAAAGAAGGACATCCTGCCACCAAATTTTGGACAGTTTGTCCTGTTATTTCCCAGGTTTTTGCTTTGTGTTAGGGAAGGAGCAGGGTTTTATCAACCAACCGCAGCTTCCATTATGAATCATGTCTTGATAGAAGGAGAGCAAGAATAGGGAAAAAATTCCTGGTTTCATTGAACAGGGAAAAAATACTTCTTGACTTACAGGAACTCACCTGTTTTTGTGCATTTGAAGCAGCTGTGAGCTCTGTGTGCCCGGGCAGAAGTGCCTTCAGTCCTGCCTGTCCTGCATCCCTGGGGATAAGGGAGGGCTGTGCTGAGAGCTGCAGGCAGCTCTGCAGATGTCAGCCAAAAAGCAGCTCTGGCAGGCTTCAGACACCTGCGGCTTGGATTCAGCATGGAATTGGTGTTCCTGGAGCCAGAGCTGTGCTCCAGGAATGACTCACTGCCTTTGTACCCATCACACTCCCCTGGCACAGTGCCCAGGCTCTCTGCATACCTGAGCTCACAGCTGCATTGCAACACACCTCATCCTGTGTGAGCAAAACAACCCACCAGGCTTCTTAGCATTTGCTCTGCTTAAAGTGATTTTCAAGACATTTTTCCACAAGCCTTTTTCTCTTCCAGTGCCCTCAGTGTGAGTCAGTGCTGTCTCTATAAGATTGTTACCTAAATTACAGCCACCTCCACATTAACAGCCTTCAGCCCTCTTTGTTCTGCTCTGCTTTTGCTTCGTGCTTTGTCTTTTCCATCAGTGATTTTTTCAGGGAGCTGAGTCATTGGGGATAGGCCCTTGTTTGATGCACAACTGCCTCTGGATGTCCTGAATTATTCTGGTTTTTGGGAATAGTTTCCTGAGGTGCAGAGCTGCCCCAGAAGCTGCACTGCTGGAGAGGTGACAAAACCAGGGTGTGCAGCTGGGGGGACTGGGCTGATTTTAATCAGGCTGTGATTGCAGCAGCTTGAAGTTGTGGGACTGCAGGTCCCTGTTCCACAGAATCCCAATGGGTTGGGTTGGGAGGAACCTTAGGGATCATCCAGTGCCACCTCCTGCCATGGGCAGGGACACCTCCCACTGTCCCAGGCTGCTCCAAGCCCTGTCCAGCCTGGCCTTGGACACTGCCAGGGATCCAGGGGCAGCCACAGCTGCTCTGGGCACCTGTGCCAGGGCCTGCCCACCCTCACAGGGAAGAAGTTATTCCCAATAGCCAATTTAAATCCCATCTCTCCCTGCCCTCTGGCAGTGGGAAGCCATTCCCTGTGTCCTGTCATTCCATCCCTGGTCCAAGGTCCCTCTCCAGCTCTCTGCTTTCCCAAAGTGCAGCTGGCACACCAATCAGGAATGGATAATCAACAAATGTAAATGAATGAATGAATGTGAATAAAAGAAATCAAAATAATTTTATGGTCCAGGTGTTGAGCTCTCTTTATCAAGAGCTCAGGATAAGAGGAGTAACAATCCTGTTCCTCCTCTTAGTGGTGCCCTAAAGTGGGAGAGCATTTCAGCAGGGGCTGCTTTGGGAACGAGGTGAGGGTGTCCTGCTCTCTGTGCAGTCACTTGGCAAACACTCAGTGAAGATTCTGCTCAGGGAGGCCAAAGAGGCCATAAAAAGTTGCAGTTTTCCTGTCAGGTTTTGCTAGACTGTCATCAGATTTAAAAGGAAAAGAGAAAACTTTTTGACTAAAATTGACCCCGCCCTGTAGATTATGCCAAACCCAAAACACCCAAATGTCTCAAACAATGCTTCATGTGCCATTTACTTTGCTGCTGCTTCCTCATTTGTTTGAATTCCCTTTCATACACTGAAAATTACTGTTACTCTGACTCTTCCCCTGAAAACCTAATGTGTCCTCGAGTTTTAGTTTCCACTGGCACGGAAGTGAAAAGATAAAGCTGTAGTAGGTGTTGCAAACAGCTCTCATGCACCAGCAGCCTGTGCCTTCCTCCTCTGCTGAAGGTGTGGAGTGATACTTTTAACCTTTAGATGACCTTGTATTTATCTAAATATATACTACCCTGGCTATTAATTTTCCTACGTTGCCAAATCCTTTAATCCTGGCTCAAGCTCTAATAGTGCCTTGCTACATCTGTTGAGATTAACTCTTGGACTAAACTCATTTATTCATACAAAATCATGGAAAACTTCCCATGGGAGGAGCAGCAGCATCTTTTAAGTGGGCGGGAATGAGGCACAAGTTGTGGGTTATAACCCTGATGAGGATCTTCTAGGGATCTTACAAGAAAAGTTAGAATAAATAAGTCAGAAAATGTAATTAATTTATAGCAGTGAGTTAACATCAGGGAGCCAGCACAGTTCTTTGCCCCTAAAAAATCTATTGTAATTATTGGTGTGAACATGGCAAAAGTGACACATGGACAGCAGGTAGAATGTTTGATTTGGGAAGGTTCTGGGATATCAGGTAGTGACATAACCATCCAGGGTATTTCATTCCTGAATTCCTGGTTCATGTGTTGTACAGTGCATCCAGAAACAGGAGAAATGTTGTGTTAATGGTCAAAGGCAGATGAGTTTTGATTTCAGCGTGGGATCTAGGGTTGTATTTAAATCCTGATTTAGATAATTAATGGAAGGTTGGGGTCCCAGGACTTCAGGTTTCCTTACAGGCACAGACAGTGTGGGCAATGACTGAGAACGGAAGAAACTTCATCACTCTAGCTGTGGAGTTTCCCATGTGGTGTCTGTGTGGTGGCTGAGACTTTCCCTGGATCTCTGCATTTTTCCTAATCTAGAAAATGCCTCCTGTATCTCACACATGGGAAATGTCCAGCAGAGACTCAGCTACAGTAAAGTGTTAAAGCTGGGACTGTTCAGCTGGGGCGAGAGAAGAGAAGGTTGCGTGGAGACCTCAGAGCACCTTCCAGTGTCTGGAGGGTCTGCAAGGAAGGTGGAGAGGGACTTTGCATCAGAAACTGGAGTGGCTGGACAAGGGGGAATGGTTCAAAATGAAAAAAGGGAAATTGTGTTAGATATAAGGAAGGAATTGTTCCCTGGGAGGGTGGGCAGGCCCTGGCACAGGTGCCTAGAGAGGCTGTGGCTGCCCCTGGATCCCTGGAAGTGTCCCAGGCCAGGTTGGACAGGGCTTGGAGCAGCCTGGGACAGTGGAAGGTGTCCTTGTCCATGGCCAGGGGGAGGGGCTAAGGTTCCTTCCAACCCAAACCATTCCATGATTCCATGACTTAAAACCTGAGGTGTATTTTGTTTAAACAGCAGCACTTCTGTGTCCGTGTCACTCAGCCTGTTCCATGGCATCTCCCAGCAGAGCAGAGCCCTGAGCCATGAGCTGCCAGAGGAAAGGCCTCTGTATGTGATGCTGCTTTTCATTTTCTCGTGCTAATTGGCACATTTCTGTCTATAAACGGCACAGAAATCACCACTGTGTTCCATAACTCCAGGATTCCATGTCCTTGCAGACCTGGCACACCCAGCTGAGTGAGTGGCTGGTGCAGCCATACCTTGTGTTGGGTTTTGGGTGGGTTCTGGGAGTCACTTGTGATGCCCAGGCCAGTGCCAGTTACAGGGAACCCCAGCTCAGAGCCTGAGTTCTGCTGGCCCAGAGTGCTGCTGCTACAAGTTCTGCCCCAAGCTCTCAGAGTCTCAACAACAATCGTATTTCAGTATATGACAGCTTGTCCCTGTGCTTGGGCAGAACACTGCCCTGCTGGATGTTGGTGGTGTGGGAAGAGGAGGGTGTCTGCTCTGGTAACTCTTGCTTCCCTTGGGGAATTTGGAATAACTTCAGTCTGGAGTGTGTGCCAGGACACCCCACACATGGCACTGCCACTAAACTGCTGGGAGGTTAGTGGGCGAAAATCATCTTGGAGTAGGAAGGAGATCAATCTTTTTCCTTGGAGACAAAAGGGAATTGTGTAAGATGAATTAATAGAGGAGGGACTGTCTGCCAGGCTTGGCGCTGACTGCCTGTGCCCCCAGAGGATTTCATGGGTGTGCCAACATGGCTGGCACGATCCTGGCTCAGTCCTGCTCAGAGGAGCTCAGGGCCTATCCTGTGGCTCTTTGCCTCGTGTTCTTGTGGTGTTTGAGCAGATTGGGGCTGCCTGCAGTACCTTGGTGCTTGCAGCTGTCCCCAGTCACTGGTCTGACACGGGACAGGGAATCCATCAGGAATCTGGGAAGGGTGGTGTGCCTGAGTGACATCTCACAGGAGCTGTGCTGGGTGAGAAACACCGAGAAAAGGTGTGGAAAGATGGACCAAGGATTAAAGTTTCCAAAGCTCTGCTCTGGTTTGACTTTCACCTGGGATGAGAGAAAGAAGGAAGATGCTGGAAGTGTCAAACTCCTCTCTGGTCACAGCTTAGCCTGAATCCTCAAACAGGGAAAGGGAAATAATTTCACTTCTCCCCAGATACAGCAGTCCTCGAGTGGCATGGGAATGTCTGCAGGTACACCCTACTCCAAGAAAACATTGGGATCCTTCCCAGAGCCTATAACCTTTATGCTGGTTTAGAGAGACCCTCCAGCATTTCTGCCTTTGAGGGGCTGGAGGGAGAAATGCTGAATTAAAGGTCAGTGCAGGGACAATGTAAATTAACATTTAAAATTAATTACTCAGTACCCTGCAGTGCCTTGGGCTCTCAGATTGTTCTCTCCCAGGGTTCTGGCAGCAGAGCAGAACCTGCAGTTTTCAGTGCTCCGACTGCTGGTCATTTGTTGCTGTCAGGGAGCATCAGGAAGGGGAGTTGGGGGGGAGACGTTGGTGGAACAGTTCAGTCTATAACACTTCATTTCCTCTTTCTGTTTTACTCCAGGTTGGATTCTTTCCCAGTGAATGTGTTGAACTCATCAATGACAAAGTCCCTCAGTCTGTGACCAATTCGGTTCCAAAACCAGGTGTGTAAATCAGCTCTTTTTGATGCAGTGAACTGGAGTGGAGTTGTCTTTATGTGTTCCATGTTTAATACCTCTTTCACACGTGTCATGAGTGTTGATCATCCGCTGCACATCTTCATTCCCTCTCTGTGTGTTGATCACCCACACGTTCCCACTCTCTGGGGAGTTCCCTGTTGAATGTCTTTCACCTGCTGTACAGACTCGTAGCAATGTCCACCTCCTGCCTGACTTGAGGGATTTTAAGCTTGTAAGAATTTTAAGATACTCTGCGCAGTCTGTAATGAGAGAGTCCATGAAACATCCCAGTTCTGGGTGGTCAGGGAATGTTGCATGTCAGGATTTTTTTGTACAGAACATAGATGAGCAGGAATGTTTGTGCTGATCAGATGGAACAGATCACCTTGGTACTGGAAGGTTCTTTCTGTTGAGGATGGATGGAGGAAGTTGGATGTAACAGGATTGGAATGCTGATTGTGCTCTGGGTACATGGCTCCATCTGCTTCCTCCTGCCTTCTGGGCAGCTCTGTACTGTAGGGAAAACAGGCAAATTCATCCAAAGTTCCACTGAGGAAAGGAAAAATAAATAAAGAATGGGATTTCGGATCTGAGTCTACTGTGAACCTTTCCTTTCAGTGTGCTCTGGAAGTGATTGGCATTAGGTGTGCTGGCATAACTGAGATCTCTGCAAAATTTACTGGTGGGAAAGCTGAAATTAAAAAAAACAACCCTCCATATTCATATATAAAAGATATTTCTGTATATCTTTAGTATCAGGAGAAGAAGTTTGAATGTGCTGATCTTTCTTAAAATGTTCAGCAGCTGGGAAGTGGAGTTGGTTGAACTGGTGTTCTTTTCATCTGTCTTCTCTGTTTTAATGATGTTCCTTATCTTGGCAGATTGCTGACTTGATACTTTAAAACAAATAGATGCAATTCAAAAGCTTGACTTTTACCAAGGGAAATAACAGCATTTTATCAGACCAGAGCTTGGGAGTTTGGTGAAAAGTCATGGAGAGCCCAAGCTGTGAGTGCTCTGAGTGATCTGTGTGCTTTGGAGAGCTGGCAGGCCTGGGCAGGGCTGTCCTCAGCCGTTGGCATCCCCAGCCTTTGGCATTCCTGCAAATATGCATTTGGGAGAATCAGAGGCACAGAGATGGCATTCCCTGGATCCAGCCTGTGCCCAGTCACTGCTGCATCAGCTAAAGCAGGAAAGGCAACTTTCAGCTTAAACACAAGCAAATGTTTATTGTTAAACATAGCTCAGGCAATTCAGTGTCCTGAGCTGCTGGGGAGCTGCGTTGTGCTCTGCTGTAAGGGGAGAAAATGGAGCAGAATGGATGGATAGATTCCATCTGGCTTTAACAGCACGCTGTGGGGTGGATTCCCCCTTCAGCCATGGCAAGTGTTTGGTATAAAGTTGACACCACAAACCCACGTCCCATTAAAAGCAGTAAGTTGGAAGATACTGCCAAGTCACAAGGGTGTCCCTGACCTTTGCTGATGGCTGTTCCGTGGGTACATTAAAAGGCTCCTCTAGGAGAGCACTAATGAGTTTCCAGATGTAAGGAATGGTGCAGCTAATTCTTTCATCCTGCCCACAGAATTCCTGATGCCACTCCTTTGGTGCACTGTTTGTGCACCTGGGGAAGTGCCAGCACTTGGTGATGGTGGCAGGAGCCTGGAGGTCCTTCCTTGGACGCTACAAAAGCTGGTGGAAGTGGGCAGGAATCAGGGAGGAGAGGTTCCTGTAGTTAGGGAATGTTGGATGTGAGGCTGGAGGGCTCCAGAAACTCTGCGTGGAGGAGGAGTGCTGTGTGAGATGGTGAGAGGAGGAAGGGAGGAAGGAGTTCAGTCCCTGGGTGTGCCAGCACAGCCTGGGGAGGTGGCACGGGGCAGGACTGAGGTGTGGAGCAGCCTGGGTGCTGCCAGACGGGAAACTGATCTTCCCAAGGGCGCCCTGCAGAGCTGGCTGGGAATGGCATTGCTGGGATAATGCGCTTTCCTCGCTCATATCCCTGCATTTTGTGTTTAACAATCCATGCCTTATGCGCACAAGGCATTTCTCATACGCTTAAATACCCACAGTAATTACTTTTCTCCCTGTACCTGTATTTAAAACATTAGATTGGCTTTTCCCAAGGAGCAGAGACTTTCCTAAAAGTCTCACTTGGAGCTGTTGTCCTCACTTGACATTAGCAGGGTATTTCATCTTGAATTTTTGTGAAGTTTTAGATTTGGCCTTGATGAGCTGCACTTATCAGCAGGCCAACTTTAATTTCTTTAATCAAAATATGATGTGTAGAGCATCCAGGACATTGTGTATGTGCAGAGTAAAGCCCTGTGCCACAAAGGAATTTCCAAACACAGAACTCCTCGTGCTGCTTAATTGTCCCTGGATCTGGCTGGGCTGAGGAACCTAATGAAAAGCAGATGGAAAGCAGGGAACTTCCTGCCCTGGGTTTCCATTATTATTTATAATTAGAGGGTTTGATTTGCACAAGGGATGTGGACAGCATTTTAATGGAGCCATAAAATATTGCAGTGGTCTCTAATGCAGAGCAGTGACTGCAGTTCCTTGGAGATGGAACACAGGGAAGGGCAGAGCAGGGTTGGGATTGAGGGCAAACTCTGCTTTTGGAAACAGTATTTTGATGGACTGTGGCAGGACGTGCTTTGTACCAGTGGTGATGGAGCCAAGGCCTAGGATAAGTGATGGAAAAGGAGCCATACAGAAAAACTGGCCTTTTTATTGACTTCTGAACAGTCAAAGTAATATGAAAGAATATCAGTTTTGCCCCAACTCACCTCTTATTTGACAATGAAGTTTGGATTCAGGAGGTTTTGGAAATGTACCTGTTGAGAGGTATTTCCCTCCTATGTTGGACTAAGCCTTGCCCTTTTTTTTTTTACTTCAGTCCTGTAAGAAAATGCTCTTTTTTCCAGCTGGGATGCAAATGCTTTCCTGACTGTTTCTATTTATGTCAAAAACCCTGTGAAGATCTAGGAAGGTTCTGCGAGCTCAGCAAATCCCACATTTCTTGAGCACCTTCCTTCTCTCTAAATTCTCCCAATATTCTTAGTAGGATACAATACACTAATGATAATTTTCTAGCCTAAAATATTCTATTGAATTGATATCTAATATCTCATAGTTAATATTATCAATTTAGCTGCATTTCAGTGCCAGAATAGATGGAATCAGCTCATATTCATGAGGATTTTTAGACATCCAGGATTAAGGCTGTATTTGAATTTCAGATATTCAGAGAGAAGTGAATCTTTTCAATATTCCATGCAACTCAGAAGGAAAAGTGTGAATAGCTGGTCTGGTTTTTCCTTCTAAGTGAACATTTGGGAATTGCCTGTACACTGTGGCTGTGCTGACTCTTCTCATTGCCCTCTGTCCATGTTTTTTTGGGAACAGTGTGTTTATGTCTGCGTGTATTCATGTTGTCACCACTCATCAGTCACAGGCAGTGTCTCAGCTCTCTTTCAGTCCCTTCCTCATCGTTCTGGATATTCATAGTTTAGCTACATTTTAACTCACATCTCACACCTTACCTCATACCTGCAGTTTGTTTTTGTCCTTTCCTCACAAGCAGCATCTTCCTATGACCCAACTTCACTGCAGTGGCCTTGGCAGGGTCGTTTTGGGGAAGGTTTTAGCCTTGGTCTTTGCTGGGGAGCAGCAGCTTTCAGTGGGGAAACACAGAATTAAGCTGCAGTTTGCACGGGGACAATTAGAGGTGAAGAGGAGAAATAGGGTCGAAGGTAATGTTTCACCTTTTTTTTTGCCCCCCAAAATAAGCATTTTTAAAGCCTCAGGGGTCATTCTCACTAGTTCGTCATTGAGGACACAGAATGAAGAACCCAGAAGCTGTGCCCAACTTTATGGAGGAGTTTTCAAATTCCTGTCTCATCCATTTCATTTGGATTTAACATGTGAAGGGGCTCTTATGATGCACAACCAAGGACGCATCAAAGGGTCCCTGTCAGTATTACAAGCTATTGTGAATGACTAATTTTCTTTTTAAAACATCAATAACAGATTGATCTGGATCAGCACACTTGATACAAATAATTCACTGAACTTCAGGAGGACTGAAATTTAGCTCTGGATCAGGCAGCAGGCCTGACCTCCTGCAGGCTCTGGTCAGTGCTGGATGAATTCATTTTAACTGCAAAAATGCAAATTGAGACACATTCACTGAGTTAGTGCTGTTGCAGTCACAGCAAGGCCATGCCTGGTTTGAAACAGGTTCATTTCTAATCCCTGGATAAAAAAAGACTGTGGTCAGTTTTTTATTTTAATAAAAATCAGGAAGAAGAAAGTGCTAATAGATCTTAAATTCTGCAGAGGCCTGGGTTGAGCAGCCATTTGACGCTGGTAAGAGCATCATGTCCTAATTAGTGCTTTTCTAAAGAAAACAGGGGAAGTGAAAGTGTACATAATTCGTATCAGTCTCGTTAATCTGAAGTAAACAAAGCAGTTGTTTGGCGTTCATGCCACTGTCTCATTAAAGCGGAATTAAATGGCAATGTGCTGAGCCAAGGCAGGTATCATTTCCAGGGAGGCAGGAAGGGAATGAGCACCCAGAGCTGCCCAGGCTGCCAGCTCGAGCTCCTGAGGAGACAGCAGCTGCTTCCAGCCCTGCCAGCCTCAGCTCCAAAATCCTGCAGGGAATCTGATCCCTCGGCTCCAATGGGCTCGGGCAGAGCTGGGCATGGACATGGGGATTTCAGGAGAGGCCATGCTGGGAGTGTGGAAACTTCCTTTAGGAGAGTCCACGTCCGTGTCCTTTTCCTTTAGGAGAGGTGCTGCAGGGATTTCCCCAGGCCCTGACAGCCACCAGGGTTCAGCAGAGGCTCCAGCAGTCCATGCCAGCCTGCTCGTGGAATCTTCAGGCTGTGAAAGTCCCACCATTTCCCATATTCACCTCTAGACATGTCCCCAAGTGCCACATCCACACACTTTTCCTGGACCCTTCCATCCAGGACACAAGCTTGGAGCTGAGGCAGAGCCAGCCCTGCCTCCTCTGCAGTTCCTGATTTTCAGGAAGAGCACAACAGCATAACACAGCTCTGAGACGATTACTCTGCTTTTTGCATAGGGTGAAGACTAAGATAGAGCAGCTTCTGCTTTAGCACCAGTGGAAATGCAGGAAAATTCAATATGTAACAAAATTCAAACCCTGTACTGCTCGGCAGGACAGGGATGGGCCTTGTGCTGAAAGGTTAAACATGCAAAATGTTGGGGTTTTTTTGAGCTGGGGCTCAGGGTGGGAACTCCTGGATCACACTGAATTTTCCAAGTGTTTCACACCAAACAACTTGAAGGATTGGATGTGTTGTATTGTGTTGTTCACAGCCCAGCTGAGCTTTGTGTGAAATGAGCCCATTTTCAGTGAGGGCATGTTTTAACCAACTGCTTTTTGTTTTTGTTTTGCTTTTTTCCTTTTTATTTCTCCCTTCCCAGTCTCCCCTGCCCATGGAGCTCGTCCTGCGTCCTGGAGCTACTTCCCCCCTTGTATGTTTTCATTTGTTCCTTTGGCATTCTTTCATTCTTGCCTTGTTTCTCTGTCTCCTTTTTCTTTCCTTCTTCTTCTCCTGTACATGCAGGACAGTAACACCGATGATCTTAAGGATATTTAGAGAAACCAAGACAAACCTTTGTTCTAAGGTGCCTTTTTAAAAGATATTTGGACTTAAAATAATATAGCAGGGAAAGAACAAAGCTGGTTATAGCTCTTTTCTGGGGGTGATAGAATAATTTTGAATCCATAAAAAGATTGAAAAGATTACCAAGAAAGAAATTAAGTGCCAGGCGACCAAGTATGAATGTCAGTGTGAAAGAAAGAGAAGGTAAAAATGGGTGATGGGGAGGAATTAAACATAGTTCTCAAAGTTTGTTAGAACATGACAACCTTCAGAAGCCAAAATTCCTTTTCTTTTTTTTTTTTAATCAGGGAATGCTCTTTGTGCTTAACATCTAGCAATGCCCAAAGTGAACTAATAATGTGGCTTGCCTGTCCAGACTCCTGCTTCATGTTGCCATGCTCTTTTTAAGATCCTGCTAGTGCTGGTCTAAACCTCACAGCAATAACCTGGTGTCAGTAAAACCTGAGACTGGGCATGTAGAGTTGTCATTTTTTACAGCAAATGTCTCACTTGCACAGATCAGCTCCCCCTGGGACATTGTTTGGATTCCCTAAGTCAGTCTGGAAATTGGATATGCAAATACTGTAAAGAGATAATTATAAAATATATAATATTCATGTATATGCTTTACCCACGCACCCAGTGCCAGCTGTTGGCACAGACTCTGTGCTGGTCCCTGTAATGGGAAAAAGTGCTTCCCATGCCCAGTGCTCCCTCCAGGAGGACACAAAACCTGCTCCTGGTGGGAAGAGTTGATTTTTTGAACACGTGCCAACATGCTCAGACCCCTCCAGGCAGAAGGAGACTCCAGAGGGGGAGAACAGGGTTTGCATTTGGGATGTATCATGGAGAGTGAGGTGAGGCTTCTTCCACTGCACATGTCCAAACCCACGCGAGCCAGGGAATACTGAAAGTGGGATGGAGGTTTCAAGAATGAGGGCAAAATTTATTGGTGTGATTGGCTGTGTCCACTGATAAATAATCTGACAGAAAATATGGGAGGAATCAGGATAGTGAATCTTGTAAGATCCAGGGAGTTCCCTTTGGGCATACAGGTTATGGGAGAAAGATTTTTCTTAATGTTTTTCCACTTGTATAGTCAAGCTCCTTGGATCCCTGAGCCCTTCAGAGGTGCAATTCCTGCCAAGGATCAGCAGCAGTTAAATTTAGATAACACAGGCAGGCTTTAGCCTGTCTGTTTTTGCTGGCAGGCTTTTGGTTTTTGTTTGTTTTTAACACAAAACAAGGAATGGCCACATTTCTGGTTATTTAATGCGAGTGGTCGGTGGTGAGTCCCCCTCCTCTCTCAGCTGTGAGAAGGAAGATTTCAACACCAGAGCAGCTCTAATATTTCTGCTCAAAGCTATGAGGCTTATTAGTGGTTCTGCTTGTTTTTCCGGTGAAATTAATTCCTTGTGACAGCCCTGTCCCTGTGTGAGTCATGGAATTGCCACAGAGATGAGAAACTTGGCCGTGGCTGCTCCGAGAGCACCACTGGAGAGCTGGGGAGCCACATCCTCCCACGGCTGAGCACTCCTGGGCTCTGGGGCTGGTTTGTAATATTCCTGTGTCCCACAGATTGTGGCTGCGTGACTGCTGCTACCAGGAATTTAGGAACAGTTGTGTTTTTTAAGTATGGCAGATTTGAGGTCCTGGTCAGGTTTTGTTGGTGCAAGGGGGAAGTTTTCTTCTGGGCTCCTTTAGGCGCTGAAGTTCTTTTTTGGCCTCAGATAAATGAGCTGAGCTCTGGACAGGGAGGCAAGGGCTGGAAGAGGGTTTTGTAACTGGGACAAAATGCCCCTGACTACAAGCCCAAAATCCTTGGTCTCCCAACCACAGCAAAGGCTGTTCCTGTATGAGCTGTGCTGTGTTAGAAATCACTGATTTCTCCTCTAGCATTTGCCAACCTAAACTGACATTCACTTTATGTAATTTTTAATACTCTCTTTGCAGTGAAAACTCTGCTTAGGGTGGTCTGTGCACAGCATCCCAGAATCCCAGACTGGTTTGGGTTGGAAGGAACCCTAAAGATCATCTGGTTCCACCCCGTGCCATGGGCAGGGACTGGAATTGGGGATTGGCCTGCACACACTGTGCTCACTTTGAGCCAGCTCCAAGCCCAGGTGTTCAGGCGCCAGCAGCATCCCCTTCATCCCCAGCAGCTCCGTGTTCCAGGGACTTGGGTGTTCACTCAGCTTAGTTCAGCTCACCTCAGCTCATCGTTTTTGCTGCTCACGCTGTGAGCTCAGTGGATCACGTCCCTCACTCTCGTGTTTGCACACAGACATTGATGAGGGAGAACGATTCAGGCCTAGAACAGCCCAGAGAAGGCCCAGCTCTGCATGCCAAGCACTGAACTCTGGATTTCTCTAGCTCTGTTTCTCTAATTGCTGTCTCTCCACATTGAATTGTTGGTCTCCTGCAGTCCCTCCAGGAGATTATTTTAATTTAATTTTGTCCTCTCTCTTGCCTTCTGTCTGTCCCTCTGCCCCTCCCCCCGACCCTGATTATCAGATTTGGAGATGGATAGTGTAAAGCCAGGCTCTGCATTTGTTACCGAGGCTCTGAACCAGTCCCACCTGAGCTCAGGTAGAGCCTGTTCTGTGCCATCGCTCTCTGTCCTAACCACGTCTAACCTTGTATGTGATAGCAATAACCACTCACTAACCCCTAGGCTTGCGGGCAGAACCTAGCTGTAGTGTAATAAATAGTGAAATAAGAAATTATTAATTTGGTTTTTTATAAAAACCTGTTGGGTAGAAAAGCCAGTGCCCGGTTCTGAGATCCCACCTTCCCAGGGGCAGATTTTCGGCAAGTGATTTCCAGACCGAGTCAGTGAATCCAAATGTTAAGGTGATGCTCAGCACACCTAGGCCTACTCTGCAGTATTAGCAGCCATGTGGATGTTAATCTGTGGATCAGAAATCAACTTCTTCCCCCGCCCCCCTCAATTGCTGCATCTCTAAATATAAAGTGCTCTTCTTTTCCTAGGCTTTCAATTTGTGCTTCACTATCCAAGAGTTTGCCAAACCCTCTGTGACCATACTCTGGAGGGAAGAGTTGCTTGAATAATAGAGGGAAGAAATGTGGTTAAATATATAGTTTTATGGCAATGGAAAAGACCCTCCTGTGTCCCCAGTGCACAGTGAGAGCAGAAAACAACTGTGTTGTGTTGTCATTGCCATGACAACGTGGCTGTCGCTTGTCAGAACTGGCATTGGGTGAAATTAAAGTGTTCCAGTGGAACAGAGGAGCAGAGATAGGTCCCTGTACATTTTATGTACTTAGACATTTGATCCACAGTTATTGAGAGGTATTTGACAACAGACATTTCAATTTATTTCCTTGTTGTGTTAAATCATACCTGGACTTTTGTTTCCCCAGATCTAGTAAGTGCTTGGAAAGAGAATGTAAGTGGGATTTTAGGAGAGGCAGAGCAGCAATGTGTGGGAGCTTTATTTCCAGGCAGGGCTTGGCACCAAGGCACATGGCAGAGTTCTTGCACAGGCTTTGCAAAACGTTGTCCCCTGTGTCCCTCTGTTTCACCCAGTCCCTTGGGATTGAGGCTGAAATAAATTTTCAGGGGAGCTGTACCTTCCTAGAGGTCATTCCAAGCTGTTCTGTGGGTTAAATGAACAGGTTATTATAGGATATTTGATAGCAAAGAGATGCTGATAAATACAGCCAGACAGAGCTCATTTGGGTCCTGCTATCCAAAAAACCAGGAATCACGGAATACCCTGAGTTGGACTCACAGGGATCATCCAATCCAGCTCCCAGCCCTGCACAGACACCCCAAAATCCCCCCGTGTGCCTGAGAGCATTGTCCAAATGCTCCTGGAGCTCTGGCAGCCTCAGGGCTGTGACCATTCCCTGGAGAGGAAGAACATTTTCCTGATACCCAACAGCACTGGTAGAAAATTTCAGGTGATGAAGGAGCCAGTGTCTGTGCAATTCAGTGACTGAAGTGCTTGGTAAGTGCCAAGCATCTCTTCTAATTGTATTTGAACTGATTGCAAATCTTCTTGTGGTCTATGTGTAAAGCTCTGCCTCTGCTGCAATCCTTGTCTGGATTCCCATTGTACCTCCTCCAGGCACCAAAGGAGGATTTCTTTTTAAACCAGGCTTTAGGGCTTTTATTTCACTCCATCATATGTGCTGGATGCCTGCTTTAAGAAAAAACAGTATTTTGCTGTTAGTTTGGATCTTGGATGCATTAGGAATATCAAACCTCACCTTCCATAATTGTCTTGCTTTGCTGGATTTCAGTGCAGTGAGCTCTGGAAAGTGCTTATTTATCCTGAATTGCTCCATTAATTACCTGGTTTTAGGAGAAGGGGATTTATTGCACAGACTGCCCAGGACTGTAAGACTGTTTAGTCTTTTTAGGTCTTTAAATTTGTAGAGCACATCAGAACCTGCAGCAGCATTTTCCTGAGTTTTTAATTTCCTTGGAGTCTTTTTCTCTTTGCTATCCCTCCCTTGTTTTAAGCAATTCATCTTTTGTTCCTTCCCATTTTTTGGCAGAAATAGAAAGGGGATGAGAGCTGTGGGCTGATCTGTGGAAGTGCTGCTAAATACAGGATTCATCTGGTCCTCTATGAAATTTGCACCATAAAATCTGTGATTCTGCCGGAAAAGTAGGAGTTGGAGAGAACAGCTCCCCGAGCCTGTGTGCTGGGAACAGACATGGCAGAAATCCTGTGTTCCCTGGGCGAGCAGGGATGGGATGTAGGAGCATCCCAAAAGCAGCAGCAGCAGCTGTCCTGCCGGGGATGGAGAGTCGCTCCCAGCCCTCTCCAGACTGATTTGGAGGAAGTCCTGCTGTGCTTCAGCCAGCCAGGCAGCACCCAGTGTGCTGTTCTGCTTTTCCAGCAGCAGTGGGAGAAGGAACCAGCAGGACTCGGGGTCTGGGGTTGCTGCTCCACTCTCCCTTCCCCTACAGGGCACAGCGTGTCCTTGGCATTGCATGGAAGCACAGCATTCCCAGGACCAGTTGTGCAGCTGAAGCTGTGAATGATCTTCTAAATGTCCCATTTCCCTTTCGCAAGGGGCAGGGTTTGGATGTTTTCCTCTAGACCTGCATGAAAATCCACCTGAGGATTCTCTGTAATGTACCCTAGTAAGAGTTCCAGGTACATAGGATGCCAGGGAATTGCATTTTTGGGAGTTCTTCACCAAACTGGGACAAATAGTGGATTTACAAGCAGCAGGTTTTAGAGATAAAGTGTCAAATATTCTTCCTGCACCCTCTGCCTGTGGGGACATGTTTTTATTTGTAACTTGCTTTTGATTTTTGCCTTCAGTGGCAAATCTAAAACACTTTTCCTGTCCACCTAAACAAAATCTCTAAACCTTGGCTCTCCTAAGTGAGAGTGGAGCGGGAATTGTATGTCACAAAGTTCCTAAGGATGCAGAGCATTAGAGAGTCAATGTATTTTTTTTCCCTCCTTAATCCTTTAATCCTTTAACAGTGCAGACATTTCTGACAATGGCAGTGAGACCCGGGAGTGCACTTTGGCTGTGCTTTATGAGCACCCCTGGCTGTTCCTTACCCCCACACTGAGGAGTTTTAGGTGATGTTGATGCAGTGCGAACAAATCCATGTTTCTGTGACATTTCCTGGGTGCTATGGAAACTGTCTGGGTGGTTCTCAGGCAGTTGTGAGTGAGTTGGTTGACATTTTCTTCAAGAGGCCTGGATTTGAAAGCCTGGAGTGGAAGAGCAGGATTTGGGGATTAGTGCTGTGTCTGGAGGGCCCAGGGCAGGGGCAGAGCAGCTGGAGCAGGGCAGGAGATCCATCCTTTGGAGGGAAGCTGGACTGAAATAAAAGGGACCTGCAGGCTCAGGGACCCAGGAGCAAGAGGAAGGTACCCTTTGGTTCTGCTGCTTCATTCATACCTTTTTTTAATTTCGTAGCCAAACTCAAAGAGAGTTTTCTAATCTATGGAAGCCCTGCTTGAGCCCTGCCAGCCCTAAGGGAGTGGATCCTGTGTCCCTGAGAAAGTGCCATGAGTGCAAAGCCAGTGCTCCCAGGACAGTACCATTGTTGTCCTGTGGGACCATCAGGTGCAGGCTGAGCCCAGGGGTGCTCCAGGGACCTTCTGCTTTCTCTGAACAATCCCAGTGAGGCACAGGTGGAGGTGTCAAGGAATGAGCCTCTGTGTCCAGTTCCCAAGTTTGCATTCAAGCTTTTCCCTGGCATAGCTGAGTCTCCTGGAACTATGGAAAAGATCCCACACAGAGCTGGCACAAAACCCTCAAAAAAACCCCATCCCAGCCCACCCCAGCGCCCCGTCAGCATCCAGGCTCCTGGCAGAGGACCTTTTAGCAGCTTTGGGGAGCAAGGGGAACAGCAGAGCTCTGCCAGTTGAGGAGCATCCTCTGCTCCATCCCAGCATATCCTACGTCCCCACTGGGAGGCACTACTGCTGTAATTACAGTGCTGGAAATCAGCCTCCAGGCACAGGGAAATGCCGGGAACACAGGTAGAGGGAAGAGCCAGTTTAATTTCTGTGTTCCCTGTGGTGCAGTTTCTCCTTGTGTGTGGTCACCAAGGCTTTGGGATGAAGCTGAGCCCATAAACAGCAGCTTCAGGCATCTCACATTTTGACAGGTAATTTTGTGGTGAGCCTTGGCCATGTTTCCCTGGGGAATTTTAACTGGAAAAGGAGCAAGCGTGGTATGTGGATCTGTGCAGTCTGTACACACCAGTTCATGAATAATTACATAGGTGTGTGTTCTGTGCAGGTAAGAAAGAGCTGTGTCAATGTTTGTTATGGAAACACTGCTGGTGTTTGAGAGGCTGGATCCCCCAAAATCGGCTGAGCAGTGTGAAGCAAAGCAGTGACTCTTGGCTGAGTGCAGGGTGTTGGAGGCCCCAATGTGCTTTAATAAGGCCACTTCCTTTTCACTTGTTCTGTGCTGCTTTCTAGTTCTGCCTGCTCTCCACTTACTCAGGTTGGGGGGGGTTGTTACTTTTAAACAAGATGTTTTTTCCTTTCTCACAAGCTCTGTCAAAATGGGACTTAACTGTAATAACAGTTGGCTTGAGCAAAACTCTGCAGTTATGCTAAAAGCTCTGAAATGATGGCAAGGGGGAGTTTGTTCTGCTCTGCTTTTCCTTTTTTTACCTTCTGAATAATTCTGTAAATTAGTGCAGGAGTCAGATTGTGGCTTGGAAATGCTTCCAAGCAGCTTTAACCAGAGATGATGGCACAAAGCTCTGATCTCTTCCTGGCCCATGGATTTGTCAAGGGTAGTACCAGTGCATAGCTCAACTCTCCCATTAAAACCTGGTCCTGGGAAGTTCACAAAGGCTGAGCAGCTACACCACCACCTCTCTGTGCACAAAGACTTCGGAAATGGAATAGTTGGAATACTTTTCTTGCAAGCCATGGCAGACTGTGACTCCACCAAAAGCTCAGTCACCACATGGTACCACTGTGCCCAGAGCAGCTGTGGCTGCCCCTGGATCCCTGGCAGTGTCCCAGGCCAGGCTGGACAGGGCTCAGAGCAGCCTGGGACAGTGGAAGGTGTCCCTGTCCATGGCAGGGGTGGGACTGAATTAGCTTTAGGGTCCCTTCCAACCCATTCTGGGGTCTGAAGATTCCTTATTCTATGACATGAGATACCTGCATGTCAAACCTTGTTGCTGTCAGCTTTGAATCAAATCCAACAATTTTAAGGCATTCCATGCCATGATGTGCTGCTCTGGTTTTTTTTTTGTTTGTTTTTTTAAATGCCCCAGTCTCCTTTCATCTGTAGTGTCTCAGCAACACTCCTTATTTTTAAAAGGGTTTTTGTTTATTTGGGGTGTGTGTGTGCTGTGGGAGCAGCTGACTGCAGGATAAATCCAGCTGAGAGAGTAGCAGCATTGGAAAATCCTGCCTGTCCAACTCCTAATGATGGCTTGAACCTCCTTCAGTGGTTACATTTGCAAAACCAGAAAGTGGAAGAAGCTACAGCCTGCACTAATAACATTCATTGGGTTGCTTTGCCTTCCCAGTTCTTCTATGGGAAAAAACTTTTGGAGGATAGGGTGAACTTCAGGATTGAATTTGTGACAGGCAACACGGATGAACCCATTTTTCTGTGGTTTCAAATGCTTGGACTTCTTAGCTGGGTTTAAAAGATACGCATTATCTGCCTCCTCTGCTCCATGGCAAGCTGACCAACTTCTCAGTGGGGAGGAGTGGGGAATGCATCTCTTTCACTTGCAAAAAAAAAAAAAAAAAGGCTTAAAATTGTGTGCCAAAAGAAACTAGAACAGATAATGAGACTCATGCGATTATTTTATTACTTCCAATTAAATATTCAGAAGCAACAAGAAGACATCCCAGTATTGCTCAGTGCAGTGGAGAGCAGAGACCCCTGTGCAGGTGCAGAAGGTCCCAGGTGCAGAAGAGCCACATCCCTGCTTGCTCAGGTTTCATTCCTAAAAGAAAGGCAGTTCCTAAGAAGGATTAAGAATTTTCCTTAACAGGAAACTAAGTGCAGATGGGGGAAAGGTGTGTCATTGTACACCAGGTAGTAAAATACCTCCTCAGAGCAGTAATTGCAAAGGTAAAACCCAAGCCTGAAGCTGAGGGAGCTCTGTGTTACTGAGGATGCAGCTGTTACATTCCTGCTCTGATTAGCAAAAATAGGATTGGGCAGCCCCAGCCTTAGTTTGACACTGGGCACCAGTGAAGTGTGTGACTGGAGCAGTTTATCACAACGGGGGTCACCAGCCTCGAAGGAGTTCTCTTAGCCAAGCCTGGCCTACAGTAAAAAGGGGAAAAAAAATATATATATACATATAGGGAGCATACAATACATCCTGGCAGCTTTGGGCAGCTCAGTCCTACTGCTTTGAAGTCCTGGATGCTGTTTGGAATTGTATATGCATTTTGCATGTTAATTTGGAATAGCATTGCGTCTGATGTATTCATCTGTGCTGGGATTTTCCCAGCTTTGATCAATGGGTTTGATAGGAAGAATGTTCCCAGAATGGCAAGTTGGTACCAGGGAGAAGGGTTTGTACTTGGAATTATTCAGAGAAAAGTGGATTTAGGAGTCGTGCTTGACTGCAGAGGTAAACCCTGGTGTGATAGTGTGTTCATTGTCCAGGCCAGACAAGCCCAGCAGTAAATACCAAGTGTGAGGAGTAGCTGGAGAACAGGATTGTGGGGAGATGTGAGTCAGCAAACGATTTTGAAAATAGCACGGAGGAGAGAAAGCGTGAGCACTCAAAGAAATGAGTTTTCCCCTCTTGCTTAAGGTGTCTGCAGATAGAGAGGCAAATTCCTCCTTAATCCTTCTGACCTTGAGGTTGCCCACCTTTAGCCGACGAGCCCACATTTTAAAGTGGGTGACAGCACTGGGATTGATGAACTGGTGTTAATGAGGGAGCTCGGGGCCAAACAGCACAGAGTTTATCCCGCAAACCTGCAACAAGTGCAGGTGAGGCCACAGCTCCACTGGCACTAGGAAAAAGGCTTGGCTGAGGCGTCCTGCCCTGCTGGCTCCTGTCCCTGCTCTGGGTGCTGGCCAGGGCCGGGCAGGGATGGCAGTGCTGGGGTCAGATCAAGTCCCGGGGTCTGTGTGCTCTGCCCTCGGCTGGAGCCTGGCTGGGACTGGTCACTGGGAAATGATCCTGTCATTTGGCTTTGCTTCCAAAGAGCAGAACTCCTGGAGAACTTTTAACGGGGTTTGTGTTCAGTGATCTGATCAATGTGAACCAGCCCCTGAGAGCGGGAGGGGACATGGTTCCTGTGATTACATTAGCAGGGACAGCCTGGGTGTGAGGTGCTGTCCCCAGGGCTGTGGGGCCCAGCCCGTGTCCCGTCCGCAGGCTGGGATGTGCTTCCATGGGAGCACTCCGGCATGCCCCGTGTCTGTCCCTTCCTTCTGGACGTGCTGAGACAGAGCTTTAGTGCGGACTCGGCCATTCGCAACGGGAACAGTGACCGAGGGACAGGGATGATGGCACAGACGTGCCCCTGAGCTCTGCAGTCCCCGTCCGTTGGGCTGTGGGCCTCAGCACAGTGTCCTCTGTGGGTTTTGTGGCGTGAAGGAGCACAGAAGGAGAAAGTGGATAAAGGTGAGTGCAGCTTTCCTGGCCCGTGTGTTGCCCGGGAGGCGCTGACAGGCTGTGAGGGGATGGGCACTGGGCCCATCCCGATGGCGGAGGTTCAGGAGCAGCCGTGGGTTATATGGGGCAAAGCCAGCGCTCAGACCCTCACAGCACCCCAGGATGGGTCAGGCTGGAAGGGACCACAGAGGGTCACCAGGTCCCAGCTCCCTGCTCCAGCAGAGCACAGGGCACAGGATTGCATTGATGGGTCTGGAATCTCCAATGAGGGACACTCCACACCCTCTCTGGACAATCTGCTCCAGTGCACAGAAATGTTCTTCCTCATGTTCAGGTGGATCTTCCCGGGCATCGGTTCCTGCCTATTTCTCTTGTGCCATTGCCTGAGCACCACCGAGCACAGCCTGATCCATCTTCTCAGCACCCCTTTTTAGACTTTCATACCTGGGATTTTTTTTATATTTGTATTTTAGACCTTCCCCAGACGAGCAGCCGTGTGCTCCTCCCTGCCCTCCGTGCGCCCTTTGCGCAGCCCCGGGCGGGGGACAGGAGGGACGGGAGGGACAGCAGGGTCCCGCCGAGCGGCTGCGGGAGCCGGGGAAGGAGGGAGGGAGGGGACGGAGGGAGGAAGGAAGGAGGCACCTGCGGAGGAGGAGCCGGGGAGGGGCTTGGCAGAGCCGCGGAGCTGCGAGCGGCCGGCGCATCCCGCGGGTCCCGGCGGAGCCGAGCGCAGCCCGGCGCGGAGCGGCGCGGGGAGCCGGCCGGGAGCAGGGCCAGGTGAGGCGGCGGCGGCCCGGGGAACCCGGCCGGGGCTCGGACACGGGTGGAGGTGTCTGCGCCACTTGTTGCTTAGTAACTTGCCAGGTATTTAGTGTGTGTGGGGAATGAGCGGCTGTGGATGGGGAGTCTTCTTTCTTGGTGCTGGTGGTGCGTCAGGAAAGAGGTGCTTGGTACATACTTTACACTGGATATTGGGAAGAAATTTCTCCCTGTGAGGGTGGGCAGGCCCTGGCACAGGTGCCCAGAGCAGCTGTGGCTGACCCTGGATCCCTGGCAGTGTCCAAGGCCAGGCTGGACAGGGCTTGGAGCAGCCTGGGATAGTGGAAGGTGTCCCTGTCCATGACAGGGAGTGGAATGAGATGAGCTTTAAAGTCAATTCAAAGCCAAGCCATTCCATGATTTTACGGTATTTAACACCTCCTGGCTGGGCTCAGGGGTGCTGGGCTGTGCTGGGGTGTCCTGCCCTGGACACTGCCGGGAGCAGAGCCAGTCCCACACGGGGCTGATGCCGTCGGGGTGCTCAGATGCCTCCCTGCCTGGGATCGTGTTATCAGCCAGGTAAAACATGCCTGGTGTCAGTAATTCCTTTCTCATCCCTGGCTGGTGGTTACAAACCTGTGCTTCTGCAGTGGGAGAAGATCCTCGGGGATCTGTGCCCTTGGGCAGGTTCTGTCTTGGTGACCAAATACCGATTAAATTTACACACTTACCCCTGTCCCCCTCCTTGTTAATTGTTGTACTTGTGTTTCCCTCTAACTAATCTCTGCCTTGAGGTTTCTATTGCACCTTGCTCCGCACTGGATCCATAGTTGTAAACTGTTTTATTGGATTTGCTCTCGGGTCATGGGTGTGTAGCAAACCTGAGCTGTTAAAGGGAGCCTCTTTCATGTCCGGGATGATTTGTGTGAGTATTCCCACCCAGATTCCAGCGTGCAGGCCCCCTCCACCCCAGCTGTGGTCCTGGGGCTGCAGGGCTGGAGTTCAATGCCTCTCTCTCAGATTTATACCTCCCTCCCAAAGAGGCAGCTGACAGATGGGAATGTCTACAATTTAAATTTCAATAGATTTTTGCATATCACTTTATCTGTTTGTCTTCCCTCCCTCCCCAGACTGGCACATTCCTAAGCATTAATATTATTGATGCTGTTGTTCAGGAGAAAAGGGCTTCCTATTTAAAACTGCCAGCCCTTTGTTTGCAGGAGCCCTGGGGCAGGGAATGCACACTCTGGAAAATAAAATTCCCAGGGAGAGATGTTACTGTGATCACAGTAGACACTTTGCAAGTAGCCATGGCTCGTCTGTTCATATTTGTTCAGAAAACCTCCTAAAAGCCAGAGCCCATTTTAAGGGCTAAATGCCCTGCAGGATCTGATTATTTGTGACAGAGAAGACAGGAGGCCTTCCCTTCCCTTTCCACTCTTCCCCGACCTCCTTTGTTCTGGGCACCACACAGGCATGATAAAAGAGGCTCATTTGAAATCGAAGCCCTGCACTGGGAAGTGAAAGGAAAAGAATATAAAGTAGGCAAAACAATACATTATCTGCATTCCTAAGTCTTAAAAAGCAGATTTAATTCACCTCAAATCCCCAAACTATTAGGTCCAATTTTCACTTTCAGTGAAGTTTTTTATACTTCTTTAGCTGTGTAAGGAGGATGTATGTGAAAATGTAGTTTTCATCCTCTTTTAGTTATTGTATCCTTCTGGTGCTGTATATAGTGACTGTAATGAGAATGAAAATTGTGGCCATGGTCTTCAGTATTTTTTTCTTGTTTCCACTTCAACTGAGTGGAAATTTTATTTCCAAAGGCAGAATCATCTCAGGGCTTAATGTCTAAAGTATGAACAATTTAGGAAGTTGGGGCTGTAAACAGAAGAAGAACCAGGGCAGCATCAGTCTGGGGAGTGTCGGTCACTGAGTTTAGAAGTAACTGGTCTGGGCTGTAAACACTTGCCCTCGGGCCAGTGAAAATGAGAGAGGCAGCTTTTGGGAAGGGACTGGGAGAGCAGCAGGGGTGTTAACCTGTCCTACTGGGAGCACCACATACCTCAGCAGAGTCTGTACCCAAGGACTGCAGCAAAGGCTGTGCCCTGTGGATTAGGAACAGCAAGGCAGTGTGCCTTCACCTGGGCCTCCTCGTGCTTCCAGAGGGATCCCTCATGCCCCTTCCCCGTGGAATCAAAGGGGTTTGTTCCTTCCCAGTGCCTCCCAAGGCCTTGCGTAAGAGCAAACACCGTCTCGCTGTGGGATTGGGCTCCATCTGCCAAACTCCTCATTATTCCACTTGTGCTGTTTGTTGATTCCTGTCAGATCCTCTTCCATCGCTCGCCTCCTCTCACCGGGCTGGGCTGGAGGAGCGCGGCGCCGCCGTCACTCCGGTGATCCTGGCCCGGCTGATGCCGCACTCGTGTTGGAATGGCTTGGGAAGGCTCCGGGCTGCCTGCCTGTGTCCAAAGCGCCTGATGTGATGCAGGGTCAGCTTGGGTTACTGTCAACTTTTTGGAAGATCTCCTGCAGTGCTGCTGCCACTTGCAGGAGTCGTGTGGGCGAGGCTCAGCTGAGCTGCAGCTCCACAGGGCTGGTGGGAAGCATTTTAATCAGGGAAGGAGCTGCATGGAGCACAGCTAGGGTAGGACTGAGGCAGGGCAAAGGCACTTGGCCTTCAAGTGAGTGTGAGTTTTGGAACAGTCGGCTCTTAACTTCTCTGAGGCTGTGACTGCTGGAGCCAGGACAAAAAATATTTGGTTTAGATTGTCTTGAAGGGAGGTTGAGGTTGGCCATTAGGTAATTCCATCTGTATGGATAGCTAGCAGCTCCAGCCAGCTCCAACAGGGAGTGTGTGGCATTGCCATCACTGTCTCCCTGTGGATCACATGCCTGTTGGTGATGTCTGCTGAGTTGGAGAAGCTTCTGGCAGAGATGAACCTACTCTATTGTCACCTAATGCCAAGGTGACATCTTGCCTTTTGAGTGTTCTTCCATTTCTCCCTGATTTGCAAGTGTCTGGAGCCTTATCCAGCACAGGGCCCTGCTTGCTGATGTTGATGCTTACCCTGGTCATCCTTAATGCTGCCGCCCCACTTGAGGTTCCAGAAATTCCTTTAACCAATAAGACCCTTCAGGGGCCACATCAGAACAGCCTTTGGGGTTGTTCTGAAATTGGGTTTCATCTCAAACCCTGCAAATTGTGTATTCAAGATACTCTTAGGCTACAGTATCACTTTCTCTTCAGTGGGAATGTAGGGTTGCACAGAGGCACATTTTGGTGTCAAATCTCACATCTTTGGGTGTGGTGTGAGCTTGGGTATGCGAGGTCAAACAATCCTGGCATCCCAAAGTACACGTGGGTGGGAGGCTGACACCATCTCCCTGACAGGCAGATCTGGTGTTCAGTTGTGCCTCTGATGGTTACCTGAGTCAGAGCAGCATTTCTAAAGGATCCTCAGTCTCCAGGATAGGCGAGATAAGCTAAAGGACTGCATTAAGCTCTGCTAGAACACAGAGATTTAGCTAGAATGAAAGAGAAAAAAGATATTTCAAGTGTCTCTCTGGATATTTTTCTCCTAGCTTCACATTTCCCAGTTTGTTCCCCCTGTCTCCCTGTCCTGCTGCTGGCCCTATGACCTCTTTGTGTCACCTGAGCTGCTGACCCCGCTGCCACGTGTGCTAAATCTCTATCAGTTTGTTTTCAACTCCCACTCCTTTTCCAGTTTGGGCCTCTAATAACTGGTTTCCTTTGCACTAAAGCCCCATCCATCATTATTTCCTCCCCCATTTACCTGTCCCAGCCTGTCCCTGCTTCATCATCACTGGGACTCTGTTAGTCAGCACTGGTTTGTTTTTTTTTCCCCCAATACAATTCAAGCTTGTTAATAGAATTAATAGATTGACCCTGCTGGCCCTTGAACCTTTGAAACCTCTCTCATGTCTCTGTTAGCCTTCTGCTACATAAATAACTGATTTATATCTCCTGGCCATGTACCACTGCCCTGGGGCAGGTGTGCTGTCCTTCAGGGATTAATTTGGACATGTCCTGGGGTCTTGTTTGTTCAGGAGGTTGGGTTTTATTGTCTTAGTGCTCCCTTATGGTCTTAGAGTCTGTGCAAAGATCAGTCATGTCTTTAAGCTGGAAAATATCACAGATTTCTTGGTATCAGGCATAGGTCATAGACTTCTGCATCTGGCTAACCTGGTGGCTGTCATTCTTACCCCATTACAAACACTCCAAAAATTTGGCAGAAGAGTATGGGAAGAGCTTTTGCTGTTGTACATTAGCTCCTGGTTCATGTCTGTGTTGTCTCATGGCCATAAAGAAACTTCTCCAGGCAGTTCACACTGTAGATGATGCCGGTGCATCATGACAGGCGTGTGATTTCAGTGAAATGAAAGCAGCCACCATGCTGTTAGCTGCTGGATGTACAGTGTCCTGTCTCTGGCACAGGAGCCATTAGATCCAGAGGCTGCAGGAGCTGAAGGAATTGGTAATTGTGAGTTGCCAGCTGGTGGATCTCTGGTGCCAGATGTTCCTGTGCTGACCAAGAGCAGCCAACCTGAGCAAGGGCTGCTGTTGGCAGGGATGGGGAATAGCTGGAGCTGTGCTGAGGTCATTGCACAGACACTGCCCAAAGGATGGCTGCAGGAGCCTGGGCAGATGCAAGACATGCAGCTTCCTTATTACCAGGCTTTGAAAATAAACAGCACCAACACTTATCAGTGACCTACTTTACTCTGCATGTGTGTGGGGTTCTCGTGGTAGCTGGAAATCTGTCCTTGTTCTTGGCTGGTTCTTGTCTTCACAGTTAATTTGAATGGTTTTTATCAAATGACACTGAAATTAATTACCTTTAACACATTTCTTCACTTCAGAGCTCAGCCTTAACTGATGGCAACCTGGCAAAAGAGAAATGCTGCAGCATCAGAAAACACACAGCATTTTGATTTTATTTTGCTCTTGTTTATGGCAAACTAGTGCGTACACATTTATGAAAGTTACTGGAGATAGAAAGATATTTTTAGACTCTCATATCTATGGAATTTTAAATTATCTCTTGAAAATCTTTATGCCCGCTGAGGGAGCCCAGTGTAGGGATTAGTGATGATATTGCTGTGTTCGTTGGTCCTTCTTCAAACCCAGAATCCTGTTCAAGGACTCTGGGATGGTGCTTGGTGGTGCGTGGTTCCACATTCTGCTTGGGGTTTTTAGGGTTGTGTAAATGAGCTTCCAAAATAGACTGTGCTGTGGCAGGAGGGAAGGAGGAAAATATCTTGTTGCTAAGGAACATGACAGAGACCTGGGAGATGTGACTCAATTCTTGGCTTGGCATCATTCTCGGTGAGATGTGGGTCTGCAGAGCGAGTTTTTCCAAGTGTGAGGGGATGGATATTGAGTATATGGGCTGATGTTTTCAGGAGGGGTCGGGATAACTGATGCTGTGTGGGGACCCAGCTGATCTTGCTCCACTCTCATCCTTCAATGTGATCCTGCTTGTGCAGAATGAGAAGCGCAGGAAATGTGTGGCAAAACCAACCCTGGCTTCTCATCTCCTGATTCCTGGTGCTGCTCTTTCTTCAGAAGAGTCTGTTGCTTCTCCTTCTCTCCCTGCAACAGTTTAATTTTAGAGGGGAATGGCTCTGGAGGGAGTAGTAGCGTGGAAAAATTTTTGCCTGGCTTGCTGTAAATCTCCTTCAGAGAGGATGGATTTCACTTCTGTTTTGTAATGCCTTTCTTTGCGACATTCCCACACCTTTTTCCACCTTTGATTTTGTGCCTGCCAGTGCGGTTTGTTCGTGGCTGTGCAGCTCTGCAGCCACACGTGTTGCTGTTGCTGTGGTCTGAGCACCAGGCTCCCCTCGCAGCAGGGGCCAGCTGGGTGCTGTGACCTGTAAAATCCTGGGAATAACAGAAACAAACAGGCTGCCCATGTGCTGGGAATGTGGGTCAGCAAACGCCCTCCAAGATTTTACTCTTGGAGTCAAAGCTCACTAACCCTGTGTCCGAAAATGTTGTTTTGTGACCCTGGGAAGGGGATTTTGTCAAACCCCAAATATTAGTGCTACCACCAGGGAATGGATCCAGGTGCTCTTTGTGGTGCAGGGGCTTGTTTTGCCTTGGCAAAGGCTAATGTGGCTGCAGGGAACAGGCAAAGGGCTTGGGAGACAGGCAGGGAGTTTGGGAGGGTGTCCTGGAGGAAGCTGCCATTGCCCTGGATGGGGCTTGGAGCAACCTGGTCTAGTGCAAAGTTGTGTGGCACGAGTTTGGAACAAGATGACCTTTAAGGTCCCTTCTAACCCAAACCATTCTGAGATTCTGTGTTTAAAGTCTGTTGCTGGGCCACCATTTGTCTGGATGTCCCCTGGCCCTTGGGGAGAGGCAGGATGGGTCAGCTGGGGGATGCTGTCTTGCTGCAGGGTCCCCTTGAACCTTTTGTTCTCGAGCCTTTGCCTCACAGGGTTTCTCTTGCTGAGCAGAACAAATCTGGGGACACAGTAAGGCTGTGTTTGTTTGTTAAAAGGTTTCTTCCTGTTTGGTCTCCATGATCCAAAGCCAGAAGGAGCCAGTGCTCTTTTCTGTCCTACCTTTCCTTCTGTTGGCAGCACTTTGGGCAATTGTAATTAAATATTGCAGTGGTCTTGGGAAGGGTTTTATGGCCACACATGGTGGTGTTGGACTGTGCTGTGAATCCCAAATAACTACATCCCTTATGAATCCATGGGGTACAGGAGGGCTCAGGACCAGGAGGAGCAGGTCTGTTCTGGGCTGTCTCACCTGAGCTGGCCCAGCTCTGCCCTAAGAGCATCACGGGCAGCAGATTATTCCTAATCCAGGTCACGGTGGTGGCTCAGCTCAGCCTCAGGGAACAGTGTGGGGACACCCAGCAGTGCCACAAGGGCTGAGTTCATGCTGTGGGAACACCCAGCAGTGCCACAAGGGCTGAGTTCATGGTCTGGGGACACCGAGCAGTGCCACCATGGGCTGAGTTCATGGCCTGGTGACACCCAGCAGTGCCACATGAGCTGAGTTCATGCTGTGGGGACACCCAGCAGTGCCACATGAGCTGTGTTCATGGTGTGGAGACACCCAGCAGTGCCACATGAGCTGTGTTCATGGTGTGGGGACACCCAGCAGTGCCACAAGAGCTGTGTTCATGGTGTGGGGACACCCAGCAGTGCCACAAGAGCTGAGCTCAGAGGAGGGCTCAGGAGTCCTCATTGACCCAAGGGATCCCTGTGGGCTTGCAGCAGTTCCTGAAGTGAGGCAGGAGGACGAGTCGTGCTTCCCAAGAGCATGAAGCTGCTTGGAGAGTTGATGGCTGGCACAGCTCTCCAGTACAGCTGCACAAAGCATGTCCTGAAGGGCCTGAGGGGGAACAGCCCTGCTTTTAATGAAGTAATTGTTATTTAATAGCTTTCACCAGCATCAGGGGGATTTGGGCCCTCACTTGCGGCACCAGAGCTGGTGGTGTAACAACAGCAGCACTGCCTGATCCATAAATGTTCCTCAGGGAGGTACTGGGCAGCTTCCCAAAGCCACAATGAACTACCTGGCACAAGGATTCCTTTTCCTTCCCCCACTTTCCACCATGTAAAGGCTTTGGCCAGCACAGTTATGACAGCAAAGGGGAGCAGATTTTTTCTTGCTCCTAATTGATACATTTGTGCCATTAAAACTTCAGAAGTGGTTCAGCCTCAGGTGGGGTTTCTCAGTTGGGTTTCATTTGGGGATTTTTTGCAGCCAGGCTCACTCCACTGGATGAAGAATTTCTCTTTGCTTCTCAGGCCAGGATATTAAGCCAAATCTGCCTTTCTGAGGAAAAGCAGCCCCTGCTCCTTCTAGGAAACTCTTCATTTCTTGGTAAACAATGTGTTTTATAGTGGTTAAGCCTGAGGTGGAAAGTAGTATGGATAAGCGTTGGAATTTTTGTTTAGTTTGGTTTGGCTTTCAGTTGGTAACTCAGAGCACAGCAACCACTTAAAATTGTCTGTTAGTAATGCTGGTTCCCAGATTTATTTCTATGAACACCTCGTGTGGAGACCCAAGCTGTGAGTGGATCAGAGCGATCATGTCCCTGCTTTTTTAGTGGGACAACAGTGGTAGGAAACAGTTGATTTGTTTTATCCACATCTGCTTAGTTTGTAACACTTGTAGGTTTGTTTCTGGTCTAAACCCTGTGCCTTGATTCTCTGGTTTTGTGGCAGTCACCAGTTCTGGGTGCAGGGCAGCTGTTGGTGCTGCAGCAGGACAGCACTGCTGGCTGTTGCTGTCACTGTCACCTGTGGGGCAGCAGAACTTTGGGATGGGTGTTTTGGGACAGAAAACATGGATTCTGCAGCATTCCTGGCAGCTCTTAGCATTGGTGCTTATCCAGAGCCTGGGTCTGCTGTGCTGCATTCTCCTAAGCCAGAATGCAACAGGAGTGAATCCCTCGGGATGCATTGCTGGCCCGAGGGCACTGGGAAGCAGGATGGGGGATCTCACCTTTGCTGCTGCTGCAGGAGGCAGCTCCCACAGCTCAGGAGCACAGCTCAGACACCTACCTGCTTTTGTTCTCCTTAATAACCTGTCAGCAGGGAGATGACTGCTTGGATTTTCTTGCTGTTCTCTTGTTCTCCCCCACCCAGCAGAAGCCCGAGTGAATCACTGCTGCGTGGGTACAGCCCTCGGAGCTGGGTTCAGCCTGGGAGAGGCCCTGCAAAGCAGGCAGTGATCCGGGATGAGCTGAGCAGGCTCTGGGTGACCAGGGAGCCGTGCAAATGCTTCCACAGGTTGGGGACAAGGGAATTTCTGGTGGCTGAACCTGCCCTCGCAGAGTCCTTGGCTGCTGCACCACTTCTCTGTGGCAGGGAGTTTGCAGGAGTCTGCTTAATGGTGCAGAAAACAGGACAATTATTTTAACCTGCACTGAGTGGCCTAAAGGCAGAGCAGATTTATGGTGTTTTAAAAACTCAGGTCACTTTTCTGCTCAGTGATGCCAGTACCAAGCCAAGTACATCTCTGGACCATGGAAGTGCATCCATTGCAGTTTTTTTCTGGTTTTAGTGCTGAAGTGGCACCCAAAAGTCACTTGTTGATCTGCATTAGTAGTAGAATTTCTTTAGGACTAGAATTGGATGCATTGTTCTCCATTTAAAATCCATTCTCTGATGGGCTCGTTTTTTATTAAGTCAAGCAAGGTACATGGTATACAGAGTGTGTGAAATGATTCAAATGAATGCACACATGATGGTTGCTTTATTTGGATTAGTAGGTGCTCTGTTTGGCTGTTGTAAAAGCATCTGTCTCGGGTCTCTCACCTCCAGTGGTGTTATCACAGCGGCCTGAAGGTGCTAACCTTGGAAATTCCACATGAGTCAAGATGAGAGTGTCTCCATTTATCCTTGAGCTGGGCTGATAGGAAGTGATAAATGAGCCCTCACTTTCCTGTGATGATGGATGCAACCAAACCCCATCCTAACTTTGTTTGGCATGTCAGCACAATCTGTTCCTTTATTGCGTGCAATTAAAAAACCCCATCAAACTGCAAACACTCCTTTAATTAAAGCCCCCACAGCCACAGTTTGTCATGCTCAAGGCTCCTGTGGTTGTTAAATGATTTGGGTTTGATTGCCGAGGATGCAGACGAGGGGTTTGGTGAAGATTTTAGGAATTCAGGTATTCAGGTGGTGCTGCTAAAGGGGACTTCGTGCAGAAAGAGAAGTTTGCTTTCCTCACATCAGTACAAATTCGTTAAGGTCAGTGGAATCAGGTTTATTATATATATAAATATAAATATATCAGGTTTATTTTATGTGTCAATAGAGGGACTGTGTTAAAGTCTGGTAAAATGGGAGGAGAAATACTCAGCTGTGTGAAGGGATTAAAGCATCCTGAAGCATTGTGTGCTATAATCATGATCTTGGGACAAGGTTTTCCGTGTTCCCTGGTTGAAGAACCCCTGAGTGAAGCAGTGCTCATCCATCTCTGCTTTGCTGAGTCCCAGTTTCAGGGCCGCTCTCTGTATTTCACATTTCATTCGGCAGCAGAGGTGACACTGAAAGGATGGACCTTTGTCCCCAGGGGTCTTCACTGCTTTGTAAGGTGTTACTCTGCTGATATTTGGTTGCAGCATTTGTAGGTTTAATGCAGGTGGAATATACGGTTGTTGTCTTTCCTGCCTGGGATGAGAGGGAGGAGCAGGGGAGGGCGATTGCTGCTGCTGCCGGAGCCTTTACAACCTCCCGAGCTGCAAAGGCTTCCTCACAAAGCAAAGCCCTTTGTACCCAGCGGTTTGTTCCCTTCAATAGAGCTCTTCTGTTGAATTAAACTGCTTTTAAATCGTGTACACAATGGCACTTTTGTTGGGGAGGCTCCGAGGGCCTCTGGAGGAACATTGACATTCCAGGGCATTGTTCTGCTCCCATTCAACCTGGGCCCGGCTTCTCCTCCCCGGGCCAGGTCATTGCTGTCACCCACTGCTCTCCTTTGCCTTCCATTGGGATTCAGCTCCTGAGCCGGTGGTTTTAGCAGAGGGACCAGAGTATCCCCAGCACAGCCCAGAGAGACGAGAGGAGATTGGAGGGTGGCTCCTGAGCCCCATCTTCCTCTCTTTGGAGGCTGCTTGTGTTCATTTTGGAGGGGTTAAACTGCGCCTCTTCAATCAGCTGCCTCAGTTATCTGTTCAATGAGCTGCATGGTGTCCCCATGCCTGGAGGTGTCCAAGGGACGCCTGGATGTGGTGCTTAGTGCTCTGGGCAGGATGACAAGGTGGGGATTGGGCACAGGTTGGAGTCAGTGGTCTTGGAGGGCTTTTCCAACCTCAGTGACTCTGTGGTTTTATTTTGTGATGGCTTGAGAAGATCAGGGAGTTGCTGAGGCCCCGAGGTGGTGCCTGTGCAGGTGCAGTGAAGCCCAGGTGTGCTGGGAGGGCAGGTTGGGCTCTGAGCGAGCTACACCTGCTCAGCCTCAGAGATTATAGTCAGCCCTTTGTTTTGGAGGGGCCCCAGCCCAGAACGAGGGCAGTCACAAAGCTTCATTTCTGCCTGTAAGGTTGCACTCTGGTTTGCACAGATTACTGGATTTCTCAGCTGAGCCTTGTTCCCTTTTCCAGAGATGAAATTGCTCCTCCCAGGTGCTGCCCACAGTCAGCCCTTCAGGTCGCTCCCTCCTGAAGTTGCTCTGCACAGAAATGTGTCTTTGTGTTCAGTTCTTCCATTCCAGCTGGCTCTTGGTAACTCTGCACTAGCCAAGGGTTGGAACAAAAGCCAAGTTCTCTGTTTTGTGTTGAACCTTGGAAAATCCATTCCTGTAAATAATTGATATTAATGTTACTACAGTTCTTATGTGCTCTGTAGAACAAGTTCTGCTCGGTGGTTGCCAGATCTGGAATGAAGTGCTTGTTTTGTTGTCTTGTGCAGTGTCAAAGAAGCACGGGAAGCTCATCACCTTCCTGCGGACATTCATGAAGTCGCGCCCAACGAAACAGAAACTGAAACAGCGGGGGATCCTCAAGGAAAGGGTGTTTGGCTGTGACCTGGGGGAGCACCTGCTCAACTCTGGCCATGACGGTAAGGAACAACCTACTCCCAAGTTCTTCTCTGTTGGGAATTTGTCAGGGTGGTCGTGGCTGTTCAGAGTTCATGCTGGGGAACAAATGTGTGACACAAATCCGTGGCTGAAAATGAAACTGAGGCTAATGAGAAGCAAACATCGTGCTTCAATGTGGGAAGCATCATGGCTTGATGTGGAAGCACTAAAGGTGGCTGAAACTCATGCAGATGGGTTTCCAACCTCTTCAACTCTTTAAATAAATACATTTTTTCCCAGGAAAATAAGATGTATTTGTATGTCAGTGTCAGTGATTAATTAACAGGCATGTTAAACCCCTACATTTCTCTAACTCAGGACCTTTGATTCTAGCAAAATTTACAGTGTAAATCCTTCATCTGTCTTTTCCTTGGATTTCCCAGAATTTACAGGAATTAACTGGATATTTTGTTTCCTCACAGTTTATGTTTCCTCTCTGTTCATTTTGTCTCCGTTCTGGATCCTTTTTCCCTCCCCACCAGCAGTTCAGGGAGGCAGAGGAGAAAACCTCTCAATTCCAATAAAAAAATTATACAATTGTTGCCACTCTTCCTGGGATGAACTTTGATTTCACAGGCTCTTTCCTGCCCCTTCCCTGTGCCACCTCCAGCCCAGGTTCCTGCAGTGCTGAGGAGCAGCCAGAGCACTGGGATGCTGCCCCAGGTCCCCAGCCACGGCTGTTCCCTTTGGGAGCCCACACCGAGGGCTATTTGGGAAGGCAGCCTGGAGCAGTGATGGGCTCTGGTGATTTGTCTGGGAGTTAAGGCCATCAGGAAAGCAGTGATGGGATCTGTTGGGTGGCTTTGCAGCAGATCCCTTGTGCCAGAGTTGTCCATCTGATGTCTCCCAGCTTTTGTGTGCAGGCAGAGGGAAAAGTGACAGGATGTGTGGGGCAGGAGAGGAGTTTCTCTGTTAAAGTTGTTTTCAGTGGTTATTCAGACTCCTTGTTCATCCTTTTGGAAAGGTCTGGCAAAGGGCAGGGAGCCATTTCTTGCTCTTTTTCCAGCTAATTTGGTTGGTAACAGCGATGTGCACTCCCTTGCCTGACATAAAAGTGTTTCAGTACCAGCTGGTGCAGGGTATGTGCTTGTCCTTACAGAATCAGGACTGTGGCAAGGCTTGTCGACTTAATTAAAACCAGTAGAGATCTTTATAGGGGCTTGAAAAGCACTGGAGATAGTTTGGAGTCAGGAACAGACAGTGACCCATGTGGGACTGCATCAGGAGTAGGTAATGCACAGCGCTGGTGGCTCTGGTTTGATGTGCGTGCTGTGAGAGCACTCTCGGAGGGCAGGAGCCGTGCCAGCACAGCGAGCTCATTATTGGGAAGGAGAGAATTCACTTTCATCCCTGGTCCTCCTTGTCTGTTTTTGTTAGGCACAATTCAGCAATGGCCAAAGCTTTTCCCTGCCCTCTGTGTTGACTCCTTCCCCTGGCTTTAAGGGGTGGTTTCTTTAGCATTCAAAGACTCATCCTGGGCTAAACTAAGCTGCCTTAACTCCACCGGAGGTTCTTGTTTGCCAGTCTCTGGGAGCTCTGTCCTTGTCCTGGTCACTCCCCACCATCCCACACCAACAGGGTGACACTGACTGGGCTGTGTTAATGAGGTCCCTCAGCTCAGGAGTCGCCAGTTGCTTTCACCCTTGATTTAATAACTCTTTCCTAACTCCCTGGAGTGAAGCAGATCCAATTTGAGTGTTGCCAACAGAGGCATGGCTCTGTTTCCCACAGCAGGATTGTTGTTTTCTGTGTGATTCAGCTCCCTGACCTGTATTCCAAGTGACATAATCCTTGGGATGGGGCTTGTGGAGATGTTTCTGGGTCCCTGTGAGCTGAGCTCTGGCCATGCACAGCATTTTAAGATTCCCTCCTGCTGTAGCATTACTGTGGCTCAGTCGTGGAGTCTCTTGCAGTGCTGACCTGCTGAAAGGAGCCTGAGGTGAGTTAAAGAAGCTCCTTCTCGTAACCAGAACATCAAGTACTTTTTCCAGGCGCTCAGAGCATGCTCTGGCTGAAGTCTGTATGTGGTACCTGCTGGTGATACTTTGGGATCACAACCTGGAACATCTGAAGAACAAAAAACCTTCACTGATTTGTTTAAGTTCATGTTAGTTTTGTTGCATCAATGTCCAATCTCCAGAAATATTTATCAGGGTTGAAGGAGCAACTGCCACTGTCCCCAGCCATTGCAGTGAGTGACAAGGCATCATGTGCACCTCAGAAATGCAATATTGAACCAAACTGACGTTATGCTAAGAATTTTCTTAGTTATCAGCTTTGCGAAGCTGAAAAATTCTCAAGAATTTGCAGAGAAACAACATGAGCAGTCCAAATTCTGTAGTCATGAATCTCTGAAACTGTGCTCATTTTTAGTGAGCGGGAAGTGGAACAAAAGAATAAAAGGGATAAGGACAAAAACTGCAATAAGTGTAACATTTTTTTAATAAACCCTGCACTGAGGCAGCTGGCTCAGATTGCTTTGCCAGGAGAAGAGCGTGTTTGCTGTGTACCCAGAGGGGATTTACTAACACAGAGGAGATGTTTCACCTACTGCAGTACCTTGTCTTTCTGTGGGCTCAGCAAATAATCCCTCGTTCTGCATCCGCTGAGCCGCTGTCGGAAGGAGGATAAATTTGGCATGGGATGCACAGGAGGAAAGTGATGCAGGAACGTACCCTGGTTTGCTGTTAGGGAGCAGGAGCCCCGGGATGCCAAACTGCAAAGCTCCACGTGCAGCACACGCTGAGCCCTGGCCTAGGAGAGCATTTGTGGTTCTCTGAGTGTTTGGGATGGGCCTGTGCCGAGGCTGTGCTCTCCCTGCTGGAAGGTGCCTCCCAGGATGGTGGCACAGAACCTGCAGCTCTAAAGAGCAGGAAATAATGTGTCTGTGCCCAGGTTTCTCCCTAGTGAAGAGTGTCTGGGGAAGGCGGGAGGAGTGCAGCAGCAGGCTGGTGGTGCTGCTGCCCTGGGGAGGATGTGGTTTGTCATTTCCCTGAGTGTCCTGGGTGGGTCTGAGCAGGAGTACTGAGCAGCTACAGGGAGGGAGGTGAGGATTTAACAAGTGTTTACAATAACAGTGTGAGGGATGAGCAGTGCACCCTAAAACCCTCCTGTGTTCCTGGTGATTCATGGTGGGGATTGTGGTGAGCTCTGGGCAGTGTCCTGGGGGTTGGGTTTGGCGTGTTTGCTTTTCAGTTCCAGTTTGGTTTGTGCTGACACTGAGCTGGCCAAACAGTGCTGGAGCCCTTCCAGGGTAGGAGTTACACCTCCGCGAGGTGCCAAGCAGTCCTTCCCCAAAGGCCCTTGGAGGTGAGGGGAAGGAAGCATTACTGTCCGGTCTCTTTGGTGAGGTTCTGAGTCATGGGCAGATCACAGGACTTTTTTTCAAAATCATCTGTGCTCCCAGCTGCTTGGGAAAGAGGGAGTTGGGAGCCACAAGGCTCCTGGGCATGGGGCTGGGTATGCCTAGGTGTGTTGCTTCCAGTGAAAGTCTCAGCAGGGTCCTTTTCTTCTCTCGTCACATGTCAGCACTGAGTGATGGGCTGGGACCTGCAGGAGCAGAACCAGTTTTGATATGAGGGATTTTGGACTTCTCTGTTGGCAGAGCCTGTGGTAATGCTCCCTTCAAGTATGATGGTTTGCACAATATTTCTGCAGTCAGCTCCAGACACCCTGTGGAGCCTGCCTGAAGAGTCCTGTCTGCATCCCATCCAGTGCCTTACTCATCTCTTGGCTCCTACTGGGCTTGGGATACTTCCCTGCCAGGGAAGCGTCACTTGGCAGCAGACCAGGCTCAGCAGGGAGTTGCTGGTTCTCCGTCACCTTCAGAAATGCTCCCATTTGGGTTGATGCCGTTGCCACCTGCCTTGCTGCTTTGTTTTACAGAATCACAGGGTATTCCGAGTTGGGAGGGACCATAAGGATCATCTGGTCCAGCTCCTGGCCCAGCACAGACACCCCAACAACCCCACCCTGGCAACGCTGTCCAAACGCTCCTGGAGCTCTGGCAGCCTCGGGGCTGTGCCCATCCCTTTGGGAGCCTGTTCAGTGCCCCACCACCCTCTGGGGGAAGAACCTTCTCCTGATCTCCAACCTAAACTTCCTCTGACACAGCTCCAGCCATTCCCTGTCTGCTGTCACATGTTTATGGAGCTATGAGATACAGCAAATCCACCCCAATCCCTGACTTCTGAAGAGTTCTTATTTGCTTTGTAGGCAGAGATTCTTCTTTTTCCCCCAAGTTTTTCTCTCCTGAAGGAAACTAAATGGAACTTAAATTTAGCCTGACCCCAATTAGTTGGATTGTTCTGGCAGAGGATGTTTGTGGAGTGTGGGAGCTGGTAGAGTGCTGCATTGCAGCAGCTGCGCCATGCCCTGGTTCCTGCCTCAGAATGCTTGGCTGGGGAGCTCTCCACAGCTCCTGGGGCTGTGGCACGGGTGGGAGTGAGTGAGGGGTGATACGGTGCTGGGCTGCAGGAGAGGCAGGGGTCGGGGAGCTGGGCACATTTGTGATGAGCTGATGGAGGGACCGGGGGTCAGATGGAGCCACAATGCCCATGGGGAGCCCAGGCAGGGCTGGGTCTGCTCCGGCTGGTGGGGTGGGTCAACACCCCCAGGATGGGTCAGCACAGGCCAGGGTGGGTCAGATCATACCAGGAAGGGTCAGATCACACCAGGGTGGGTCAGAACACACCAGGGAAATGCCACTTTGCTGTTCTGGGAGTGAGGGACTCCTGAGCTGCAGCACATGAAGGGTTACTTTACAATGTACTTTGTATTCAAATACTGCTGGGCATCCTGTGCTGGGATTGCTTGGACTGCAGAGCGTGGGGATACCATTCATTCTTCCGAGCCCAAAGTGTTCCTGTCACCTGTCACTAGTTGGGAATGACCCTTTCTCTCTTAGCAATTAGCCAACCCCGTGGTCCCCCAGTGAGGCAGTGTCAAGGATTCATCTCCAGAGGTAACCCATCATAGAACCAGCTGTATGCACAGAGGATTTTGTAGGCTAAAGGCAAATGGTATTTTTTGTACCTCTTTATGCCTTTGTCATGTCCATACATCATCAGCTTCCATCACTGGAAAAGACACATTCACAAATGGAATTTTTAATTGACAAGTTTCCCATAGTGAAGGATCTATGCATGAGTTTTTTCATTTTTATAAAACACTCGTGCTGTGTGGTTGGCAGGAAGAGGCATTGGCTTGCTGCTGAAGATGTAAATGCCTGCAAAAGACAGAGTTCACTAACACACCTGATTTTGCTCTGTGTCCTTCCAGTTCTCCACATTTATTCAGAATTAATTTGGACAGATGGGTACAATTAAAGAAAAAATAAATTGGAAGAGAATGGCAGAAAATACCCAGATAGGGGATCTCTATGCCTTTATATACTGCACAGAAGCAGCAAGGATTTGTCAGGGATGTTTTTTTCTCCTCTGCTAGTTCTAATGCTTTTTAGAAAGGTCTGTAGCAGCACCTTGGGGTTTCTGGTGATATCACGGCTTGTTTGGGGTCCTCTGGAGTTACCATCCCTTGGAGCCATCCCCTCCCTGCAGCTGGGTGAAGTATTTGCCTCTGATGGTAATTGATGCCAGATTTGGGTATAGGGAGAACTGTTACCAGAACAGAGAAACACAAGGAATGAGATCTTGGCGGCCTCTCGGCTGGCATCTCTGAAAGCCTGGTTGCCCTTAGATAGAGCACAGGTTTGGCAATCTGTGTCACCCCTTTGGCTCCTGCTGTTGATGTGAGAAGCCCCTTTCACCAGCTCAGAATTGTTATTATAATAAAAGTCTGCCTGGCTGGCTTGGAATCTTTGCCATCCTGAAGGAAGCCTTGATTGGAAATTCAAGACAACTGAGTCTTACAGATTTAGTAATTTCAGTTTTTCTTGCTGTTTTAACTCCAAGAGGGTAAATGTAACCAGTTCCCACTCCCTCTTATTGCCCTGTCCCTGTCCATGGCAGGGGTGGGACTGAGGGAGTTTAAGGTCCCCTTACAACCCAGACCTTTCTGGGATTCCATGTTCTGATGACCCATGTGAAACCCCTGCTCTTGATGTCCTGGCTTTGCTCCAAGATTTTCTCTTCAGAAAGACTTTGGAACATTTGCAGGGCTTCCACCGAAATAGGTCCTCAGTTTTTACCTGCAGCTCCCGTGGCAGCTCAGCAGCCTAGCCTGTGATTCCCAGGTATGTTTGGAATTGTTATGCCTTGAATGCTGGCAGCCACATCAATGGGTTTGTTCAGGCAATAACAACTTGTTCCTGTACAAAGGTTTATTGAAGTGTTGGTTGTATGTGACGTGTGTTTGACTTTTCCCTCAGAATGGTGACATGGGCCACAGCCGTTGCAGCAGGGTGAGGGAATGTTGGCTCTGGATGAGGCTGGGGGTTGTGTTAGATGTGCTCACTCTGGGATGAACCCTCGGGGCATTTTTGTGCTTTCAGTAGGTGTTTGCAGAGTATCGAAGCTGACAAGTTTGGATGTGAACTGAAAAGTTTCGAAGCTTCAAGTAGGTTCAGTTCTGGCATCCTCATATCCCAGTTTTCCTTGTCTCTATTTTTAATCATTTTTATGCCTAAAGCAGTTAGTGATTAGGACATAAATCTGAGTTTTGAAGTTTTTGTTTGCAATTCTCTTTTCTGCTGAGACATTTCTTGTGTGACTTTGGCAAGTCCCTTAAAGTAGGATTCATCTTTTTTATACTTGTTATCCAAGCAGATGAGGATGTCTGGAGGGTGATTCACCTTGTCTGCCCTATTACAGGTGTTTCTTTAAAGAGGGGATCCTGGCTCCTCCTTTGGCACAGCAGGAAAAATAGTGCATCCTTACTCATCCAGTAATTTTTGTAGTGCTCTCCTGTATATCTGGGCTTGATAGTTTCTATATAGAGCTGCAGCTCACAAATCAGGTTTGTGTTTCCTGCCAATGCCACCTAACTGGGGACACTGGAAATCCTCCTGCCTGCCTCCCTCGGTAGTATTTGTGTATCTATATATAGTCTTCTGTTATGGAGGGAAGAAGCACTGGCCTGTCTCAGCATTTTCACTTGCACCTGAGTCCGTCTTGTGCACAGCCCTGTGCGCACACAGTGTAAATGAGGGGAGAAAGGTTTGAAAGTTGAGTTCTGGGGCAGCAATTCCATTGGGCTGTTGTGGCTTGAGAACCTCTGAGCTCCCAGGTAATGTTAGCCATCCCCTTCTCTCCATTCTGCTGTCCTGGCTGCCCCTTTTTAAATTGAATTGGCAATATATTGAAACCAGGCAGACTCAAACATGCTCAAACCAGTGTCCTTTCAGTATATTCTGATTTATGGTAATCTTTTATTCAAAATCCATCTCCAAAAGACTGGGGCAATCAATGGCCACAGCTGTACTCAGAGTCCCGGCCCTGATCTGGGAGCTCAGACCTGTCTGTCCTACAATTCTGAGGCCTTGGGGAACTCGTTTGTTATCTCTCATTCCGTCTCCAGGCTTGTACAGTCAAACTAATAACCCGTATCTGCCCCCGAGGTGCCGCAAGGTAAATTCCTAATACCCAGGAGGTACTTGGGGGATTAGGAGTGGGATATAAATATCAAATAGTATTTATCCAAGTGCCGGCACAGGTTGGCACGTGACCTCCAGTTGTGAATGTCTGTAGGAATTATGTAAATTTACCTGTGTATTCCCCCTGTATTTATTGTGTTGCTTAATTGGGTTTGCATCCCAAATCTGAACATTTCTGATGTTGAATTGGGGCAAGCTAGAGTGTTTCAGGTGCCTGAAGTCCCCCTGGATGTGGCAGTGAGTGTCTCTGCACACCCAGCCTCTTGTGACATCAAAGGCAGATCCAGCAGCCTGGAAAAAAAGGGAATAGTTGACCCAAATTGGAGATGAGCAGAGAACTCCCCTTGCTGCAGATGTGTTCTCTGCTGCACAAACTAACCGGACACAAGTTGATACTTTCAAAGGCCAGTAGTTTTGAGCTATTTTGGGCAAATTTCCAACCACAACAGGCACTGTTATTGCTTCACCATCTGCCCTCTGAGTTGCTGGAACTTGGGATTATTGGGTATGGGGTCAGTATTACAAAGGGGCTCATGGGATCCCTGTGGAGAATGCCTTGTTTTGGGGGGGACGTCCTTGGGATTGCTGAGCAGGGAACACAAGCCTTTGCTGTTAAAAAAGACCCAGATTGTCTCTCCCCTTCTCTCCCACCCTGCCTGCAGCTGCAGGAGAAAATTCTTTGTGCCTGAGTGACCCTGTGGACAGCAGGGAGTTGAAAATTAATTTGCATTTCGAAACACTGCAGCTGTGGGGGGGAACAAACATGCAGAAAAATGTCACAGTCTGTACAGGACTTGCTTGTGCTCCTATCCTGCTGCTCTTAGCAAGAGGAGAACTTCCCCCCCCCTCAGTTTATTGTAGAGAGTGTAATTGATCTAAACAAAAAATCTCCAGCAACACTGGCCAAATCTGAGGTGTTAGTAGTGTCGTGTTGGATATTAGGAAAAATTCCTTCACTGAAGGGGTTGTCAAGCACTGGAACTGCACAGGCTGTCCAGAGGTTTGGGGTTGTGGCACTTGGGGACACGGTTCAGCCTCGGCAGGGCTGGGGGAGCAGCTGCACTCAATCTCAGAGGCTTTTCCAACTTTAATGTTTCTGTGATATTTTGTATTTGAAACAATTAAACCGAGCCCTGGGACCTGGGTGGGTGCTGCCTGGGGTAGGGATTGGCTGAGCAGCATCTCCATCATGGCTATGGGGCAGTGAGGATCCTGTGCAGCCCTCCCATTCCAGGCTGTCCTGGCACAGCCATTCCAGGCTGTCCTGGCACAGCCACGGCAGTGTTGCTGATCTCCCAGGACCTGACAGATGTGGCTATCGACCTGCCCTGCCTGATGCAGCCCAGGGGGATTTCTGTTCTCCACGCCTGAACTTTGTACTTTGCTGTTCCACAGTCCTGCCTGAGCTGCCATAAAAGACAATTCCAGGCTGAGGAAGCAGAGTCCGGTGCTGATCCCACTGAGAGCCCTGCGTGGATCAGGGATCCAGCTCACAGGTTATGGTCCACTCTGCCATGGTTGCACTTTCCCAAGTGCAAAAGTCACACTCCAGATAAGAACTGTGTGTGTGTGACCAGGAACTGCGGCAGGTCGGACTTTATACAACTCGTCACCACTGTGGCTAATTTAAATGTGGCTCACGGCTTGGAAATGAGGGACAGGGAATTGAAGAAGCACGGAATTCCAGAGTGGCTTGGATTGGAAGGGACCTCAAATCCCACCCAGTCCTCCTCGTTGCCACAGGGAGGAACACCTTCCACTATCCCAGGCTGCTCCAAGCCCTGTCCAACCTGGCCTTGAGCATCTTGAAGGAAGGAAAGTGTCTGGTTGGTCTTGTATTTCTCCTTGGTGATTCAAACATGAGGACAGGAATTTAGGAATGAGACAGAAGTTCTGAGAAGAGAGTCTTGTAAAGTTTGATGTTCTTCTGAACGTGCCGGGGATGGTGGGGTTGGTGTGCCTGTGGAATGACACGTGCAGATACAATATTGTGTGAGAGAGAGCTCCTCATGTGACAATAAAGAGAAAATCCTTACCCTCTCTCCTGTGCTGCTTTACACCTTTGTGTAACCTTCACTCTAAGGTGGAGGGAAGAGCTTCAGAAATGAGAAATTTGAAAGTCATGGGCTGAAATATTACAGGGGTTTCACTGTTTTGGTTTTTTTTAAAGGAAATACTTGGACAGTTTTTTGGAAAATGGCCTTGATGATCTTAGAGGTCTTTTCCAACCTTAATGGTTCAAAAATTGAGTTAAAATAGGAAATTATTGGAGTAAAAGCAACTGTATTTCTTCAAGAGAGGATATTCCCTGTTAGGTTTTTACATAATCCTGCATTAATGGCAAGGGAGTTGGGATTTATGTGGCTAATTGCAGATGTGTGGAAGTTGTCAGTCTCAGCCAGGCACAGAATTCGAAGGAAGGGGCTCATCCTGCTGCAGTGGCACTGTTGTGCTGTGCTGGGTGTCCTTGGGGTGCCCTTCCCCTGCCCCCGCCTGTCCTTGCCAGCTGTTCCAAAGGCAGCCTGAACAACCAGGGGTGAGCTCCCCGCCTGCATTTTATCTGATGGCTGATTGTTCCAGTTTCTACCCTGGTGGCTCAAAACAGCCCTTAACCTCCTGTTGCTCAGGTCTGGATTTCCCATGTGCTTCCCAAGTCTGCCGGCACTGGCTGCTGATTGTCACCTCTGCTGAGGCGGAGCTCGGGGCAGTTGGTTTTCCACGTTCCTGGAGCTTGAGCTGCCCTGTGGGTTTGCTATGTGTGGAATTCAGTGAGGAGCAGCGTTTCAAGTGCTCTGGGCCGTTGTCCAGCCCCGAGGCCTGGCCTGTGGGACCTGCACCCCACTGCTGTATTTTGGGAAAATGCCAGTGCCAGAGGGGAGCTTGGTGGGAGGCCTTGTGCCCCAGGCTGAACAAAGACCTCTGGTTGCAGTAATATGCTAATAAAATAAAACACAACATAAGCAAGCCTCCCAAAGCCCAGGGAGGGAACATTACAAAAGATTTTTTTAAAAACCCCACCTGAGAAGATGATAGGAAAGGAAATGTGCCTGATGTGGGGATGAATCAAAATGTTCTTCAGAATGAAAACCATAAAACTTCTGCTTCCTCTTAATGGCAGAGAATTAAGCAGTTAACAAGCCCTTGGAGATGCAATAAACCTTTCAAACCAGCTGAGAAATGCTCAGAAAGGAGTTGAATGAATTCCTTTGGCTGCTGAGGTGGTGAAATGTGCTGGGGTTCCATTTGGTGAGGCATCCACATTTCCAGCCCTTTGCACTTTGTTTCCTGGAACCAGCTGGTGTTGGAGACAGTGGAGGGAAGGAGGGAGAGGTGGTGCGTTTTGGAATGGGAGGCGTGGGCAGTGCTCCACTGCAGAGCTGGGTGTTCCCAGGCAGCACCTGGCAGGGGATTTGAGCTGCCAGCAGCTGAGGCAGTGACTTCACTGCAGGGAGGTTTTCTGGAGTCACTGGCTGAAGACTCCATGGCTCAGAAAAGGACTAAAATCACCCTGGGAATCAGTGATTTTTGTTACTTGCCTGGGAATGTGGCACTGGAAAGGGCTGTGTGCTGGGCTGCATAACCCACGTACCGATTCTGGGCTCAGAGGTTCCCTGAGCAGAGGATGGATGGGGCTGCAGGAATGCACTGAGTGTCGCTCTGTGCTCACTCAGTCCCTCCTCTCCTGCCTTTCCCAAAGCTCCTGGGGGTTGCCAGGAGCCAGGTGCTGACCCAGCTGGGCCTTTATGTCTCTTAATGCAAACCACATGTGCCATCCAGTCTGGTTGTTGTAATTGCAGGAAACCACAATAATTAACTGCCATTAGTAGAACTTTAGTGTTGCTGCTGTTACATCCTGTGAGAGGAAATCTCCCTTGGTTCCCTGCTGGGATGAGGCTGAGGTACCTGTCTGGTTCAAGTCAGGGTTGTGGTTTGGGATCTAGAAACCAAAATCAGTTCCTGAATGGAGAAGTTCACCTGCAGGAGAGGGATTTCTGCAGCAGATGGATACAAGCACCCGAAAAAGCCACAGTATGGTGTCAGAAGCTGCTGTAGGTGATGGTCTGGGCACGCTTCACATTTGCGAAATGAAGTCTCGACTTGTGTTGTTGTCCTGCCTTTTCCTTCCAAGGGAACAGTCACTATTCCCTGAATGTTGGATGTACATCTCTAAAATGGGTATTCAGCCAAAGGGCTGCAGATTCAAAGGGCAGAGGGAGGTTAAACACACACCCAATGGCCGCATGTGATCTTCGTTCAAAAATCTGAAAAAATGAAGTCACCATCCCAGCAAAGGGCCCTCAGGTACAATTTTAGCCCTACTTGAATTTCAATCCCTTCTCCAACCATGCAGAATTCCCTCAAAATATCCGTGGTGCTGGTATGGTATATTTAGCTTAAAGAACAGGTCGTCCTGGTAACCAGACGAGGAAATGCTTGAAACAAGCCTGCTGGGATCTTTTCAGGGTGTATTAATTACTCTCACTGTGCCCAGTCTCTTCCATGGCAAAAGAGAACATGAGGCAGAGCATTGGTGCTGCAGCCCTTGCCTTCCCCTCAGCTCCCCTTCCCTGCTCCACATTGTCACTCCAGGTTTCCTGGTGGGAATGGGGCAGGCAGGGAGTGTGCTAGTTGTTTATCTGCCTCTTGATGTGTTTGCTTTTTGATTTATTTGCCTGCTTATTTAGCTGCTGCCTGATTTATTTATTTCAGTGATCTCTCTTGATTCTAGGGGACCCCTCCGGTGGTTGCAGTATGGACCATTAAGGTCTTTGGGATTTGCAGCATTAGCAGATCTTGTCACAACGCTTTCAAACTTGGGAAAAGTCCTTTGCCCGATCCTCATGCATGCAGGAAATGCTGCTCATGGGGGCTCAGCCTTGTGCAGTCACTGGTGAGAGCTCTGGCCCTTTGTAACGGGTGGTGGTGGGACAGACACATGTGGACATCCCACAGGGTCTTGGTGTGTCTGGCAGTCCGGGGTGCTCTTCTCCCACAGGGGACAAGCACCACTGACTGCATCAGCACCCAGAACCTTGTCCTTGTCCTTTGCTGCACGGGATGGAGCTATGTCACCTCTGCTGCCCTGCACAGTTCACACCTGGGCCCCACTCATCTCCCAGTGCTGTAGTGCAGTGCAGTGCACACTTCAGCCATTTCTGGCCACTGCTTGAGTAGGATAGAACCCCTTCACTGTCCACTTCCAAGAGGTGTTGAATATTTTGCATAAAGGTTTAAGTGTTGTCCTCCAGAAATATTTTTGAGACACTATGAGAATTCTGGGCCTCGTGTTCCGCCTGCTCTGCTTGTATCTGTCCTTGTGGGTGACTGATGGACGTGTCCCCAGCATGCTCTGGGTGTGTGTTTGGTGAGGACCTGGTGCCTATCCCAGCTCAGATGGCTGAGTGTGCCTGGTTGGTTCCTGAAGCCATCAGCTGTGGTGCTCCTTGGAGCTCACCGATGCCAAGGTAACAGAAGGCTTCAATTCCACTGGTTTTCCTTCCCAAAAAAAGCAGCACTTGGTTTCCAAGGCTCTTTGGTTAATGTACAAGGGCTCTGCTCACACTAAAGTCTGCCCCTGACTGAGAAATGGTGAGGGCTGCTGTACATCCCTGGGAATGTGACACTGGAGCCTGGCTGGGTCAGTTCTGGCTGTCTCCTGGTGCCTTGGAGCATCCCAGGTGCAGGGTCTAATCTGCTCCAGCTGAGCCTGTGATTGACATGCGTCAGGATTTACAGCTTTCACCCTGCCCTGTGCTCCAGTGTGCAGCAGACGTGCCCTTATCCCGGGATACACCTGCTGATTTCCAGGGAACCATCTGAAATGAGCCTTTCCTCCAGCTGTGAGGGTTTGCTGCAGGCTGGGAAAGCAGCCTTGTGGAGGCTGGGGGGAGCACAGAGCATCCAAGTGCAGCAGCACTTGGGAGCAGTGCCTGGCAGATGGCATTTGCTGTGTGGTGTAAGGGGATTTGCCACATGACCTGCTTGGAATCTGTGTCATGTGGCACATTGATCAGACCTGGCATCTGAAGAACAAATTGAGATCAGCAGAGGAGCTGCTGCAGAAAGGTGGCTGGCAGAGGGATCCACAGGGATCCCAGCTTTTTCCATGAAGATTTGCTGATGCTGACAGGAGCTCCTGTGATCCTGATTTTCTCTGTGTTTGGGGCAGTTTTATCTCCTGTTGTAAATCCAGTGATTTGCTCCTCCTCAGGCTTACATGGATGGACACACAGCTCTGGCACTGGAAGTGCATGAGTCGGGGAAGCCAGCTGGAAGGAATGGGGTGGTGAAGCGGCTGGAATATTAACTTGACACCTAATTATATCCCCTGGGCTGATTTTTCCATTCTGTCATACCCTGCTCTGTCTGCACTTTCTGTGTGTGGGATGCTGTGGAGCTCTCCACGTCCAGCCACGCTCCAGCAGTCATTGGGGATGAAATTATCAGTTGTAAAAGCTCTCCTGGCCGTGCTGCCAAAAGTAGCATCTCCCTGATGTTTATATTTCCTTAAACGAAGTAGGATAGGTTAATTTGAAAGATATTATTTGTTCCATTTTACAGCTCTTCTGGAATGGGATTTCACACTGCAATTCCTCTCTCTGATTGACCAGAATTGGCTTTTTTTGACTTGATTCATATCCTAGCATTCCCTTGTTAAAGCAGGAACACCTCTGACCGCTTTCCACACCATCTCCTGCAGTTAAATATCCTACAGACTTTCTCCGCTAAGGAGGAACTGAAGCCATGGCCCAGCTGGGAGTAGTTTATGGCAGCTGCCAAGAGCACAGCCTGAAGGAGGCCTTTACTAACCCCCAACTGTTGTTGTTCAGTGCCCCAGGTCCTCAAGAGCTGCACTGAGTTCATTGAGAAGCACGGCATTGTGGATGGGATATATCGGCTGTCCGGGATCGCCTCCAACATCCAGAAACTCCGGTAAGGGCCTGCCTTGGAGCCCCTGGCACGGGCAGGGGCACAGCCTGGGCTTCCACAGGCACATTCATCCTGCGGGAAGCTGGTCTGCAGGATAAAGTGTCAGGATCACTGTGTGTCGTGTTTCATTCCCGTTCCCTCTTGCTCTGGGAGCCCTTTGGAGCAGCTGATGTTTCTCCCTGCTGCCATGGGCTCCTGGCTTACCAGCAGTTGATTGGGAATGTGCAAAGGATATGTGCCTGAGTCTGGGGGGTGACATTGCTGTGCTGCACAGGGAAAGGCCAGGAGTGTGTCCTGCTGTTCCCACCACAGCAAACTTGATTCTTTTGTGAGGCTGTTCTCCTCCTGCCATTTGGTGTGGGATGTTCTGCTGTGGAGCACTGAGAGTGCTGAGTGGATAGGACTCATTCCAGCACTGGTCCTGGGCCCACAGGCTGGCAGAGGCAGCACAGGGCTATTTTCCATAGGCAGGATATCCTTTTTGTACCAGCTATCCCCCAGTTCAGTGGGCAGGTTTGAGCTGGGACAGTGATTCTTCAAACCCTTGGGTGGATGGATTTGTTCTGGTTCAGATTAATCCTGTTTCTCGTCCCAGCAAGTCCCATTTAAAAAATCTGGTCCCAAGGCTTTGATGTGCAGGATCCAAAGGCTCCTGACTGCGTAAAACATTTGTCATTGCTTCAGTTACATTGCTTTATTCCCCATTTTGACTTGTGCTGGACCATCCTTCTAATCTCTGCCCTAGTCCATTTTCCCCTTTGTGTTGCCAAGACCATTTTCTCCTTCACTGTGTATCAAAAGGTGCTTTAAAAATGGTTTTCTAAAATTGTAATGGCATCACACCCTGTTCTAGTGCAGTGTATGAAGTGACAGCCTGTTTTCCAGGTTTCTGAGATGTTCCAAAGACAAAAGGAAGGGAGTACATAACATAACTTATTGACACTGTCCCTGTTCATGTAAATCACTACAGATTTTGACTGTTTGATGAGCGTAGGACGTGTCTTGCTGCAGTTCCCAGTTGTATAAACTGGGCATTAGGCTCATTCCAAAGCTAGGGCTGCAGTGTCTTTATAAACGAGTCACTGTGTTTAGGTTTCCCATAGAAGAACTGGATCTCCTGGATTTACAGGGTTTTTTTTTGGAGAGAAGGTTAGAGAATGTATTCCACATGGGAGATTTCCATGGGACAGAGGTTGGCTCTTCAGTAGGGCAGTAGCTGCCTTTGTCTGGCAGGTGGGCAAACAGAGCCACTGTTGATTTGGGGTGTTGGTCGCTGTATTCCTGTATCCTGGCTCTTTTCGAGAGCCATGGAGTTGTGTTCTTTGCCTAACAAAATCTTCCTTTGGGTCAGAAGGAGTGATACGTAGCTCTGGAAACAGCCACTGCGGAGAGAAGGAGGATTGAGTGTAGTGGGGTGTCCCTCTCTTCCCTCCATATTCACTTCTGCAGGGGAACATCTGACACAGTGTGAGCTTTACTCCTAGGAAAAAACACCAGAGTGGGGCAGGATCTGGGCAGGGAGTTGGAGCCAGGGCTGAGTGTATTTGTATGGGGTGGGCTGTTGCCTTCCTGAGCTTTTCTGTGGAACCAAGCACAGGAACTGAGTTTCTGTCCCAGATGTGAGCAAGGGGTGAGTCAGAAGGTGCCTCTGGAAGTGGTGTGTGCTGGACACTGAGGGCTGTGGAAATCAGAATTCTTCCTTTGCTCCTGTGCTGTCTTTGGAGTGAGGAAGGGATGGGCTGTTCACCCTGAGGAAGTGGGACGACTTCTGCCTCTCACCTGGCGGGGTGTGAAGGCTTCCCACAAGCACTGTCCATGTCCAGGGATGACAGAAGCTCATCCTGATCGTGGGAGGGCTCAGTTATAAACACACCTGGTGCCCTGGGCACATTGTGCTCCTCAGGCAGGGTGAGCTCAGGGCTTGTGTGACCTTCTGAGCACAACCTCCCAGCTTTGGGTGAGGGATGGGATAGGGACAGGGATGTGGCCACCACACCCAGCCATAGCTGTGGTTGCAGTGCTGATGGGATGAGTCCCCATGGCTCTGAGCAGCCTAAAGTCCCTGGCAGGGACCCCGAGGTTCTCCAGCTCCCAGGGCCTGGCTCACCACTCTCATCCCCCCAGAGTGTCCTCCTAATTGGAAACAGCACTTCCCAGCACATACTCCAGCAGCAAGCCAGCCCTCGGCCTTCTGAGCTCAGCTTTTATTTCATAAACATTGGTGATGTGGGGTTTTTCTCTGAAAAAGGGAGTGCTATGGGATTTTCTTCATGTGGTTCCTGGCTGTCTTCTCCCTGTAGCAGAGGCAGGCTCAGCTCACCAGCTTATCCCCCAGGAATTCCTGCACTCACTGGTTTCCATGTGCTGCCGATGGCACTGCTGCTGGCGTGGCTTTATCATTGCCGTTTCCAGGCCTTTGAAATGCAGAGGGACAGCAGCTTTCATCATTCCTATGGGCAATCCCAGTCACAGCCCTTGGGAGTTAAACGTGTCCTCGTGGCCTTGGAAGATGTTCTTTGGAGACTTTATGAAAAGCCCTGATGCAGCAAAAGGGATTGCAGCCAATTGCTTGTAAAAGTAACTGAAAATGCTTTATTAGAAAAAAAGAAAAGTCTCTTTTCTGGAAAAAGCCTCCACTGGCTGCCCCACAGCCGTGGGTCATGTGGCTTTGGTGACTAAGTGTTTATTTTGTCCTGTAAGTCAGGAAAGCCTTGCTGTAATTTGCGCTGGGTTTGATTTCATTCCTCCTCCTCAAACCCCTTGACCCATTTCTCTCTTCTCATTTCCAGCCACGAGTTTGACTCTGAGCAGATTCCCGACCTGACCAAGGACATTTACATCCAGGACATCCACTGTGTGGGCTCCCTGTGCAAGCTGTACTTCCGGGAGCTCCCCAACCCCCTGCTCACCTACCAGCTCTACGAGAAGTTCTCGGTGAGTATGAGGCAAATGTGGGGCACTTCCCCCTTCGGTGGGGCTTCAGCCACGCTGGTGGAGCAGAGAAATCCTGCAAGCTGGACCTGCCTTCCACACACTTCCCTCTCTGTCTGCTCCGTCTCAGTTGGGGTTTTTAGAGCCATCAGAAGGGTGTATCACCAAAATTCCCAGCCTGACACCATGTGCTGCCCATACTCCAGATTCCATCCTGCCATTCCAGAAGGTGCTGGGAGTGCCCCCACGGTCTGAGGGGCCTTTCCTGTGTCCTGTTTAGGTTACTCACAGGTGCCTTTGTGCCTTGTGCCACACTATGTTGGTTCCACTCGTGGGGCCCCAGCAGAAGGTCCCTGGCACACTTCCCATGCTTTGCAGGAATTCTCCTCTCATTTGCCATTTTCCACGAACGGGATTAGAAGCAAATGCTGCTCTGAGCTGCGTGGCTTCTGCAGGAATTCTCTGTGCCATTAACATGTCCCAGGTCATGACTTACTTGGCCTTCCTTACATGATCCGTGTGCTGCTCTGTCTCCAAGACAGACCCCTTCCCAAGGGGGAGAAGAGCACCTTGCTGCCAGGACTGGCACGCTGAGGGTCTATTTGCAGCTAAATTCTTTCCTGCTTCATTCCAGGATGCTGTTTCTGCTGCTACAGATGAGGAAAGGCTGGTTAAGATCCATGATGTGATCCAGCAGCTGCCCCCTCCCCACTACAGGTGAGTGCAGCCTTTGAGGTGTTGTGGGCATTTTGTGAGAGGAATTCTGTAATTCCAGTTTCCCTCTCAAGACAGCCACACCGTGCCACTGCACATTGAAATGGCTATGGCTATAGAAAGTTGATTTATATTTTAATTAGCTCCTTACCAAACACTGTACACTAAAAATGGCCTTCTCTTCCTTGGAAACTCCATATAGGAGGGAAATAGGAACTTGTTATGACAGAGTGAGGAAACAGTTTTATTGCGGCGGGGCACAATACCAGTGCTAAGAACACTTTAAAAAAAGTGAAATATAGCCAAAAAATTGCTCAGGCCTTCAGTCAAACTTGGTCAATTGTATTTTGTCTCCAGTTTGCCCCTCCCTGCAACAATAGTAACTAGCAAATAACAACAATGCTCTGTGAGAATAACTGATGTAATTAATTATATTAGTGTTATATATTAGAGTAGCATAATACAGTGTTTAAAAATCACCAATTAAAATACTATATTCAAGCTAATTAGTAGTAATAAGAACTCATGCTGTATGGTAATGAGTCTTGATTAAGAACAACATTTTAACAGTCTTTAGTATTAAAAATTGTGGTAGGGTATGGTGAAAAGGCACCAGACAAATTGGTATTGATGATTGGCTTTAATAACTACATAGAATACTGTACGTTAATGAGACTTGATATTAATAACTAATGATGCATGCTAAGTAGCATTCACTAATTGTGAATTGTAATTGGTAGAAATAGCTAATGATAATGTATGGTGAAAGTTATTTACAGATCAGTAACTATTGTAATTGGCTGGGCCAGTTGCCCTGATGTGTCCCAGTGGTTTAGGTGACCATTTAGGGTGAATGCAGACAGTATTTGGCTATTGACACCTGATTATAATACTTCATTACAATCATTAACTGATTATTGTAATGCATGTTCATCTTCAGGATGAGTTAGAATTCTGGTCCAAGTGGTCAGGTGCAGCACATGAGGACAGCTATTGATAACTACTAAAAGTAATTTCTGCTCATAAATGCTTAAATTTCAATTCCTGTGATGTGTGATGATTAGCTGGACAACTGCAATGCTGCAATTAGTGGTATAAATAACTCTAAAAGTTAACTGGGATTTAAGTGATATGTTACAAACTAGAGCTGTGCTACTTACTCTTTAAATAAGGTTGGCTAGTTGGTGCAACAGCTGCTGCTTGTAGTAACTAATAGCAATATTGATGTTAATTGAGGGTATGTGGCCCTTTCAAAAACAAGTTGATCTGTTTCTTTTCCGTTCACCTTTTCTCTGAAATGATTTTTACTTTATGGGGCTGGTTAAATGGGGTGCTGGTACCAGCAGCACGTCAGTCTCAGAGAGGGGACAGCCAACACCTGGATGTGGAATGCTGTAGGTCACAGGGTGCTGCTCTCCTTTCCTGGGGTTTGCTTGGAAAAAGGATAAAACACTTTATTTTTCTGTTACTCAGTGATGAGAAGTTGCAGGCAAGGGGTGTCTGTTTAGTTTCAAGCCAGAGCCATTTTCTTCACTTCCAGTCTTGTCTGTTTGTGGAATTTTGTGCCCCAGAACACCCTCTCTGCTCCATCCCACTTCCCCACAAAATAAGGATAGGCTGTGAGACAGACGCAAGCCAGGGGCACCACAAGGATACAGCAGCCTGCGTCACTATTGCCAAAGCAAAGTCCAGTGTGGGGCTGGGAGGAAGGAGTTCAACATTTCTTTCTGGGAGCTGTCAAACCGAAAGGAAATAAATGAGCTGGGTTTGTCCTGTGGATCACAGCCTGGCTTTGCTCAGTGGTGCTGAACATTTGCCTCTCTCCTGTTTTCCAGGACACTGGAGTTCCTAATGAGACACTTGGCTCGTCTGGCTGATTATTGCTCCATCACAAATATGCACACCAAGAACTTGGCCATCGTCTGGGCTCCAAACCTCCTCAGGTACACTGGGATTTTCCCACTTCAATACAAGATAAATGTTTGTATTTATAAACAACAGATACTCCAGAAAATCCCAGTTTTCAGCAGCTGGAAAGCGCTCTTCTTGTCTTCACCCAATGTGCTCTTCTCCTCCTCTAAAATATGGGAAATCATTCTAAGCAGGATTTAAGACCAACTGGCAAGTTCCTGACGTAGTGATGTAAAACAGCTCTTGTATTACCTTGTCTCACACAACTCAGTTCCACTGACTGCAGTTCTGTCAGTAGTGTCAAGGAAGAATTCCCTCAACCCTCTTTTAGAGGATAATTTCTCCTGTCCTGGTTAGATGAAACTGGTGTGTCCTTGATCATGCAGGAAAATTTCTCCAGTGGCATCACTGATTTCCCACTGCATAAGTCTCTAGGGTCTAATTTGACAGCTTGTGGCTGCAAGAATTCAAACTTACAGAAATGGTCTTGGATGAATATGTCCCCTAAAATCTGTTTTGAAGGTGCATGATAGGGCACTTCAAAATTAATGCTGTAACTTAAAAATTCTGCTTTAAAAGAAAAAATAATATCACCCTGCCCGCAGTTGTATTGATTTCTGAACTGCTGTTGTTACCAACCTGAGAAATTTGACTGTGCAGTTCATCATGGAATCCCACAATGGTTTGGGTTGGGAGGGACATTAAAGCTCATCACGTTCCACCCGTGCCATGGGCAGGGACACCTTCCACTATCCCAGGGTGCTCCAGGCCCTGTCCAACCCGGCCTGGGACACTCCCAGTTCATGCAGGTGGACTCTTCTCTCCTTTCTGGCAGTTCTCCCACAAGCAGTGGAGTGAGCTCATGTTTGAGTTTGCTTTGGTGAGTCCTGAGGCACTCGCCCAGCAGGATCAGTTGGAGACACTCCCTGCTCGAGGGAAAATGCCCTTAGAGGCCACAGTGAGGCTTGTACAACAGCACTATTTTAAACTGTGCCAGTCATGGAAATGAATTAACAAAAAGCTCCTCATTTGGGGTGTTCAGTGTATTTACCTCAATTCAGACCCACCCCACACTGCCTTTTCCTCCCAGCCCAGTGTTCCCCTTGCCCTGGCAGTAAGACTTGAACGTGGATCTGAAGTTTGGCCATAAATCCCCACAGTCAGTGATCATTTGTGAGGGTTGCTGAGATTTAACACCAAAACTGCCCTGAAGCCCTTTCCGCCTGAGCTGCAGGCCCTGCAGCCCCGCAGGTGCCCAGGCTTCACCCAGCAGGAGCCTCTCCTCACCATGTGTGTCCCTGTGCAGGTCCAAGCAGATCGAGTCCGCCTGCTTCAGCGGCACGGCCGCCTTCATGGAGGTGCGGATCCAGTCGGTGGTTGTGGAGTTCATCCTGAACCACGTGGATGTGCTCTTCAGCTCCAAGCTCAGCTCCGTCATCCGGGATGGAGCAGGTCAGTGTTCTCTGCTGGCTTCACTTGGGCAGGAGGGGCAGCGCTTCGTGGGTGTCTGAGCCTCCTCTGGGACATTGAAATGTTTTTATTTTAACCTAGAGGACACATTTCTGGGTTGGGATGTCAGAACCCAGACAGAAATGGCCTGGTTTTAGAAATTGCTGTCAGTACCTTTCTTAGAAGCCAAGGATGCCCCGCAGGAGTGCAGAGATGAAAGTTTGGCTTCTACTTTTATGTCCTACCACTGAGAAATTGTAAGGAATCACTTAAATCTTTGTCCTCCCTTCTCCCTGTCCTTTTAAAAACCATCTTTAGTGATGCTCCTGCATACTTACCCATTGGAGCTATGTCTGTCTACCCTCATCCACACCTTAGAACAAATAGGAACAAACTTATGTAAAGCAATCTCTCTGCACTCAGTAATGTTGAGGCTAAGAAACTTAAATCTTGCTCTTAAAAGGCTATTTTGACATCTGCTCTTCTGGTTATTCCTTCTGCACAAACTGTGTGGGCTCATGAGCAGGGCAGAGCAGCTGCGTGGCTCAGGCTGGTGTTGCTTTAGGATGAGGTATGTACCTGGAGCACCTGAACATCATCCAGCCTTGGAACCTACAAATTCCCTTGAGTAACTAAGGCCATATACCTGTTCCGCCAAGAAGGATGGAAAGTTTACTCTGTGTGTCAGTGTGGCTGCCCCAAGCTGTTCCTGCTCCTAAGCGGCATTAGGGCTGCACCATCTGCCTTGATAACCTGTGCTTTCCTGGAACAGTTACCACCCCCTGAGGACTGCAGACAGCTGGGTTTCCACTGTATTTGCTGCTCCCTTCTTTTAAACAAGCCCTGCCTCTGCTTAGGCTGGCAGAGCTGATCCAAGTCCAGCTTTTTCTCCTGCTGGAAGGCAGTTCTAGGTCCATGGGAGCCAGGGGTTAGCTTGGCTGAGCAGTGCCAGCCCCAGCAGGCTGACTCTGCCAGGGGAAGGAAGATAAGCATGCTCAGAATCCCTGCCAGATGATTAGCCAGGCTTAGAATGGCCCATGTAAATTTGGCTAATTGTTTAATGACTTGGTCATTTGCATTCAGTGGCTTTGACACAGACCTGGCAAGGAGGAGGGTCAGGCTCTTGGGCAGCACATTGGCCAAGTGCAGGAATTCTGCATTCCCAAATGGCTTCCTGGGAGCCTCTGGGTGTGAGCACAGCTCCTGCACCTGCCTGTGAGAGGGGGAAGTGGTGCTCCCAAGCCTGTTTTAACCCAAACTTCACCCAGAACAGAATTTACAGCTCCCACAGCCCCCAGACTGGGCGTCCTTCACACAGAGCTGTGCTGCTCCAGGGACAGCCATGGACCAAGCAGGCTGTTGTGTGATGGCACATCTTCCCCACAGCTCTGAACTCACCTGGGAGTAGCTCTAGAAACGCAAGAGGCAATGGCAGACACAGGAGAGCTGCTCCTACAACAGGCTCCCTGTAATCTCCTCTCCACTGAAGCTGTCCGCAGCAGGAGGCAGCATCAGCTACTTTAAAATGTTGCACATTCATCTCCAAAAGCAGGCACAAGCTGTAAAAGGCCATGGGCAGGGCACACAGCAGATTCTGTTTACTGTGTCCTGCTTCACCGAGAGGTGCAATCTGGGAATGACCCAGCCAGGCTTTATACAAAAGAAAAGAACCGTTTTCTTTACAGGCTCTTGAATGCAGATGAAGTAAAGTATGTCATAAAGGTTTCCACCTTACCTGCTTCTCTCTGCTTTCTGTTTAAAATACACTAAGCCATTATTCTTTTAGTCATAAACGTATCTCTGACATTGTGACCACATTTTGTCCACGTCTTTCAATGGTTGGGATAACAAAGGCTCAGAAAAACACAGCACCTCCCTAGACACACAGAGCTGAGCTTTGATCTCTGTGCGGCTGTTTGCTGACTCTCCCTATTGCCTGTGGTTTTCCCTTGCAGGGCACAGCTCTTTATCCCGGCCCAAGTCTCTGCTGGTGTCCTCCCCCTCCACGAAGCTGCTCACTCTGGAGGAGGCTCAGGCACGGACACAGGCCCAGATCAACTCTCCCATCGTGGCAGACAGCAAGTACATCGAAGTGGGAGAAGGCCCAGCAGCGTTGCAGGGGAAATTCCACACAGTCATAGACTTCCCATCTGAAAGGTAGTCACAGGTTTCCTTTCCAGCACTGTCATAACTGTGTTATTTTGAATGCAGCAAGAATTTGCTTATATTGACTTGAGACTTGTTATATATATAAAGTATTGTAGCCAGTTTTCTACCTGCTTTGGACTCTGTGAGGATTCAGCTCACATCAGTGGTCTGGTGGACTTGGCTTCACCAGATAATGTGTGCTCCACTGCCTTATTCTCAGCAGGGTTATCATTAAATATATAAATCCATGTTGTCTGTCATGCAGAGAGGTGCCTGGAGCAGTCACACATAGAAATATAAACACGGTGAACACCTGCAGATGTCGGGGCTTTCCAGCTCTCAGGACTAAGTACCTTTCAAAAATCCAGGTTCCCTTGAAGTGGAGCAGTTGGACAGGCTTGAGGACACTGAAAATTAAATATGTCAGTGGAGGAGACGAAGGTGGTTTTGTAGCAGGAGTGAGAGATGCTTTTGAACACTTTTATGGCTGCCCAGCTTCCCAGAGAGCTGGGGCTTCTCCCATCAAATCCATCCCTTGGCTGCTGGGCTGGACAAGGAGGAGCCTTTGCCCACGTGCACTGCAGCTGATTTGCAGAGGCTGGGGGAATTTACCCAGCAAGACTTTAGGGCTGAGCTGGAAGAAGGAAAACATCCTCAGCTATGGAAAAGAAGGAGTTTCCAAGAAGAAAGCAGGAGTTTCTGAGCAGAAAGCAGAGAGAGCTGATAACAAGCAGCCAGGATTGAGCTGCAGCTTCCCCCTGCATCCATGTGTTCCATTTTCTCTCCCTAGGAAAAGGCCTCCCAGCAAGATGAAGAAGTCTCCAGTGGGGAGCTGGCGTTCGTTCTTCAACCTGGGAAAATCCTCGTCCGTGTCCAAGCGCAAACTGCAGCGCAACCCCAGTGAGCCCTCAGAAATGAAAGCCATAGCCCTGGCAGGTGAGGCCCCCTTCCAAGACCCGGGCTCTTCAGCAGTGCGGAGTGATGTTTCCAGTGGGCTTTTATCTCCTCCTAGTGTCCAAGCCGTGCATGACACCTCCAGTAGCTCTTCTTTCCCACTGGATCTTGGGCAGCTCTGGAGCCTGCCGAGGCTCACAGCTCTGTGCTTTGCTTGGAGCAGCTTTGAAAAGACAAGATGTAGGTGCTGCTGTAATAAGTCACAGGATAATTCCTTCTGACACTCACAATGAAATCAGAATGCAGTTCTGGCTCTCCTTGCTGCTCTCAGAAGATGAAATGAGGGAAAGGCACCTTCCGACAAACATTCCCTCCGATAGCTCTACTGCAGTACCCAGAGAAGGCAGCCAAATAACCCTCTGTAGCCACAGCCAGGCTATGTAGGTGGAATTCTCAGCCTTTTCCATGTATAATTTTCTGTCTTTCTAAATTTAAAAATAGCAACAGTGTGTTTTTGCAGTAAAACACATCACACATCCCAAAACATGGGCCAGTGAGAACTTTTATCCCCAGGTGCATCTCCCAGGTGCATCTTTAAATTCTTACCCTCACAGTCCTCACACACTCTTCGGAACTGTCTCCTCAGAGACGGAAATTGTACTTGTTTAGTGCCCATAAAACAGGGTGTGTAAATGCTCCTTCCTTCCCCCTTTTTGAGGGCTTTTGCTTGTGGGAAGTTGTTTCCCAGCCTGTCACCTGCAGCAGTCACCACTTGGGTCGGTTACCTTTTCCAGGCAAAATGAGAATCAGCAACCCACCCTCAAAACAAAGTTACTCTCAGGACAGTGATGTTGGTGCTAGAAGCGCATTTGTGTTTTACCTGACACCATTACCCAGCTAAATGTAAAGCCTTTTCCTAATTGATCCTTTTCCTATGTGGTTCCTTCCCTCAGGAGGACGAGGAGACAGCGGGACGCTCCGCTCGGCCAAGAGCGAGGAGTCCCTCACCTCCCTGCATGCCGTGGATGGTAAGGCAAAATCCTACCTGCACTTCCAAGAAATGGGCATTGAGGGAGGCACTTCGACATCTTCAGCTGTAGATATTCAACAGGGCAGGTTTTCCACCCCTCCAGGGGAAGCTGAACTTGCTAATTGATGAAGCAGCTTTCTGCTCCCAGCACAGATGGGTCTCACAGAAATGCTCTTCATGGCTTTTCCTGCTTTTAAGGTTAAAAAAAGCAAACCTCTTGCTCTGGTATAGGTGGCACTACTTACATTCATTCCTTGGCACCTCCCCTTGCTATTCCAAGATTGACAGGACAGCATTGTGAAGGAAAATGCTCTCTGAGAAAGGCCTTCAGCACGTTTAAACTGGCTTTGCTTGTGCACACAGCTTAGTTTCAGACTAAATCACACCTGGCAAGTGCTGTAAAAGAGTTTAAGCAAATGTAATAAGCAGTTACTGCCAACGATATTACTTTGTGTGCAGAGATCACCAGGGGAGCCTCTTGCTGCCTTAGAACTGCTCCGACGCCCCCACTGGGCCAGGCCTCCTGCACGGGGAGGTTTTGTCACTAACCCACATGTGTTCCCTTGCTTCCAGGTGAATCCAAACTGTTCCGGCCCAGAAGGCCCAGGTCCAGCAGCGATGCCCTGTCTGCCTCCTTCAACGGGGAGCTGCTGGGGAACATGAACCGCTGCAACTCCTATGACAACCTCCCCCATGATGACAGTGACGGCGACGAGGGGCTCATCCACGTCCCTGCCCTCATCTCTCCCCGCTCCTCGGAGGACGTGGACCTGAGCCCACCGGACATCGGTGTCGCCAGCCTGGACTTCGACCCCATGTCCTTCCAGTGCAGCCCCCCCCAGGCGGAGTCCGAGTGCCTGGACAGCAGCACCTCCCTGCTGGAGTCCGTCGACATCAATAAGGAGAAGCCGAGCCTGCTCAAGAAGGATTTAGAATCAGGCAGCCAGTCCCAGACCCCAGGCAGTGCCACGAGCTCTGAGCCAGTGTCCCCTTTCCAGGAGAAGATGAGTCCCTTCTTTACAATGGACCTAAGCCCCACAGAAGAGCAGGCCTGCAAACCCCTCAGCTTCTCGCCCAAGATGGCCCGAAAGCCCATCAAATCTCCACCACTGATCACAGAACCCACCTCCTTTGTGCTGCCCAGCCGTGTGCCAGAGGCCATGGGAGGAGTGCCCACCATATCCAGGAACTCCTCCGCTTCCAGCTGGAGCAAAGGGATTGGCATCACTGAGGTCACAAACAGGTCCCCAACCCAGATGTCCTTGCCCCTGAAAAACAGTGAAACAGGAGCAGGGGAAGGAGCCCACCAAGAGCTGCAGCATCCCCAGCTAGTGGCTGCTGGCAAAGCAGAGTTGCCAGAAGAAGGGGAGAGAGCCATGCCAAGCAGTCAGAATAAGACTGTACCCAGTGGACACACACAGCCAGGTACAGTGCATTTTCCTCCATTCTTTCTTTAAGTTCCAAAGGGGAGCTGCTCTCAGAACTGTCCTCCTCTGCGTGCCTTTAGGAGAGGGGCTTGCCCATCAGTTCTGGTCATGAGTGTCTTGGAGGGCTGTGCAGATCAGTAAGGTCTTAACCTCTGCCTTCTCCCTACATCACACAAATCTTGGATAATTTCCATAATGCTTTATATTCCGCTTTTTTTTTCCCCATCCTGTCATATGTGAAAATCTCTAGCATGTCCTTCTCAATCATTTCAGCCAATAGACCATCTAAGACTTTTCATTTTTAAATTAAAAATCTGCCAACACTTGAAGAAGGGACCTTTCCGCCTAAAACCTTATGATCAAAATTGTGTAAGGGTATCTCATTCTCTGCTACCTCCTTCCTACCTCTCTAGAAATGCAAGAGGAGCCTTTAGACAATCTCTTGGGTTTTTCCTCTTTGTGATGAACTGCTGTGCTGTCGAGCAGCGTTTGCCTGCGAGACACAAGTGTTTCACATCAGAAGGAACTGCCACTGTGAAAGTGTGGAGAGCATCTATTTTTTTATAATAGTCGTTAAGGTCACTCTCCTTATTGGGTAACATAAAATCACTCTCTCTCTCAATTTTCCCCCCATTAGGAGCAGTTGCCCTCGACTCCCCCCAGGATCCTGTTCCCGTCAGTTCTGTGTCTCTTATCCCTCCTCCTCCTCCGAAAAACGCAGCGCGCATGCTGGCCCTAGCGTTAGCCGAGTCCGCACAGCAAGCATCCGCCCAGTCCCACAAAAGGCCAGGAGATGCTCATGCTGAAAGCACAAATTATGGAGAGGCTGAAGCTGGCACAGCTCTAGAAAAGCTCCATCTCTCTGCGGGTGCTCCCGACAAGCTCCACCTGTTCACTGCTGTGCCCGAGAACCGCCTGCACTTCCAGCCCGGGGCACCTCTAGAGCAGGACTGCCAAGGCACGGCCGGGGAGCAGAACCACCCGCCCGGCGCACCTGGAGGCCAGGAGCCCCCACCTCTCCACGTGGGCGTGCCTGGGGACATGCCTGGCAGCAGGGATGCGGAGCAGGAGCAGGCCAGCTTCCACCCTGGCAGAGCGGGGGACAAGGAGCCCTTCCTGCCCCACGCAGGGGACTGGGAGCACACGACCCTCCATGGCCCAGGGCCACTGCCGGAGCGGGAGCAGGAGCCGCCCGCTACGGAGCTGGCTGTGGAGCAGCCCCACCTGCGCACGGGCCTGGCTGGGGACAAGCCGCACGCTCCCTGCACGGCCGAGGACAAGCTGCAGTCTCCTCCCGCGGGTCCCACCGGGGACAAGGGCGCCCCGGCCGCGGTGCCATACCTGAGCACCCTCCCCAGCACGGCTGTCGAGCCCCGTGCCCCGGCCGGGGCCGCCCCGCCGGCAGATGTCACCGTCCCGCCCGCGCCGCACGTGGCCACGGCCCCGGCACAGAGGCAGGAGCACCAGGCAGCCGTGGGACAGGTGCCAGCGGCCAAAGCACCCAGCAGCTCTGGGCAGGTACGTGCTGCTCCCTGTGCAGCTCCTCTGGAATGCTGAGCACAGGGAAAGTCTGTCCAAATCGAAATGGCAAGAGGGGGTGATTCGCGGGACACTGGGATTGATGTGGGTGCAACACTGACACAGCCTTGCAGGAAATCCTGGGCTGCTTTCCTAAGGAAACACCCCAATATACCCACTCTCCTTGGTTTTAAGGAAAGAAGTATATGCAGGGGCAGCTGACAGAGGGATTGATAATTCAGAATGCTCAGAAACAAGCGTTTGCATCCTCTGACAAGGTCCTCTTCCAGCATCCTGGTTAGGCTCTTGTCCTGTCAGCAACAAGATGAGAAGACATAGTCTTAACCTGCACCAGGGGAGGTTTAGGTTGGACAATAGGAAGAATTTTTTCACAGAAAGGGTGATTAGGTACTGGAAGGGGCTGCCCAGGGAGGTCGTGAAGTCCCCATCCCTGGAGGTGTCCAAGGAACAACTGGACGTGGCACTCAGTGCTCTGGGCTGGTGACAAGGTGGGCGTCAGGCACTGGTTGGACTTAATGGTCTCAGAGGACTTTTCCAACCTAAATGGTTCTGTGATTGTGTTAAACAAAGCAGGTCAGTTCCTTGGGCAGGATTGAAATACAGAAGTGTTCCCTCAGAAATCCAAAACCCCCAGCCCATGAAACACACCCAGCTGCAGCCCATCCTAAGCCCCGCAGCCACGTTCAAGGCAGGAATTTCTGCTCTGTTACACTCCTTGATCTGCTCACCAGGGCCTGAGGAGGTAAAATCCAGGGACGTTTTCATTAAGATCGTACATTTAAAAGCAGACCACCTAACAAAACACTGAGGACACTGTGTGAAGAAGCCACCTCCTTCCCTTCGTCTGGTTTGGCACTTGCAAAACACCAGTTACGGGTTCCAAAATCTGCCAGTGGCAGCACACTGCCCATGCTCAGAGAGGGAACCTACATGTCTTTCCTTTCCCAGCAAACAGAAACCAGGCACAGACACACTGGAATGGAGCTGATCCGAATGCGTGTCTGGGATGCTCTAACTACAGAACAGCAGGGGAAAGGCTGCTTGTCCCTAATTTTGGCTGCTTTCTTCCCTGCAGGTGTGGAGCACTGCTGCCCCTGAAAAGCCGCCGGAGCCCGCACCTGGCTTTGTCTCCGAGAGCAGTTCCACCGCCCGCAGCTCTTCTTCTGTGCCTGCGGGCCACCAGAGCCACTTGGAAAAGCCTCGGGAGAGCACGAGGGCTCCCCCGCTGCACCTGCGCTCCGAGTCCGTTCCCGCTCCCTCCTCCTACGGCTTCACCCCGCCTGTGCCGCCCGTGAGGACGCTGGAGAGCAAGATCGCTGCGGCCATGCACTCCAACAACACGGACGCCATCAACAACTCCAACTACCACTCCTTCCTGGCCTCCTCCATGCTGGCGTCCTCTGTGGAGGAGGCGCTGCTGCCGCCGCCGCCGCCACCACCACCCAAGCACGCGTCCCAGCAGCCGGTGTATGTGCCGCACCCCAAGCCGGAGAGCCTCCCCGAGCCTGCGGGGCCCGATGGCTACCTGCACACCAAGCACCAGTACCGGCCAGAGAGCGTCCCTGCCCACGGCTACCACGGCAAGGCCGAGCAGCACCAGCCCTACCCACCCCGCCCGGAGCTGCCCGTCGCCGCAGGCTCACGCTACGGCTCCTACGGCACGCAGGGCAAGGGCGCCGCCCCAGGCCTGCACCCCAAGCCCCGCGGGCGCACCGACTTCGTGTCCTCCGTGAGCCCCACGGGGCTGCGGGGCGCTGGCTATGCCGAGGAGGCCCCCCCGTACCCCACCATCCGCAGGGTGCAGTCGCTGCATGTGCCCAGCCCAGCCGCCGCCGCCATCCGCTCTGTGCCCATCTCCCGCACGGAGGTGCCCCCGGATGACGAGCCCGTGTACTGCCCGCGGCCCCTCTACCAGTACAAGCCATATCAGCCCCACTCCGACTACCACGTCACGCAGCTCCAGCCTTACTTTGAGAACGGGCGGGTCCATTACCGCTACAGTCCCTACTCCAGCTCCTCCGGCTCCCCGTACTACACCGCGGCCGACGTGGGCTTCTACGACCTGGATCCCTACAGCACCGTGCGGGTGCGGCCCTTCCACGGCCTGCCTGGCCGCGAGTTCGGCCCGTACGCGTCCCGGCTGCAGGGCAAGGGGCTGTACCGCTACCCCAGCCTGGCTGCCTACCCCCGGGCGGGGCTCATCAACCACCTGGGCAAAGAGCACAGCTTCGTGAGCCGGGACGTGCCCCCCGCCCCGGACATCAAGCACATGTACATGTCCTGGGACCTGGAGGACATGGAGAAGTACCGCATGCAGTCCATCCGCCGTGAGAGCCGCACGCGCCAGAAGGTCAAAGGGCCGCTCATGTCCCAGTACGACAACGTGGCCCCGCTGCTGCAGGACGAGCTGGGGGGCCTGGACGCCGTCCACCTGCGCAGCAAATCGGATCCCGGCAAGAGCGGCCTGCTTACGGTGGCAGAAGGGAAGGAGGGCAGGTACCCGGCCAAGGCGGCCACCCCCGAGGGGGATGAGCGTTACTACGGGCAGCATGCAGAGCCCGAGCTGGACAGAGCCCACTACCACGGTGGGGGCTACGGGAACGGGCAGCCTGAGAAGCCGTCCCTGCCCCAGAAGCAGAGCAGCATCCGGAACAGAAAAATGCACGAGCCGGGCGGCGGTGGCAGCGAGCACAGGACACACTTGCAGCAGGAAGCGAGCCATAGGCAGCCTTCCGAACCCAAAAACGGGCCCCCCTACCCCGACTACAGGCCCAAGGGCGGCCCGGAGCCCTCCGAGCCCATGGGCTACCAGCACTCAGGCAGCAAGTACATCCCGGGCAGCCAGGACACCCTGAGGCTGAACCACAAGGAGGGGAGGCTGGCTGAGGACAGGCCAGACCTGGAGAGGCCCCGAGGCAGAGCACCCATGGAGAAGCACTCCAGAGACTGCTACAAGGAGGAGGAACATGCTGCCCCTCCCGTGGCACCGCCGCCCAAGCCCGAGCGGAGCCACAGCCTCCGGATGCAGCACCCTGAACCCACGGAGAGGGACTCTGCCCTGCTCTACCCCTACCAAACCCTGGGCAAGCGCCAAAGCACGATGACTGTGGTGTCCCAGTACGATAACCTGGAGGATTACCATACCCTGCCTCAGCACCAAAGAGGGGGCTATGCTGGAGCGGGGGGCTTTGTGCCCCCCGGCTTCCCCCACGTGCATAGCAGAACTTACGCCACGGCGCTGGGGCAGGGAGCCTTCCTCCCCACAGAGCTGTGTCTGCAGAGGCCCGAGACTGAGGTGCATGTCGAGTGAGCTTGGGGGGGATGAGGGATAGAGTCTAAGCAGCCTCTGCTGGACAGTGGACTGTTTTATTTTTTCAGTGATGGAAAACACCCCCCCGACCCTGCCCCGGTGAGCAAAGCAAACCTCCCTGAGCCCCCCCAGCCCCCTCACTGTTTTTATGTAGTAGAGCTATAGATTTTCATGTAGTTTTGAGCCACCAGGGAGGACAGGGCAGGCTGTTGGCACACAGGTGTGGCCAGAGGCCGGGCAGGGCTCTTGGAACAGGGAGGGAAGGAGTTTTCCCTTCTCAGATGTGACACTGGCTGCTCCTCCCCATGCCCACAGTCCTGTGCTCGATTGACTGTGCACGATGGACTGTGCCTGCAGCTCTATCCAGTTGCAAACTGCCCATCCCAGGCTGGCTCCCAGGAAAGGGGCTCCCCGACACGCCGTGGAGGAACCACTGCTCAGCCCCTTGGAGCCACAGAGCGAGTGGGGCTGGGGAAAGGCTCGCCAGGGATCCTCTCCTTGGGTAATGCTGAGGCCCTGCCTCTCCCGTGGGCGTGGTGCATCCACTGCAGCTGCTCTGAGGTGGGTGGGGGCCTGTTTTGACTTCAAGCTCGTGAATAGACTCCAAAGCCAGCTCAGAACGCGACACACTCGTTACATTGCTTGCTTAACAAGCTGCTTCTGCCTACAGGAAGTCCAGTTCTTTCACATTTCTCTGTTGTAAGCAGAGGCCAGCTGCGGGAGCCACATAGGGCAGGTTTGCATTTCTCACACCAAAAGAAATAAACCACAAAACTACACCAAACCCTGCCCCCAGAGCTTGGAACAGCACACCCGTTCCAGGCCAGTCCTTTGCTGTAAGGTTATCTGTGGTCCAGATGAGCTCATTCCATCCTGCGGCTGGCCAGACTGTGTCATCTCACTGCAAAAAATACTAGAAAAATAAATAACAAAAAAAGCCTATAGCATTACGTAAATCAGAGCCCACCTCGCCAGCTGTGTGTGACAAGTTGTCTGCATGAGCAGCTGCCCTGGGCCAGATCCTGCAGCAATTCCATCAGGGAATGCTCCTGCTGAGCTGAAGGTGAAGGTCTCCAGGCACCCTGCAGCCTCTGAGTGCCATGTTGGACAGGGATCCCTGTGGAGCTGTGGCACGCAGGGAGCAGTGACGTGCTCAGGTGCAGCTCCCCCGGTACTCGGTGAGTAGGGACAGAAGGCCAGTGCACTCTAAAATATATCAAAAACGCTGTCCAAGCTGTTAAACAGCTTTGATAGTGTAAAAACAGCCTGGCAGCCCCTCGTGCTGCCTCTCAGACTCCCCAGGAATCACACCCCCTGTACATCCATCCCATTAGGCAGGGCTTGCAAGCAATACATGAGATTTAGGAGTTCTTAAATGTTCGCTGATAAATTCCAAGGCTGTTCCTGTTCTGTGTGGTTGAAGAACTTCTCTACCTGTTTCAAATCTCTAATGTTTTATGAAAAACCTGGAGGTCTTGCAGTTAGCACACAGCTGCTACATAGAGCTTAGCTGGGGTTTTTTGAGCAAAAAGTTTCATGGCTATTTTGGGACTTTTAAATCCTTAGGAAAACCTGCTTCTAGTTGCTGACTAGTCTGTAGCTGTTAGCTTCTTTTAACCTTGGAGCCTTGTCTGGGGCTGTTTCAGTAACTACCTTCTGGTTCTATTTTATTGTGCAATGCTGGTGTTTTAAGCATTTTGTTTAGAAGAGTTCTCACATGGTATGAAACGAAATCTGGCAGTAAGAAAAAAAGGAAGAAAAAGAAAAAGAGTAAAAAAGCAGCACTGTGATCCAGGTTACCACAATCTCCTTGTGAGGAATTCCCAGGTAGAGGGTTTGGGGTTTTGGGTGAGGGAAAGCTTTTTTAATGTTTTCTTTTAAGGAAAATTGACAGAAATGCACAGAAAGGGGCCACTGGGTGAGCCACCCTGTCTCCACTGGCAGTAACTCGCAGGCAAGGCTGAGCTGCCGTGGTTGCTCGGGAGCCAGGCTGGGTTATCCGAGCAGGGCTGTGTTGTGCCAGAGCCAGGAGCAGCCTCAGCCCCTGCTTACCTGCCACGTCTCCAGTTGAAGCAGGCACAAGTGTTTGGTTCAGGCTATTTGGGATTCAGGTAATGAGAGCTGCAGGTCCAACCTCTCTCTCTGTGAAAGCCTTAACTGCCCCCCTGCCCCACAGCTTCTCCCTCCCTTCCTCCCTCCGCCTGGGCCTTATGTCAGCCAGGACTATCCTGCCACACTGAGGGGCTGAACCCAGCTCCCCCGAATTGTAAACGCCTCTGGATTTTCCTGCTCAAAGCCACTGTCACCCTGTAGAGCCCAAGTGCCATCCTTGGACAGCCTCTGCTCCTCAGTGCTGCGCTGCTCCCGCCCGCGCCGGGCTCTCCCTGCGTTGTGTGAAGTGCCAGGTGCGAAGCACCCGCTCGTCCATCGGAACAAACCTTTCAGCACCTTTCCCAAAGGGCTTCTGGAAGTGCACACCTGTACCTCGAGCCCAGAAGGCTACTGCAAACAGCCTTTTGGGAATGAGAGAAAGAAGACAGCCGAGCAGTGACTCCCAGCTGCTCTCCCCTCCCTCGGCACGCAGCCACAGCCGGGTGTGCTCCAAGGGTGAAAGCTCTCCAGGAACCCAAACTCATGTCCAGCACTGCTGAGCCACAGTCCAGAGTTAAAAAAGGTGAAGGCACCAGCTTTTCCCAGATAACACAGACCAACAACCTTTCTTTTATTGTTGCTCCTGCCCACGGCTTCAGCATCCTGCACAATCCCACCCTGCCAAGCCATACAGTGAACTATGCAGTCCTGCCCCTGCTCTGGGCTCAGTCTGCTGGTCCTGCAGAGATTTTTACATCCTCATTAATCCCAAAATTCATAGGTGAGGTTGGAAAGGGCGTCTTGCATCAGAGTGAGGTGGGGAGGTGACACCAGGTGTGTCAGGTGGTTGAGCTGGAGGAAGATGACAGCCCAGTCCTGTGTCCCAGCAGAGCCGTGGAGAGAGCAGGGGGACAGCAGTGCAGATAATCCTCTAGTCCTGGTGCAGTTGTGCTCGGGCTCAGTGATTCCTTGCCTAACCACATCCACATGAGGTGACAGCAGCTCTGTTCCTCAGCAGTTCCCTCACAGCACTATCTGCATCTCCAGCTGCCATGCCCTCCGTTTCCAGCCGAGGGTCTCCCCCTCAGGAATGTGCACACAGGAATGGGGCTCCAGGAGTGTGCTCCAGCTCTGGATTTTCACCTCTGCTTTGGAGCAGGACGTGACCCACAGGAGACCTTCCTTGGGAAAGGGAGTGCAGTCGGTAGGTGAGTAATGAGGACTTGGCCCCTGTGAAGTCTTAGGTAAAGCATTAATTTCTGATTTTTGCAGAGTCTTATCAGGTGATATCTATATGCATCTCTGAGAACACCCCCACAACTTTGTGCCTATGTCTTTGCAGTGATCCCCCTCCCCTGCTCATCACTGGGGGGATCAGTAAGGATTGCACAGTGGTAATAAGTTGCTACACAAAACCAAAACCAACTTGAAAATGTCCCGTTCCTCTTTGACCCCAGAAGGGACAGAACCTCAAGTGTGCTCTGCCATCCCCCAAGCTGGTGACAGGGCATTGACTCGAGTGATGTGTTAAATGTCAGAAAATCTGGGTGAGAAGTTGTTTTCCTTCCTTTCATTGCGGCGGCTTAGGCATGTTCCTGTTTTCCCAGAGCCCCAGATCCTGTGTGAAAGGCATGGTCTGGTGTGAGCAAACACCACGATGATCCCTCGTGTGCAGAGTCCTGCCTTGTCCAGCTGGGGGGGAGGGTGGAGGGGGGGGGGGGAAAAGGGTTGTTTTGCCATTCATTTTCCTGCTGTAGAAGACTTGATTTTTCTTTACCTGAGCCGCATGAGAGAAACATCCCAGAAAGTCTTGGGTTACCTTTGGAGTTCCCTTCACTTTAATTTATATAGTGTCCTTTTTTGTGAACTGGTGTAAAATGTATATGCCGACAAGCTCATGTATTTTTATGTAAATATTTTTTGTGGTTTCCCCACTTGCCCTTCTCTGTAAATATTTAGAATTCTCATATTCTTCTCACCTTGTATGATGCAGATGTGGTTTTGTTTCTGTTTTTTATTTGTACTGTAATGCAACAATCCAGACTGAGGTGTCTTGTGGTATTAAACAAAAGCAACAGTCCCACTGAGCTCACACTCAGATGTGCAACTTGACAGCATTAATCAAGCCAGGTTAAAAACTATTCTGGTGTGGCTGTGTGTATTTTTTCCTCTGCCTCCTTAATTAACAGTGTACTCAAAAAACAAAACAGGAAGAGCCAGCTTGGGGCCGTGCTTTGGAGGGAGGGATGCTGGCAGGCAGCTGAGGATGAAGGAGGTGACTTTGAATTCCCGTGCCAAGGCTGGGGCTTCTCTGTGCCGTTCCACCTGTGCCCATCGCTGCTTCCTAACGATAAGTAAACCTGCCTGGGCTGTTTGAGTGTCCCTTTCCTCTCATCCAGCATGACAGCACAAGCAGAAACAGCCTGGCCCTGGCACAGAAGGCACAGGGCAGATGAAGTCAGGACAAACAGATGGCACAGGCCACCTCGGAGCTGGCTGGGAGGGATTCTGGCCACCGCAGTAATACTGCTCATAGTTAATTAATAGCAAAAAGATGATTAAAGGAAGCAAATTTCAAATATTTTTAACACTCTAAGAAGGAATTCTCAGAGTCTTTTCATCCAGTAAATGTTACAGGGTTTAGAACTGCTGCCAGAAACAAAACCAGCCTAATCCTTCTCTGCTTGCAGGGCAGGTGACCTGGCGACTCCAGGAGTCCCCTCATGGAGCTGTGGGGCAGGGGTGGCTCCTGCTGGGCAGTCCAGCACTGCCCAGAGGCCTTTGTGTGAGCTCAGAGGGGCTGCGTTAAGGCTTTGGAAATATTTGCCTCATCTGCTCCCAAATTCTCACTTTGCAGTTCAGGTCTGCTATAAATGCCCATCCAAACTCTGCACCTAAAACACTGCTGGCCTTGTAAAGTCCCAGCAGCAAAGCCAGTGACCCTCACCTGCTGTCTGAGCCAGGAATTCCTGCTCTTCCAGAGCCAGGGCCGAGGGGCCCTGCAGAGGCTGCGCCGCAGGGACCCTCTGTGCTCTGTGTCCCCTCCCTGCCCTCGGAGGGCAGAACAGGACCAGGCTGACTTGGCAAATAAAAATCTTGACTTCTAGGTCCAGTAGACAAATCTACATCTTAACCAAAGTGTCTGTGGCTGCTCAGCCCGTTTTCTGCACAGCACACTGCCAATAAAAGGGTGGGTAAATCTACCCCAGGGCACTGGGGTTTGGTGGGTCAGGGAACAGCAGGAGGGTGAACCCCAGGGGTGTTTCCTCGAGGAAGTGACATTCCACCTCCCCAGCTTGACCTGAAATGCTCCAAAAGCAACGCCACGGGCATTTCCTTTAATGCCACCGAGATCGCAGTGAGCCCAGAATTCGGGGCTCAGGGTGCGCCTGCAGCCCCGGGAGCTGCCCAATTCTCTGCCCTGCTGTAAGGATAACGGGATGGAAACTCCATCCTTCTCTGGCAGCCTGTCCCGAGCAGCTGAGCTTTGTGGGCAGAGCAGGCTGAGGAAAAGGGAGAAGGACGGGTTTGAAGTGTGCAAAGGACTGGTAAAACCCAGGGCGCAAAATTGCTTTTCCTTCCGAGGAGTTTCCAGCAGGCAGCGCCGTTAGACCGCCTCTGCCTCTCAAACCCGACCTGGCCGCCGCTGAAAAGGATGATGATATTTCTTTCTAGCAGTTTCCGCTCGGGTTTCCAGCTCCTTGCATCTAGGGGTGGGTTTCCTTTTAATTTTTCATATTAGAAGAGATCTGCAGAGTGGTCAATGCCGGCAGCATCCTAAGGAGCATCCTGAGGAGCCAGCCCCACGCGAGCCGAGCCGAGCAGCCTCACTCACCCCAAAGCCTCAACATCCCTCGGGAAGGGACCTGCAGACCTCTGCAGAGCAGCCCCCGGCTGTGCCAGGGCCCCGTCCCTAAGGAACACAGCAACGTGCTGCTAAAAGGCATCCACAAACAGCACCTGGTGCTGGAAAAGCCGGGAAGATGTTCAGTGCCTCCTTCCTCCCCCAGCTGGTGCGAGGATGTTCTGCTGAGGTTCACTAGGAGCCACAGCGCCAGAAGAGCTCCCAGCACAAGCCAGAGCAAGTCCTGGGCAAACATATCTGCACATCTGCACGGCTGAGCCTCCCTTTCCATTCCCTTCCTCCTTTCCCAAAGCCCGGCCTGGGTTTGTATTCTCACCTTGCCATCGCCCCGGGGTGAGGGCCCAGGCAGGGCAGGGGACAGAGGTGACTGTGCCCTGGATCCCTCCAAACGGAGCGCTGCTGGTGCCCCTCTCCAGCAGGGCTTGACAGGAGTTTGGCAGCGGGACAGGAGCAGGGGAGGGACGTGGGGGTGACACAAATCCCCTGGATTAGCGTTCCTGGTGCAGGAGCTGCCTGCCAGCCCCTCCAGAGGGCTGTCACGGAGGGCAAGGATCCTGCCAGGCACAGCCCAGGAGAGCCAGACCGGCCACGTCTGAGGGAGAATTCGTGATGCGGGTCCAACAGAAACAACCAAAATGGATGGGAAAAGCAGTGCTTTGTGCTCCTCGCATCCTCCCCGGGGACAGCCGGAGCAAGCTCCCTGCTCCAGGGCTGCCCAGCCTCCTCCCACTCCTCCCTCGGGAAAGGCAGAGAGCGCAGGGTCCTGCCCTTTGCTTTGCCTATGCAAAAGCTTTGAGGCAGCTCTGCATCAGGAACTGCCACAACAACACTCCCCTGCCCCTCTGCCAGCACTTCATCAGCGTTTCCCGACGGGTTTTTGTTAATCCCGTGCCGGTTGGGTGCTCAGACACAGTGGGATGGGTCAGGGGTGTCCTGACAAAGGGATTCCCCCACTGCCCATTGAGCCTGGGGGCTGCCGAGCACTCACAGTGTCACTGCAGTGTCCTGTGCGGTGACCAAAGTGCACCCTCACCCCTGAAGACATTAATTCAAGAGGCAGCAGAGCCCAAACCGAAGGTGTGAGCTGCAGAAAGCATCCCTGGAAAAGGGAATAGGCTGTCCTGCAGCGAGGGGGGCTCGGTGCATTTCACAGGGAAATTAAAGCTGCCTCAGCTCCATCACGTGCATCTTAATCCTTCCTGCTCCAGATCCTTCCCAGTGGGCCAAGGAAAGTCACCAGCCTCAGACAGACACCTTGAGTCCAGACTGTGTCTGTGTTTTATGATCAAACTGCAGGACAGGCTCCTCCAGGATCCGCCTGGAAAAGTCTCCCTGCCCCACCCAGCCTCCCCCAGGCTCTGCCCAGAGCTGCTGTCCAACCTATCGTGACACATTCCCTGTCGTGGTACGTTCCCTGTCGTGACACATTCCCTGTCGTGACACCCAGGGCCTGCCCAGCATCAGAGGGGGACCTTCCCTGCTCTGGTTTCCTCACAAGGGGAAGAAGATGGATCTCTCCAGAAGCATCCTGGGACAGTGTGACTGAATTGATGAATTGCTGGCAGGATGAGGCTCCCACCTTTCTCAGCAAGGAGAGTTGCCCCTCTAAATAGCAAAGGCAGCAGGGAAGAATGAGATCCTTGTGCAGATGGGCGTGACCCTAGTGGGGCTTGTGCATTTAGAAGGATGGAAGGATTGTAGGTGTGACAGGTGAGAAAGGAGAAACAAGCTACACAAAGGGGGAGGTTTTCAAGTAAAAATGTGTTCATCCATTTTTTAAAGATGCAAAAGAAGAATATATGACTCCAGCAAGTGCTAGAACTTTATGCATTATTCAAACTGTGTGAACATTTGAAGCCTGGAGACCTGGAAACCTTCACTGAGAACAAGTCTCCTGGCACGTTCCCAGGGAGGAAGTGTGGGTGATCCGTGTCATCCCGGCGGAGGAGGCTGCAGTGGTTTTCATGGATTCCAGCTCTGCTCTGCACCTCAGCACTTCACAGCAGCGCTGTTTCCCCTCCACCCCCAGACTATATGGAAAATCCCAGTGGGATGCACTCAGGATACACCCAGGGAGAAGCTGCTCCTGAGCCACAGTGTCAAAGAGAACTGATGCAGACACACAGAGAATTGCAGCAGGAAGGCAGAGGCAGAGGGATGAAGGAGAGCACAGCAGCCCACGTTAAACTTGCCAGGGAAAACCAAACCCCCCTCCTCCAAATCCACCCTCACCCTCCCAGGCAGCCAATCCCATCCACAGCAGTATTCCAGAGAACCTCATTCTGCTGCACTTCAAGCTATAAATTCAAACATCAGAATAAAAAAAGAGGTGCCAGACGGGGCCAGGTTTTCAGACAGGCGGGCAGACAGCCAGCAGCAAAAACACACTGAGCACGGGCAGACATTTGCCTTGCCCCCTCCTCCTCCCCATCCCTGCTTCTCATTTATTCCCATCTTCCCTTTTTTTCTTTTCTTCTTCTTCAGATTCCCTCTGGTTGCTTTCTGAGTGGGATCTGTATCACCTCGCCCATGGGGTTTTTGTTTCAAGCCTTTGGTTTCTTTCCTCTGAATCCAGCTGAAGCTCTGCCAGCCTCTCTCTTGATCCAGCCCCGCAAGGATGGGAACTGGAGCAAGATCCGCCTCATCTTCTGCAGCCAGAGGCAGCTGGGGAGGGATGGCTGCACAGGAAAATCAGGTGGATGGATCCCACCACGAACACCACACTGTGCTGGCCAGAAACTCCCCTCTCTTCTCCACTGATACAGAGAAAGTGGAATTTTGCTGAAAATGCAGCAACTTCCCAACTAATCTCAGACACAAAAGGTGCATTCACACACTGTACAGAGCAGTCACCAACTGCTGCAGGAGAGCAAGAGAGGCTGCCTTAAACCTCCTCACACTTCCCTTGTGTGAAAGGCTTTTGGAAAAGGAACCAATGTTAAAGTGCCACCACTTTATAAAATACTTTCCTTAGTCATCAAAATAAATTCCAAACCAAAACAAACCCACTGTAACAACACCCCCAACCCACAGCCTTTTCCCTTGCACCTCAGGGGTGATTTTAAGCTGAAGGATGAGGGCAGGCTCAGGGTCCCCACTCACAGTGAGATCTCCTCATGGAAGGGGGTGGAGGTTTCCCTCAGGGCTGTGAGAGTCTGGAATCTGCAGGGGAGCTGGGAATCATGGAATGGTTTAGGTGGGAAGGAACCCTTCAGGCTCCTCTAGTCCAGCTAAACTGAGTGATTTTCACATTAGGTTTTGAGGGACAGATGGACCATCAGGGAAATAGGAAAAAGCCCCTTCCCAAGAACCAGAGGGGTTGTTTGCTGTTGGTGAAGCAGCAACTGATGGCATAAAAGCCCACAAAGCTCTAAGTTAACCTCTCTCTTTTCCAGAGCAGGATTTGAGTAAGAGGGACACACATGAGACCATGGGAAAAACCTCGGATTTAATGGGGGCTGAGGAGGTGAATGTGACCCATCCTGCACCCCACAAGAGGTGGGTTGGGAGCCTTGGAGCTGCACAGATAAAAGCCATCATCACGCTTGGACACAAAGGTGCAGATTGAGACTCCCCAGCCATCCCTGGGCTGGCAATTCCTCGCTTTTGAGTCACTCGCTTTGCAGCCTTGGGAAATCTCTTTCTGTGGGTTTGTGTTGTGGATGTCACATCTGCTCCCTGCTCCTGCACGCTCACATCGCATCCTGCCCCCGCCCCAGTTCCAGCTGAGGAGTGTCCCTGTTCCAGCTGCAGAGTGTCCCTGTGCCTGCTGCAGTGTGTCCCTGTCCCTGCTGAGGAGTGTCCCTGATCCTGCTGTGGCGTGTCCCTGATCCTGCTGCAGAGTGTCCCTGTTCCAGCTGCAGAGTGTCCCTGTCCCTGCTGTGGAGTGTCCCTGATCCAGATGGAGTGTCCCTGTCCCTGCTATGGAGTGTCCCTGTCCCTGCTCCCGTTCAGCTCCGCTGGGGAGGATGAACATGAGCAGTGAGGACAGGGAGAGAGCAGAAATGCCTGTGTGCAGAGCCAGAGCAGGCAGAGGAGCTCAACACCTGAATTAGCAGGAATCTGAGGGTTTGTGTCTCCCCACAAAAGCACCAGGGGGAAGGAGGCTCTGGCAAAGAGAGGAAAGAGAACAAGGGATTAGGTTTACATTCTTTTTTCCCCTACAGACACTATGGCTGTCTGGTGTAACACAGGCAAACTCAGATCCTGAGCATGCTTCTCCTGCCATGTGCCATGGGCTGGAGCATCCCTGAGCTGGGCAGTGCCTTGGACATGATCCATCCTCCCCTCTGGGAGTCACAGGAGGGTGCTGGGGCTTTCCCCCACAGCACTATCCCCCACAGGATTATCGCAGGCTAATTACTCACGGGCAGTAAAACCCTGCTCACAGATTCCATCACTGATAAGGAGAAGGGGTCCTGCAGTGTGAACCTGGGCCAGCAGCACCTTCAGAGAAATCCCCAGCTCATGACAGGAACACAAAACGTGTCTGTCAAACACACCATTCCCTAAAGGATTGGGGAATGGATGATTGCAGGTTGGATGGGGCTTGGAGCAACCTCGGATAGTGAGAGGTGTCCCTGCACATGGCAGAGGGAAACTGGATGAGCTTTAAGGTCCCTTTCAACCCAAACCACTCTGGGATTCCATGAAGATGGATTTCAAAACTCCAGTTTCTAACTCCCAGGCCTTGGGAAGCAGGTTTCATCTCCATTTTACTGAAGGAAAACCAGAGTCTGAACTCAGTGAATTTAGGGGGTCGAACAGCACCTGGGACGTGACAATGGGACCCCACAGACATCAGTGTCCCCAGGGGAGCCCCATGAGTGACTGAGCTCATTTTCCTGGCTTCAGACTCCAGCTTTATCCTCTCCTGTTCCTCTTTGCACAGTGATGGGGGCAGGGCACACTGCAGAGCCCTCCCGGGCTCCTCAGCTCTCAAAGCCCAATTCCCAGGCTCAGACAACACCAGCAACCAAGTCAGTACCTCCAGAGGTAATTAAACACCTAATCAGTTTTGGGCAGCTAATCACTAGCTGGAAATACAAATCAGATTTATCCCCTTTGTTTCCGCAGGTAGAAGAGCAGGATGGAGAGCTGCCAGGAGCCAGGGCAGAGCCCTGCCCAGCCTTTCCCATCCTGCAGGTTTGCTTTTGGACACATACAGGGCTCCCACTGGAGCATCCTGAGCTCAGGAGGGCACTCTGCACTTGAGGAATAGAAATGTCAAAGCAATTAAGTCTGAAGAGGTTCTTTTACTCTATATCCATTCAAATTCTGTGAATTCCCTTCTGTGTGCACAAACATCTCCCATTTAGCACTCATCCAAGTGTTTTCCCTGACCCCTAGGGGATGAGGCAGCATTCCCGTTTCTGCAGAGCAACTCCAGGGATGTGTCTGGAAACCACCCACGTGTCACCAGACATGCCTCTCACAGTGGGGAAAAGCAAAATTACATAGCCCCAAAGCTCTGGACAAGAGTCACAGGGCCCAAGGCCACCAAGCAGCCCTGACCATGTTGGAAAGCAGCCCAGAGTCCAATCCCTGAGCCCTTCTGCTCTACCTGTGAGACAAAGCTGTCACTGCCCTCGGGTCCCACTCCTCCTGCCTTGCGCTGTCAAGGACAAGGTCAGTGTGGATGTTTTCTGCACAGGAACACCCACTGTGGACATTTCCCAGGATCCAGAGCCTGGAAGGCAGCTCCATGTCCTTGTGGAAAGAGGCAGGAGCCGGACAAGGGAACAGCTGACCTTCCTTTGACCCAGCGGCTGTGGTCACCCCAAATCCCCCCAGTCCTAAGCCATCTCCTCTCTGAGCTCCTCTTGTCCTGAGCAGCCTCCTGAGACTGAGTCCTGGGGAAATAAATGCAATCCCTTCCTTTCAGTGATCAATCCAAGACTTAAACCTCAAGGAAAACATGCAAGATAAGGACATTTCTGCCAAGGCCTCTGCAGGCAGCAATAAATCCTTCAACTGCCTCCCAGACTGATTCTCCACAGCCTCTGAGGCCACGGGGTGGGTTCAAGAGCTGTGCCTTGTTCCTAGGACAAGGCATTTCCACTCCCCTTTCGCACCAGGAGGTGCTGAGGGCACAAATAGCCCAGGCTGGACTGTCTGGTGCCAAGAGGAACATCAGCTCCCTGACTGCCATGAGAGAGGCTTTAGATAAAGAAAACAGCCTCATCTCTTGAAGCAGGGAAGGAAGAGAGAGCAGGGGAGCTGCTGGATGCATCCCCAGCGCACACAGCCCAGGGCAGCTCAGCACCACAGCAGCTTTGGGGCTCAGGATAACAGCTCAGCCCCCCAGGGCACAGCCCACCACAGCCTCCCCAGCAGGGCCGGGGCTGACCAAAGCCCTACAGCCCCGGGATCCATCCTGCCCTGGTCAGGCTGCTCTCCCGTGCCAGCCCCAGGACGCTCCAGCCCCGATGGGGATGCAGCAGGCACAGCTCGGGGCTCTGGTGCTGCAGGGAAAGCAACAGCTCAGAGCTGAGGGGACAGGCTGGGTGCCACCACTGACCCCTCTGCAGGGCCCTGCATCCCACAGAGCATCGGCCTCGTGCCCTCCTTTGTGCCCTTGCACAAAAACCACCGCGGTGGGGGAGGGGGGGTGCGGTGTCCCAAAACTCACACACATGAGGATGGCTCAATACTCAAAGTTCAGACTCCTCTTTGGCACCACAGGACACCACTCCCTGGTCCAGGCTGGCACAGGATCAAAAAGGCTCTGTCACCATGGAGAACCCAAAGCACGATGTGAGGGAGGGAAGGACACGCAGAGCAGAGCAGAGCCCTCCTCCCCCAGCTGAAGCTCCCGGCAGGAGCTCACCCCAAACCCACCCAGGCACTCAGCTGGCAGAGCTACACCCCAAAAACTCCTGGGTAAATACAGGACTTGCCCTAAGCCAGCAGAATGATCATCTCCAGCATCTGGGCAGGCACTCACTCAGTCAGCCTTGTGCTGCAGCTTCTGCTTTTAGTGTCATTTCAGAGTGAAAGCTGTCCTGACACACAGCTACAGCACCAGTAACAGCAGTTCAACAACAGCAATAACAACAGAGTCCTCTCCCAGCCGTGGGCACTATCAAACCACACATTCATCACCTAAACACGTGCAGAGTCCCTTTGGCTCCACTTCTAGCACAGAGTTCCACAGGCTTTGTGATTAAAAAAAATTTTAAAACCTGTATTTAACTTCAATCAGTGCAAAATGAACTGTCTCTTTTCAAATTCTGTGCCATTCTTGTTTTGGTTTTGTAGTCCACCTCTCCCCCTGGCTTAGGGACGTGACATTTCCATAATACACTGGGTTCCACTGCAAGTGAGATAATTCCCAGGCTGTGGCCTTTGGGAAGGCAGGAGTCAGGAGCAGCTTTCCTTCATCTCAGTATCTGTGTGCTCTCTCTTCCCTCAGACAACCCCAGAGCTGTGCCAGCCCAGGAGGAAAGGGCAGGAGCTGTGGCAGGCACATGCTGCTGCACTTTCATTATCACAGTCACAACACGCTGCCAAAAAATACTGGGGGAGTATTTTTAGACTGGGAAAGAAAAAACCTGGGCATTTATCAGAGAATTATTAATACAAAAGCAACACTAATATTAGCAGTGTTCGCTTTTCCCTATACTTATACAAATTGGGGTTGGTTTTTTTCCCTTCTCCAGCTTTTCTAGACAAGGAAATTGGTGCTTATCCACCACTGAGAGGCCTTGGACAAAGAGACTGAGACAGGGGAGCAGAGCTGGGGGCTCCATGCCTTAGGGGGATACAGGGATGTCTTAAAAAGGATCACTTTGGACAACAAAAGCAGTCACACCCCACAGGCTCCCACAGGGAAAGGAGCCTTGGCACGAGCACAGTGTGACACACACACAGAGGATCCATGGACCAAGTTCTCCCATTCTCTGCAATATCCGTGCTTGAGGAGACTTGCTGACAGGTGGATGATCAAGGCAGTTCATCTGAGTTAGATCTGCATAGAAAAACTGGATTAAACCCCTGTGTGGCACAGCTAGAAGCTAGAAGCAGATTTCTGAGCTCAGAAGTAAACAATTAAAGGTCACTTTGCTCTGACCAAGAGCAGCCATGGCAGTGTAATGTAAGTGATCCGCCTTCAATTCATGCTCTTAGTTAATCTGCACTAATTTTCACCCAAACAAACCTGAAGTAAGACACAGAGGCCTCCTGAGCTGACTGCAGCCAGTGCTTTGGAAGCCAAAACAGATCCAACAGCAACCAGCAATGGATCAGGCAAGTTGGGAACCATTTCAGCTGCTTCTGCAATGACATTGAACTGCTTCAATCCTTGGGGGTGAAGTGAGGCCACGGCAGAGCCCAGCTGGTAAAACAATCCCAGATCACAGATAAAACAATCCCAGGATCACAGGTAAAACAATCCCAGATCCCAGGTAAAACGATCCCAGGTAAAACAATCCCAGATCACAGATAAAACAATCCCAGATCCCAGGTAAAACAATCCCAGGATCACAGATAAAACAATCCCAGGATCGAAGGTAAAACAATCCCAGGATCCCAGGTAAAACAATCCCAGATCCCAGGTTAAACAATCCCAGGATCACAGATAAAACAATCCCAGGATCGAAGGTAAAACAATCCCAGGATCCCAGGTAAAACAATCCCAGATCCCAGGTTAAACAATCCCAGGATCACAGATAAAACAATCCCAGGATCGAAGGTAAAACAATCCCGGGATCACAGGTAAAACAATCCCAGATCACAGATCTCTGGAGATCCCTGGTCCAGCCCTGCTGAAGCAGGGTCACCCCATGGCACAGGATGGAGCCCGGGTGGGGTTGGGGTATCTCCAGAGGAGGAGACTCCACAGCTTCCTGGGCAGCTGTTCAGGGCTCTGCCACCCTCCAGGGCTTTCCTCATACATGCTGCAGTCCCCTCATCATCCTCACAGCTCGGGGTTCCTCCTGCATTGGCTCCTGGATTTAGGGCTCAGGCGACATTTGGGCTTTCAGCCTGTTTTCCTCGCAGAGCCATTGCTGGCTTGGCTGTGCACAAGGTTATTTAACAGAGCCCAGGGGAGAAGGGGGAGGGAAGGAGGGATTTCGCTTCTCCAGAGAAAGCTGCTCCTGTCAATGAGCAAATAAAATACCCTGGAGAGAAAGTGCCTGACAAGAGCCTGAGCCCCAGGAATTGTTATGGGGATGGAGCCAGAGGCTGACACTGGGGAAATGAAGGGCTGAACAGACGCTGCAGAGCAGTGACTGAGGAGCAGAGGTGCCCAGCTAAGGCTCTGTACACAAGGCAGGGACAGCACTCCCTGCCAGCCTCGGGGCAGTGAGGGTTTATCCCACTCACGCTCCCACGTCCCTGTTCGCCACAGACAAGCTGATTACCACAGGCCTGCTCTCAGTCCAGCAGCAACAGCAAATTCTGAAGATATTACACAGCAATTCATTGAGCTGGAAAGAGACATTCTGGAGGGGGTTTTATCAAGATAAGATAAGCAGCAGCTCGGCTGCAGAGACAGAGACCCATCAGAATCTATGATCTGCTTGGCCCCTTTAAGCTGATTTATATTTGGGGAAAGAACAAACACAAACACATATAAATATCCGAGACAGATTCTGTCCTCTGCAATGAAAAACACACCTACAAACGCTGGTGGTCACAAGTTTAAACTTTAGGGCATTCCCCTGTACCAAGGCCACACCTCACTGAAAGCCAGACCCAGGAGTGAGGGCAGGGAGGGCATCATTTTGGAGGAGAGAAGCCCCAAAGATAACGATGTTCTGACAAGTTCTATGGAAACAGCAGCGAGGCAGAGGGAAAGGTCCCCCAGCAGCAGCGCTGTGGCAGGGAAGGCTTCCACAGGAAGCAAACATCAGCAAGCTGCAGAGCCCCCGCTCGGAGCAGAGACCCCGAGACCCTGGCCCTGACGGGAGCTCATTTGTCCATCACACCCAAACCCTTACCCAGGTGCAATTGGGTTCTGAACAGCAATGAAGTGTGAACCTGCACTGGAAACCTCCAGCTGAGGAACTGCTTCAGCTCTTGAACTGATGTGTTTGCAGTTAAAGGATGTGCTTTTCCCAGCATAAACAAGGCCATGGGTTAAGTGCAGCTGTTCCATCAAATACAAGCAGGGAAAAAACCCAAGGATATATCAGTATATGAGCTAAGAGAATAATTACTTTTACTTCTTTCAGTTCACAGATGGATTGGAGCAACTTAGAGTTTTCCTGGATCTATTTGTGATGGGAAATTCGCAAGGCTATTCCTGCAAATAATTAGTTATTGATCCCTAAGTTTGCTTAGGGAAAAGCTCTCCTAAGCACGTCAATCTGTTATTCAAGCTACATTTGTTTAGGGGTTTGTGGCACTGGAGCCACGTTTTTGGTCTCCCACTGACGAAGCACAACTTCAGGTTTCTCCATGAGTGAGTGAGGTGTTTGAAATCCCATTTTTCAGAATCAGTCCTTTTTCTCCCCTTCTTCTTCCAATAAATGCTTTTCTCCAGTATTTGCTTAAAAGGTTTTGAATATTTCTTGGCAGAAGATTATAGTTATTGTATTAATACTCTAGGAGCATTTTCCCAGCATTTAGATGTTCTAACTAATAACAACAGCATTAAGTGAGTCCTCAAATTCCTCCTGACCCTGCAGGGCACACAACTGGGGACAGAGTTTTCAATTCTGCTCAGCTTCCTGCTTCTTCTCGTGACAGAAAAGCTCTGATCATCAAAACACCACCCAACACACTTTTTGTTACAAAACCACACAGATTTCACACAATCATGCCACACAATCTTTTCCCAGTGTCAGGACCTGGCACGTGGCTGCGATTCCTCAACCCAATGCAACAAAAACCCCATCTTACCCTCTAAGGGCAGGTTTTTCACTCAGAAGTGCTGAGCCCTCACCATAAACTTTCCTTAGGTCCCTTTTCCCAGAGCTGGGGGAATCAGAACTTCTCTCTTACCTCTGTTTTCCAAAAGCATTTATTGCCCTCTGATTTGAGTTCTGGTTGGATTCCACCACCCCCAGAAAAGCAGAGCAGACTTGCACTCTGCAGAAATTAGAGGCAAAACCTGAGCAAATTAACTCCCAGCCTTCAGCTGCCCTGTTCCATGCTTCCCTGGCCTCTGGCACAGCAGGCTGCCTGTGCCTGATATTGGAGTGGGACAGGGAAAACCCACGAGTGTTGGGTGAAGCAGTGTGCTGGAGTTTCCCCCACGTCCCTGGGACATCAAGGAGTCCCACAGTGCTCTCCCAGGCCAGGCACACTCAGGGCAGGAGCCAAAGAAAGCAGCTGGGATTGACATCATCCCAAATGCCAGAGGGGTCTGGAGAGATCACATCACACAGCCATAGAATATCCTGAGCTGGACCCCCAGGATCACCCAGAGGAACTCATGGCCCTGCCCAGACCCCCAACAATCCCACCCTGTCCATCCCTGGGAGCGTTCTCCAAACACTCCTGGAGCTGTGGCAGCCTCGGGGCCGTGCCCATTCCCTGGGGAGCCTGGGCAGTGCCAGCACCCTCTGGGGGAAGAACCTTTCCTGATCTGCAACAGAACCCAACAGTCCTTCCACACCTTTAGGTGAGCACTGATTTTAGAGGTCTTGCAGAACTCCTGATCTCTCTCCTCTCCATCTGGACTGCCATGATTTTAAGCACTACTTGAGCTCCTTCACATCCCATTTCCCTGCTCGTGCCCCATCCATTCTGCAGCAATTCTACAACTGTGTGCCACCAAACCCTCTGGAAGCGTTCCTCCATCCTGCTGCACTCACACCAGATGCTGGTGGGAAGTGTACTTTTTCAAATTCCCAACTCCAGCCCCAGCAGTGTTTGTTAATGCAAATACCCTGAACTGTCCCTAAGCCTTCTCCTTCCCTCCTCCCCAGCTCAGTGCCATTCCCAGCAGCTTTGGAGCTCATTCCTTTCAACAGGCCATGCAAATCTCTATTACCACACTGTGATGGGCTCAACAAAAAACAGCATTTCCAGGGCAAAGGGAGGAGATTTGTTTGGTTTTGGTTGGGCTTTCATTTTTTAAAGGCATGTTGTGAAAAAATAAGAGCTACTCTCACAGATAAATCTGCCTTTGCAAGCTAAACAGGAAAAGTGCATTTCCATGCCTTTCCATGCTTCAGACTCCTCTTTGATAGCTCAGGAGTGTGTAGGAAACCTGGCCCTAGGCACAGACTTTGGGTTGGAAGGGACCTCAAAGACCATCTCCTTGAAGCCAAAATCTGTTTTTCATTAATTCAAACTGCATTTCACAAGTGATTCATCCTCACAATAGGATGAGCATAGGAACTGAACCTCAGAGAATGAAAACCACAGAACTTTAGTGTATTAATGCGATCATATGAGCTTTCATCTAATTAGTACCATCCTGTAAGGTGCTTTTGCACAGAGTGTCAGCGGTGTCATTGTGGTGGCCACAAAAAGGCCAGAGCCAGAGGACAGTGACACTCAGGGCTCAGATTCCCAGGGCAATGCCCAAACTTGCCAGTTACACCTGCCCTTACAAGAGCAAGGATTTATTTCAGTATCCATTGAACAAGAAAAAGCAACCCCAAGACTTTGCAGAGCGGATTCTGAGTTACCCACTGATTCTCACAGCAACTTTCAAAAATTCCCTATGACCTAAAGGACTGGGGCAGCTCCCTGTTAATCTGAGCAGGATAATCAGCTTGGCTGTCACCAGCACCTAAAGAAGCCCAGGCTTAGAGGGCAGAATTCCCTGGCTGCTCAGGCAGTAGGAAGTGGCTAACACCATGTTAACACCATGGTGTTAACACTGTGTTTTGCATTCCCCATAATCAAAGACTACCCAGAGGAAACCAAGGGTTCAGATTTTGAACACTCATAATTAGAAACACTTTAAAAATGGAAAATCAGTAGGCAAAGCATCTCTGTGCTGCAAATGTGACATCACAGACCAGACCAAATGAGTAAAGAATCCCAGGCCTTGGTTCAGCCTCCTCCTGGATGCTGTTTGGAGAGGTGACACTTTATAATCTTTAATGCACTTCGAAGCCATGCCCTGCTGAAGACCCTGTGAAGTTCAATGTTCTCCTCACCTTGCAGTGAGGGGGGCAGCTGGAGCAGCCACAGGACTGCACTGCTCCCTGCCCCAGATAACTCTGTCACCAGCGAATTTCTCCTTCCTCTTTTCTTCTTCCCATATTAATGCCCTTCATCATAATAAGGATTCCCTCCCACTGCCAAAACTCAATTTACACTATTTACTTTAATGACCTCATTTGTCATCCTGGCCTGTGCTGCTGCCTCTGGGACCACAGCCCGTCCTGCTGCCAGAAGGTCTCATTTACAGTTTGCTCTTCCATTATTTTTTTTTAAAGATTAAGTTGCTTCCATTTCAAGGCAAACAGGCTGGGATAGCGAGATACATTCATGCATTTGATCAATGTATTTTAGAGTTACGGACATCCCAATCCCAACTGACTCCCATCATCCAGTTATTTCCATCACCTTTGGCTTTGTTATTCCTTTCAATCCTTGCAAAATATACTGGCTGGGACATTTGAATATTGCCACAACATGAAGCTGTGGGAGGAATTTTAACTCGTTTTTGCAGGAAGAATAAGAGTGTGATCATTTCCTTCCCCAGAGCATCAGTTCATTTGTCTGTCTAAACTCCATTTTTTTATCTCACAGCTTCGCTGCTCCAGAGAGGTACATTCCTTCCTATTAGATTGTATTTCCCTCTCCAATCCTGACATGCTCAGGAAAATTCAATGGTAACAAAGTCCTGTAAATGGGTTAGGGAAGAGCACAATACTTCATGTTTCATTATGCCGTGTTCTGTGCAAACAACATCACATAGGATGTTGGGCTAGGCTGGGGGAGCCTCCAAAATCACAGAGCACCCCCAGCCCAGCAGCAGAGCCCCCCCAGAGCAGGGCAGGCTGTGAGAGATCTCTCCTGGCTGCCTGGATGCTGCAATCAAACATTCCCCAGGCTGTTTGCAGAGGCTTTAAAACTGGATATTAAAGGCCTTTTTCCTGTTCAGGAGTAGCTGCTCCATCCCTTTGCCTCCTCCCAGCTCAGCTCCCACCTGACTGACTGGGACAGGAGGTGTCCTCCCAGTGCAGCCTGCTCTGCTTTCCCAGTTTGCCTGGGAGCTCTGGACTTTTGCTGGACATCACTTGTAAATCCCAACAGAAAGCGTAACTAGAACAAACAGATTAATTGCCAAGTGCCAAACTGTGAATCACAACATCACTGGTTCCTTCACTATTTAAAAATAATTTTCCCAGGCAAACAGAAACCTGGTTTTTAACCAATACAAACAGCAGAGAAACTTCCCTCATAACAAACTTTAAGAACTCGCAGTTATTTCAAAGCTAACAAGCACCTGCCTTATTTTCCTCAGCTCTGTAACTACAGGACTTCTTTCTTGTTTCCTTTCATCCCAAACATTTGTCTTCAGTCCCAATAAACATCACCCAAACCCTTTGCAGTGATTTTCAATACGCTGATGCATTTCTTCAGAAGCCTTTTCAGTGAATAAATGCTTCCCAAACTAATAGTCGTTGTTATTTATACAGACACAGCCTTGCTCATGCTGTCTCCTAAGTAGACTTCAGCAGAAACATAAGGAACAACATCTTTTCCAGATAAATTTGAGTCTGATAGAAATGTAAGTATTTTCTGCAGAAAAACATGCTTCAGATTTCTCATCAATATTTATGCATAAAGCTAAACCAACCTTTTTAAGTTGCTTCTCGATAATGTATGATGGTAACTTGACAATAACACAATTTTACAGGTTATGTATGATGCATAAAAGCACATAAATATTACTTACTGTCAGAGGATCACATTTCTGCTGTGTGGGGAGAAGATGGAAGTTGTTACAGCACAGTCTTCCCTGGATTCCCTCAAGTCTTGCCCTGGATCATCACATGCAGATGAGAGCAGCAGCAAGGCTGAGGGAAAACAAACCAGAATTGACAACATCACCCCAGCAAAAGCATTACCAGTGTGCTCGGAAATAATCTGCTAATACAGGAGCATTAAAACAGCTCTTGGAAATCAAAGCTCTTGGAAACATCAGGTAGTGCCAAAAAGATGCAAACGTTTTAGAAACTGTGCGTTAGAACCCTGGGAAACAGCTTTTAGACTCAATAATTTTTTTTCCCCCCTATTTTCTTTTGTACTCTTTTTACCTTTCTCTGTGCAGGACTTGTGTCATTCCTTTCCTCTGCCCACTGCAGCACAGAATAGTGATGCCTGAGGCTGGAAAGGACTCTTCACTGGTTCTGTGGGTGCTGCTTGCCAAGGAAACATGGGGGGAATTTAAATAAAAAGAATACATTGGAAAGCCCACGGAACTGGCATGTGAGGCAGAGAAGAATTCCAATTGTCCCTGGTTTACTGGTAGGGACAATCACTGAAATCTTTCCGGAGAAGCTATAAACAAAGAGGGAGTGTGGATGCACTATTATAAGGTTTTCTCTTCTTTCTCATGGGGAATAGAGATAAGTTGAATTCTTCTGCTCTTTCTAATCTTTCTTTTGGTACTGGGTGCTGTAAGGCTTCGACCAATCCCCTTGGGGGGCGGATGATTGTCGACCAATAATTGTTAGACTATTACTGCATATATAAGAAGAGAACTGTAAATAAATCTCTCTCTCTTGCCATCTTGTCGAGTGCTGTCTGCTTGATTTACTTGGGAGCTTCTGCAACAAGGGAGAGCTTGGAAAGGAGGCAGAGCTGTGATCACAGGATCCCTGGGGTTGGAAAAGCCTTCCAGGATCACCGAGTCCAAGCTGTGCCCAATCCCCACCTTGTCCCCAGCCCAGAGCACTGAGTGCCATGTCCAGGCCTTCCCTGGACACCTGCAGGGATGGGCACTCCACCCCTCCCCGGGCAGCCCTTTCCATGAGGAAATTCCTGCTGATCCCCAGGACGGCTGTTCCAGGGACGCCCATCTCCCACAGCCTGGACCTTGCCACGCTCTCCAGACCCGCGGGGAAAGCCTCACCCTGCCGTGTTTACAAACCAGACTTTGCTGGCACTGCCTGTCCCAGGAGCTTCGGATCCATTTAAGCAGGGAAGAGCCTTGTTCTGACAGGCACAGACCTCTTGCTCTCGGCATCTCCCAACGCCTTCTCCAACGTGCAGAGGAATATTTGTAGTCACAGCAGGTAAACGAGCTGTGGACAGGGAACACAACGAATTTAATGGCATGAATTATTTACACACACATTCGGCAAAGCCATCGTGCTACACAGCAGTCCCAGCAGCAGGGATTATTAATTTATAACCCAACTACAGCTACATTAAACAGAACGAGGCCTCCATAAAAACTTAACTGGGGAGCCACAGGAAATATTGCCCAGCACATCCAGGCAGTACAGCAGGGTTCTGAGCAAAGCCTCAGCTGAAAATCCATCACATCCCTTGGGATATGAAAAAACCTCCAGTGGATGCCAGTTTGCATCCAGACACATCCTTGCCTACGGTGCTCATCCAAACAATGCACCTCAAGCAGGATTTGCCTTTAAGCTTTTGTGAGGCTCTCAAACAGCACTGGATTCCTCCTTTTCCACCAGCAGTGCCAACAGCCCCCCTGCCCTAGGGAGCAAAAGTCTTGGAGAGAGAACAGGGAGCATCCCACTCCTGCCATGTCCCCTCCAGACCCCACTGCTCTATGGGAGCAGGGGGGGAAGGGACACCCCAAAGGGAGAGCAGGAGAAACCTTTGAGGGTGGGACAACACAGGATCTGCTGAGAAGCTGCAGGACACGAGGAGGAAAGGGAGGGAATGGGAAACACCTGAGCAGAGTGCAGGAGAAGGAAATGGGGCATGGAGCATGACTGCAGTCAGAGTGGGGATTGGGAATTCAGGCAGCACAAATGAGGGAAACAGAGGGGTCCAATTCTCTGTGGAACAAGAAATGCAGATGAAGTCTGTAAGAAGAAACCAATGGGAAGGGTCAGCAATGGGAAGTCTGCAGACTGGGAATAAATAAGGAAGAGGCATGGGAAGAGTGGGCATGGGAAACGTGAGGAGCTCCATAGCATCACCAGGCAGCTTCAACCACAGCCTCTGATGTTGGGTGTTTATGTGACAGACACTCCCACCATGTCCTGCAATCAAACGTGGCTTTACAGGAACATGGGATTGTCCCTGGGCTTCGCCAGGGGCTCCATATTCCCAAACCCTTCTGGAGTGTTCTGTGCCTTCTGCAAAGAAACAGAAGCCACCACTGCGAGCACGTTCCGAGCACTGCTCATCCCGACGTTGGACTGCCACACCCTCAGCTGCTTTGTCACCCAATTGATGGCCGAGACAGCAAATTGATCTCCATACAGCAGGAATTCAGTTCCTCTTAATGTCTGGAGACCCTCTGTACTGCACTGTGAGCAGCCTGAAAGGATTTCCCACAGCACAGCCCTGTGCTGGCACAGCAGCCCTGCCCTTGCTGCTAACCCTGCCCAGTGCACAGGGCAGGGGGGATTGCCTGTTCTGGGGACTCTGAGGGTTCCTGTTGTCAGGAGAGGGGTCTGGTGCCTCCTGGGCACACCAATGATCTCACTTTGGGGTCAGGGAAAAGGCTCCCAGAGGCCCTTCAGGGCTGCTGAGTGCTGGGGAGGGAGCACAGGCTCAGCCCAGCCCAGCAGCTCTTGCCTTCCACAGCTCCACTCCCAGCACTGCCAGGGCCTGTGCTCGACCTGCTTAGGGATCATTCTGTGGTACCATACAAACCAATCCCAAACCCCACAGCTCTCTGTTCCTGGGCAGGAGCAGCATCCTGTGCCCCCCAGCAGCATCCTGTGCCCCCCAGCAGCCTCCCTGTGCCCCCCAGCAGCATCCTGTGCCCCCCAGCAGCCTCCCTGTGCCCCCCAGCAGCATCCTGTGCCCCCCAGCAGCCTCCCTGTGCCCCCCAGCAGCATCCTGTGCCCCCCAGNTCCCTGTGCCCTCCCTGTCAGTGGTGCCATGGGAACCTCTTGGCTCCTCGCTCTGCGTTGGGCTGGGTGGGGTTCAGCTGCTGCAGGTCCCTAACAAGGAGCACCCGGGGGCATCACTGGCATTTCTGTGCTGCCCAAACCTCTCGGAGCCCTGCTGAGGTGCAGGGAAGGCTCTGCCCATGGCCCAGGACAGGCACGTGGCAGTCCCAGAGCCTCCTTAAATAGATAACAGTTGGAAAAACAAAACAATCACCAAAACAACAAAGAAATTATCCATTAGCTGCAAATATTGGAAAGGCAGAAAGGTTAATGATCCCAGCAGGGTGGAAATTCTCCCGTGAGGAATTGCAGGCAGCATAAAGAGCAGCTTTGTACTGAATTTGGGAGGGGAGAGAAGAGACGATGGCTTCCAGGTGTCCAGAGAATCCAGTGGGACAAGCGGGAGGCAAAACCTTGGAAAGGCGCTGCCCTTGTGGCTCCAGAGAGGAGGAGAAACCCCAAAAGCCACTTCAGTGCCAGTTATACCAAAAAGAGAGGGACCCACCGTGCCCCCAGCAGCTTCCTCTGGAGGTGCAGCAGTTCCAGCAGAGCTCTCTGCACAAGCAGGGGATTTGCAGGCCCTGGGAGTTCTGTGCCTCAGTTTCCTCCTCACAGATGGGTCAGGGAGGGCCAGTGGGCCCTGAGCAGGTCTAAGGGCAAGGTGGAAAATACCTCACTGACTCTTTGGGCTGGACTCTTGTTTCTGTAGCCCATGAGGAATTACTACTTTTTGTGCTATCACAGCCCTGAGGAGGAGGTCAGAGAGTTTAATAGACGGCTCATGAAAAGTTCTCAGGCCCAGCAAGTTTCCATACAAAGCTGTTTTTAGCATTTATCCCAAGACCTGCCTGCTCTGTGCTTCAGTTTCTCGCTGTGTACAGGTGGGAAGGGGCACCAGCCACCCATGGAGTGCTTTGGAATACAAACCCCCGAGACATCAGCTACAGGTTCTGCTGCTGCTGTGACCAAGGAGTGCAGCCTTGAGGGGGGCAGGGGCCAAAAGGACTTTGGCAAGGACCCCAAGGACAGAGCAGGATGGAACTGGGACGGACTGTCGGTATTTCAGTGCTCAGCAAAGCAGGAAGCACCTCCTGACAAAGACAGCTTGGCTCTTGCCTGGTGCACTCACCCTCCGCACCAACACTGGCAGCGCAGGCAGACCCTAAAGCACAGCCAAAACACCCCAAGAGCTGCTCCAGGTGCAAAAACCTCACCTCAAGAAAGGTACCAGCATGGGGCACCCTAAGGAAATGATCACCCAGAGCTGAGGGCCCCAGGAAGAAGCCCCCTTGTTTTTTTTCCACATGCACAATAAGGGCAGCATGCAAACTCCTTCCAGGTGTCCTCCCCTGCTGCTCTGTGGCTGCTGCTGTTCCTCAGGGAGGCTGGGCAGGAGGCAGCACCGAACCTGAACCTGTCCCTCCCAAGCTGAAAGCAGCAGGGGAGTCAAGGAGAAACCCCCATGTCCATCGGGAGATTTCAGCCAAACCAAGGCTATTTTCTTCCCAGAGCAAAACCAAGTTCAACCCACACTTGTCATCACAGGAAAACACAACAGAGGGACCCCAGTAACCTCTGCGCTCTCAGCAGCTGCAGTGAGTCCTCCTGAGGGCCTGGGAGGCACTTAGGAGTAAAACCATATTGTCCCCACTTGGTGACTTTGGTTTTGGAGGGCTAGAGCTGAAATCCACCCAAAATAATCCAGTGGGGTTTATGAGGACTTGGGAAAATACCAACTTTATTCATAGCATCTCAGAACCAAGCAAGCTTTTATATGTTTCCACTCTGTCCACAAAAATGTGCATTGAGAATTCACATTTGCTTTCTTTTTCTTCCATTTTCTCCTTTTGAAGAGTGCCAGGGGAAGAAACAAGCAGATTTTATTTTCCAGTTCTTGTTCAAGACTGTAATGAAAACTCAGAGATTATTTTTTCATGAAAATGTCCACTTAGGAAAAAGGCAATTCTCTTCTCTTTCGGGAAGAAATGGTTTCATTAAAAAACAATAAAAAGGTAAAATGGTACTTTCTAATGAGAAGCTGGAGTCTCTTCTCGAGTTATTAAGTAGGAGCCCAAGCCACACAAACACACTTTGTTATCCTCCCCAGCGTCCACACTTGCAGCAGGGAAAATTCCTGCAGGAACTTTGGAGTTACCAGCAGTACTTCAGTTAGGAAAAGATAAAAAATCTGTCTGGCACACAATCTGCATTTGTGATTTAAAGTCAGGCTTTGGAGGCTTAGCCCGGGTCAAAGCTCAGCTCTGGCTTATTCAGCAAGGGACATGAGCTGTGGCCCTGCCTCTGTGATTCCAGCAGGGCTGTGGAGGGAGGAATGGGGGTGGGAATGCATTCCGAGTGTTTGTCTCACGGCAGCTCTCCGAAGGCAGAGGTTTTGTACAGATGGATGCTGCAGGTAAAGCACTCACCATCCCATAACTCACAGCATTCCCAGGGAGGCTCAGCTGTCACAGCCAGGCCACAGTGTCCCTGGAGCACAGGACACTCTGCTGCACCCCATGGCCCAGGGACCAAAGAGCAGCAGGAGCATTTCGGGGGAAAACACAGGTGGGAAGGGTCAGGGCCAGTGTCAGGAGGTGGCTGCTGCCTCAGCTGTGGAGCTGCCCTGGGTGACACACCCCGGGGACAGTGCTGCCTGTCCCTGCGTGTCCCCAGCTGGGAAATGGTTGGGCAGGTCCCCACAGCAGCCCTGCCACGTGTGTCCCTGCAGCAGTGCTCTCCGCGGCGCCTGTGCTGGTGGCACGAGGGAGGTGACCCTGATGGCAGCAAGGAGGACTGTCCGCAATCCACAGGTCTGTTCTTTGCTGCTGGAGCCTCAGCCAGGCCCTCACGTGCCGTGCCTGGCACAAAGGCCCTCAGCAGAGAGTTCTGCCACCAGCACTGTATTTATAACCCCGCTGTATTTATAACCCCGCTGTATTTATAACCCCGCTATCAGCGCACCCCACCCAGCGCTGAAGTCCCTTCTATTCTGAGCCCTGCAAGAGGAGAAGGGCAGAGGTCCTGCCCCAGAGAACTCTCAATTTCAGCAGCCTGCAGGCACGGACAAAGACTTTGGAGTGAGGTGGACACACAAATAGGATCTAATAATTGAATACCTGTGTGCTCCCTCCATTGCTGACCAAAAAAGCTTTTCCATAAATTTGCAAGTCTAGAAATTCTGTTCAAAGCCACGTCTGTCCCTAAAGAACTCAAGGCCTGTAAGCTTTAATCTGCCATCCCCCCTCACCCTGTGGTCTGCCAGCACAAGGGCCCTGCTGCTGGGGCAGCTTCAGAACTGCTGATCTCTCTCCCTGGTGGCTGAAGTTCTCCCAGCACCTCATTAGCACCTCTCCCAGTCGCCTGCCCCACATCAAAGGGGTTTCCTGAGGCTTTGACAACCATCCCCCTGCATCCAGCAGAAAGCTGTTGCAAGCTTTTTTTGGGAAGAAAGGATTTAAGGGAGCTGGAGTAGGATTTACCCATAGAGGAAGGAGCTCCGGTTTTGCCTGCCACCATACACAGTGGAGGATGATCCCTGCAGTCACTGGGGAAGAGAATCATGGAATCCCAGGGCTGTTTGGGTTGGAAGTGACCTTAAAGCCCATCCCATGGGCAGGGACACTTCCCACTGTCCCAGGGTGCTCCAAGCCCTGTCCAGCCTGGCCTGGGACACTTCCAGGGCTGGGGCCGTGTGTTGGTTTTGCCTGGCCCAGTTTTTGCCAGTGAGTAGGGTGGGGTACAAAGATGGCTCCTGCATGTCCTGAGTAAAGATTCTGGAAATTTTCCACCATGTCCAGCAGAGCCAGTCTCTGATGGCTCTGAGGATGATGGACATGCTGCTGGCCAAGCCTGGGCCAATTAGAGATGTTAGTTACACCTCTGTGAAAACATATTTAGGAAGACCTGCATCGCCCTGTCTGTGCGTCCTCCTATCAGTGATTTATCTCAACGCATGGGTCCAGTGTGTTTGTGTTAGTTTTTCCCCTCTGCACAGCTGCAGCAGGAGAGAGCATAAAGAGCAGGCATCGTAGGTGCCTGGCACTTAACCAGGGCCAAACCTCGACAGGCAGCCTCAGCTGCTCTGGGTGTCCTGTGGTGTGTGAGCTCTGGGGCTCAGCCCTGCTGCTCTGGGTGTCCTGTGGGGTGTGAGCTCTGGGGCTCAGCCCTACTGCTCTGGGTGTCCTGTGGGGTGTGAGCTCTGGGGCTCAGCCTCAGCTGCAGGGTGCCAGCGCTGCTGCTGTGCAGCCATGGGTGCTCAGGCTTTGCTGGGCACTGATAACACAATTACTTATCTCGAGTGCGTGGAAGTGCAATCAAGACAGAGCTTTTCAAAGCTTCTTGAGACAGGGAAATGTGAGCTCCTAGACAGAAACAGGTCTTGCTAAGCAGTACAAGGGTGACTGTGCAGACCTCTCTGTTCTGGGGCAGATTTTCATCACTGCTATTCATCTTGGAGCAGAAATCTTAAAGGGAATAAGTGAGTCCTTATTTCCCAGGACTGAAAATGCCTTTAGGCATCACATCCAGGGTGATTTGCCTCTCTGGAATATTCTGTGTCTATTGTGGCCCTTGAGCCAGTCCCTGTGTGCCCTGTGGAGCAGGGGATGGGGTGGACAAGCATGTGAAGTGATGGAGCCTGGAGCTGGCCCAGCACATCCAAGCACATCCACACCCTAAAGAGCAGGCGCCAGGGAGCTGTGCCCCTTACACGCACGTGTTCATGGTCATTCCCACGGGACACTGCTGTGCAAAGCCAGGAGGGCTGAGCTGCCTCTGTCTGACTCCTGCTGAGCCCTGCTTCAGGCAGCTTTTCAGGGGAAATAATTAAAGATGGGCTCTAAATCCATAAATCAAAGAGAGAAAGACTTGGATATGGGAATAAAAGGAAGAAAAAAGGACTTAAAAGTCTGCCCATTGCTGTACAATGCTCAGCCAGGTTCTTTGCAAGCGCAATTGTGTTCAGGTGCAGCCTGCTGAGACTTTGCGAGCTCCCTGGGAACACAGGTGGGGGAGGCTTTGAATCTCAGGGTGCTTTTGTGGCTCTGAGTGCTTTGCTCTGCTCTTAAATCATAGCCCTTCTTTCCTGCATGGCCTGCCAGGGAAAAGCAGGGGCTGGGAGCTCCCCAGGGAAAAGCTGCTGAGCAGAGGGGATGTGACAAAGCTGTGGCAACATACCAGGGGAGAGCAGCAGGGAGATTTTCCTCCACAGTCCATAGCCACGAGGAGAAAATGAACCAAGAATAGACGTCCAGCAATGCCTTCCTCTCGAGCGTTAATATTTTATCAGCATCAGGGAAGTCACAGAAGAGCTGAGAGGGAGATTTCACATTTCACACCGAAGGAGAAACTGAGGCACCAGAGGGGTGTCCTGGGGTGGCATA
>VZRL01007048.1:0-142496 GCA_013397895.1 Origma solitaria
CACCTGTTTATCAAACTAGGACATAGCATTAAAGTCTAGAAAAGAAGTGTTACTAGTAGATCATTCCCACAAATATTCAATATCTCAAATAAGAATATTTCTTTACTCTTAGCTACACATTTTGAAACATAAGGTAAAAAAGGATTTTCTACGGGACTAAGTACATTGTAAATAACTCCTCCTGTTGCATGTTTCCTAGTACCTTGGCTAACCAGTCTTTGTTCTTCATGCAGTAGATTGATAAATGCGTGCACATTCTAGCTAGCACCAGCCAGAGCTGCAGCTCCATTCACAGCTGACACACATCTCAATAAGAGCATCCCATCCTTACAGACTGGAAACTCAGATTAGAAGGAAGCAATCCTCAGCACTGTATGGCTCTGCCTCATGTATTTATGGATAAATAACATCCTTGTCAGTACTCTGCTTCCCTCTGCTCTTGAGGGAAAATACAGATGGTCACAGAAGGTAGAAAGCAATGTCACCCCGCACTCTGGAAGTGCTTCCAAAAGGAAAGTCAAGGTTTTGTTCAATTACTCCCTCCTCTCAATCATTCAGAGCACATCAACAGGAGAAGAAAGAGGGGGCAGAGATTTTGTAACCCACTGATCTTTTTCCCTTGCTGATTGTCACAAGGTGGCAGAGCCCACACAGGAGAATAAATCAGGGTGCCATTTACCATATATTTTGGAACTTGCATACAGATGCATCTGTCTACTAATTAGTAAATGAACAAATGAGCAAAGTTTTTTGCCTCATAAAAATTCGTGATGTTCATTCTATCAGTGTAAGTTAATTTAAATTATTTACCTGTTCACTGAATGCTAGTTTATATGCTGAAATATACATCATAAAAATAATAGGACCTTCACAGTGAGATCATTCTACAGTCAGGGCTTCTTGAATCTTTAATAAGAAGTGTAGAGAAAACTGTATGCATGTGAGAATAGCCCAACCTTGCTACATTATTTAACTTTTGTACTTTTTGTACTTTTTTCAGAGCAAAACTGGATGAAAAATGAGGCAGGGAAACAGCACAGACCTTAAATTTCACAGGAAATGCCATGTCATTTGGCATAATGACAGATGACATTAGGCATAATCCACCTTATTTTACCAAACTTTTTTGTTTCTCAGAATTTGAGAAATTTTTACAATTGCTTACTGGAACAACAAATTAAAAAACTTGAATTAGATTTCATTTTATCCAGAGGAAGTCCAGTTCTGTGTTTTTGCATTCTAACAAGGCAGCAGTACACTGAGCCACCCAAAAAATCTGGAAGAATCACTCAACAGAAAATTTCTATGCCCTCCCCTTTCACTCACTGCAGCACAGTTGGGTCACATTTTCGTGGTGTATATTCTCAACAAGAGGTGCAGGACATGGGGTCAGAACAAGCTGTGCTCCTTTAAATCTTTCTGCTGTCATGTCTCCCTGTATTCTATAATGGCAGAGGTCCATAGCTAATTATAGGTAGGTGGTACTTCCAGTGAGTTACTTGACCCTCCCCCCTGCAAATTATTCTCCACTCACGCATCTTTCAAAGCACCAATTCCCTCTGTACCAAAGCAAACTTCAAGTTATACCTGTTCAGCATTTAAACTTTAAAAAGTGCAATGTGAACACCTGTTTTAGTTGATAGCCATCTGTTTTCTCAAGGAATCAAAACCTTAATAACACGGAATTAACAGATGGAGAGTGAGGCCTAGACTGAGCAGGTTACTGCATGCGTCAAGATAACATAAAAAGTGATATTTTTAATGAATCATTCACATCCTCCATTATTCTCTTCTCATCTGTCTGGACTGATAACCCATCACCATTCCTTTGCTCCTTAAGGGACTTGCCATTCAAAGGCAATTGAAGATCTTTTAGGATTTGGCCCATACTAAATGGATACTTAACCACTGAGAATGCTGCCTGAAGCAGGCAATTCCAGCAAATTCCCTGTGGCCAAATTCTAAAACTAATTGTACAAAGACTTTAGCAAGAGCACAAAATTGGGTGTGGATGTGAAAAGTTAAATAGCCTAATATACCAGTACACTGCAATGTATTTCCAAAATAAATGTCTTCAAATCTGTCAGCATCCTAAGAAAATCTGCAAGGAGGCATTTTCACTGGAATAAAAGTAGCCTCATTTTTTTCTTCTGTATCTGTCACTGCTTCCATGACACAAAGGCCTCAGTTCTAGGAGAATGGAAAGAGGCACAGACCCACTTGGCATCCTTTCCTCAGGGCAAATGAGGGACTGGGACCACATCCTCAATATGGAACAGCTCAAGTCCAAAAACCCAGTTTCAATTTTTCTTGTTCCCACAGAGAGAATTAAGGTGCCTTCTGAAAAGTTCCATTTAGAAAGAAATTTGGGGAAAGTATTGATCTGCCTTTTCTGAATGCTGAGGTAAATGCTAAATAAATTGGGGCAGCTGACAGAATAGGTAGAAATCATGGCAAACCTGCGTACTATCCTAAAATTGTGTCCATTGCAGCCTTTAGAACAGTGAAACACACTCTAAAGAGCAAATTTAAAAGTTTTAGATAGATTTTAAAATCTATCAGGAAAATGAAAATACAACTTCCTCTGTTAAGCTAGGTCAACTTAAAAAAAAAAAAAGGGTTTTAGTTTGTTAAACTGAATCAAATTATTTTATTTTCAAACTACTCTGAATTTCAAGCTGCTTCTACTCCAGGACTCAATTAGCATTTGGGTACTTGACTATCTACTATTGTCCTCCAGGTTCCTGCATCCAGTTAAGTCCAGTTAAGTTCTGCACAATGCATCAAAATCGCAGTTATCAACTCAGAACACTAGGACATAAAGAAGAATAGGAACATAATGCATGTAAACACCACTTTCAAATGCACTTTAACCAAATTGATTTTTTTCCAATTTAAAAACCCTTCAGCAAAATGACCTTCCTTACCCTACCAGTGTTTTCACTTACAAAAAAACCTTAGGTAATTAGTGCATTCTAAAATAATTTGCAGTTTTCAGTGGCATATATATTTCTAAATTATCCATTTGGTTTTCATTAATTTACATGCCTGCTGAATTTCACTACATCCTAATCTATTGGGCTTGTGGTCTACATTTAGCCATTAACACCATTTAACAGTTGTTAAATAGTATAATCACCTGTTGTTATCCTGATGTAGATTCAATTCCAGTGTTAATTGCTCTCAATGTGCTGCTCATAAAACCATCCCATGCCATATTCTGTGCGCTCTACTTGGAGGAAATCTAAAGTGAAATGGAGTGTGTGGTACCTCAGTAGGAAAATTCAGTTTAATGAAAAAGCCATACACTTAGGAGAGTTATGAACTGAATATTAATGTAGTCCCATTTTGAAACATCGGAAGAATTACAAGGCAGATTTGGGGTGACTGTTCAGAGCAGGGGCTTGGTTTCAAGCTGAAATTGCCCATCTGCTTTTCAGTGATGTGTTAGGAGGTGTGCACACAGTCTATTCCTACAACATTTCAAGACGTGAACAGTTTGAACCAGAAATATGCCGCATCTTGACTTTCTTACTTTTTTATTACTTGAAATCAGAAAGTTCATGCAACTACTGTTGTGGTGGGGTCTCCAAGTGGCTCAGTGCCCACTGCTGAAGTCCAACACCTCTTCTACAATAAGGAGAAGTAGCTGCACCAGTGCAACAGCAAAAAAATCAGGAAGGAAGAGCAAATCTACCATGTGGACAGAAAGGAACTGTTTCTTCTTCCTTACACCACACAGCTGAACATTTGATCCTGTTCTCTGAGTTTTGACTAGAATGTGGGAATTAATGGTCCTTCTTTAAAGTTCTGTTTCTGTCCCCTCCTTTTTTTTTCTTTTTGGAAACAAACTTTCTCCTCACCCTGGAAGAGTCTTAAGGGGAAATTACTGCTGCCAACACACTTCCCACTGCTGCCATCAGGCAGTTCTGATGCAGTAGGATAGAAAAGATGTGGTATGTGCCTGTAAGATCAAAAGAAGTGCTGTCTCTTGAGACAGAGATCTTCCAACAGTTCCCCTCAGCCTGGCCCTCTCCACTGCACGGTGTTGTTCCCTCCAGAAGTCAATATTGGCTACTAAAGTTGATGTACTTCGGCAGAACTGTACTTTTAAATGGCTGCCCTACAAGTGGGGATTGAAAGTGCATGATCACAACCATTTTTTAAGGAAAATTACCTTTCAAAAGTTTCAGAGAGAGATAAATAACTTCATGTTTGTGTGTACTTGGCTATTACACTTTAAAAAATGCAATATATAGAAGTTTAAACATTTAGTGCTCACACCCATGCAACTCCTGTCGATTTGCTGTGCCTTACACAGAAATCTGATGAAATTACATCAGAATTAACTATTGAAAACACATTCATTAGTGAAATACAAGAGTTGGGGAAATTTTCCTTTTTCAAATAGAAAAAACATAGGAACATATATTATATAGAGAAGATCCCTATACCAAGAAATAAGTACCAAAAAGTAACTACCAAAGTACTTTTCAGAATTAACTTTCATTTAAAAATAGAAAAGCTACCACTTCCTCCTAGCATACCTTTGCCAACTTAGGAACATATGCACATCCAAAAATGAAAAACAGAAAAAGAAACTTATTTCCATAGGAAGACTATTGCAATAATTTCTAAATTTTTATTAAAAAAATAAAAAGCAAAAAGAGAAAGATTTCTACTTTCCCCACCAATACATCCCTGGCTGTACTTTTATTTTCAACAATAAATAGATCATTCAAGCTTTAAAGATGAGGTCCTGAACTCAATATAAAAAAATGCTGAAAGAATTTTGATTTACAGCAGATACCTGCAAAAATAAGATATTCTTCGAATGCATTGGATAAAATCTTAAAGAAAACTACTCTTATTGCTTATTTATTAATTATTCTCGGATCTGTATTTCTCCATCACTTCAAACAAACAAGTTTCTGGACAAGGACAACAATGATCAGACCACATAGAGAAATACAAATGATAAGAAGTTTCATTTACTCAAAGTTTAATTTCCTTGAGGAAGAATTAAAATAGATTTGAGGAGCTCCACTAGGAGTGACCATCTGAAGCAATAATGCGAAGGCATTCTGTCAGAAGCAGAGCACATTTCTGTCAGACTTGAAGAACAGCACTCTGCTCTGCTGGAATCCAAAGGATAGATGCAAAATCAGGAATTGTGCAACTGCTGTAAAGCAAAATATTTGTCACATACATTGAATGGCATTTATATGCCTAAATCCTAACACTGTCAACCGCATCCTTTGATTATTAAAAATAATGCAGAAAATTATCTACATTATTATCCAAAAATTCCTCTCCTTACAAAGCAAGAGCAAAACCCTTATAAGTATCAATTCAACTGTATGTCCAGTGCTATAATTGTAGCAACATGCTATAAAAAGATACAGCAGGGAACAGTAAGAAAGTGAATGGCCTGGAATTTCTCATCTGTTCTATTTTTACAGGGCAAACCCTAGTTTTCAGTTAAACTAAAAATCTTTTCAAAACATCTGGACATCTGTATTTCAGATGATACACTTAAAATGGTAAAAAAATACAATCTTTTAAAGACAAAATTATTTTCACAAATGATTTGAAGACAACAATCCAACTTTTTGAGTATCATTCTGTATTGAGAATGATACTCTAACATTTGTAAATAAGCACCTTTGTACATTTACTATGCTGTTCTTATATTCAGTTAAAAAAAAAAAAATCCCTAAACATTTTCGCATTCCAAAGGGAGGCTACAAAAGACTCTGCAGTAGAATCCATTCAAGCATTTTGCAGCGTATACACACGTATAAGACTGAAGAAATAGAAGGAATGCTGGGCTGCTGCCATCTATAATTTTCAGTAATATCTATGTGCTATTAAAATTATGATCATCTGGAAATATCTTCTAAATAGCTACGTTTACTAGACCCATAAAAAGGAGCTATCATCATAAATAAATGTCTAGCCCCATATTAAACATACATCACTCAAAGTATCGACATATTGATTTAAAATAATTTACAGTTCCAGATAATTGCAAACCTAGATTCCAAGCTGCCAATAATAGGAAAGTAATGCATTTAAAAATTCTTGTATAATCAAACTACCCATTGTTTTAGCTTCAATTCCAGCCATTAAAGTAACCAAAAATATCCACACATCTCTTTTACTGCTCTGTATTGCAGGAAGAAAAGAGACTTCATTACTTTTCAAACTGGCATGTCAATATTTATTTAAAGAACTTTACAGTTGTCAAGAGAGTCCTTGAAGAGGTGTCCAGAACTCAGAAATTGGAACTCTTATTGCACAGTGAATCTCTTGTTAGTCATATCCTGGGTTCCTGCAGAAATTCCAGTTTCATTAGGAGAGCCCAGCAATGAGATGGGAGGCTGCGATGAGACAATGGTCCCTTACTCACAGAAAAACTGAAAGGGAGCAGAAGCAGCCTTTGAAAGAGAAAAATTTTTCTAATTATCCTGCAGCAGTCTTTCCCACTAATGATTTGTGTCTGTTATCTAAAAGCAAATACAAAAAACCCCACCTAACAATATGACAATAGCATCTTCTCAAGTTTTATGCATCAGTAAAAATAGGGAAAGCATAGGGAACACTTTTTTTTTTTGTCATATGGATTTCATAGTAACATCAGTGTATTTAGCCTTTTCTGCTCCGGGCTGAACAGTCCCAGCTCTCTAAGCCTCTCCTTTGGTGAATTTCCAATACATGTGTTTATTTACTATCTATTTCTATTTGAGTAAAATAATCCTCTATATATTAGCTTTTTAAAAAGAAAACAGGTGTACCTTTTTACTTTTTTTTTAAACTATTTTAAGTGCTTTTACTATTATAAAACATATATGTTCTGAGGGCTTTTAGCACCTCAGTTGCTCCCTTGACATCAAATGGCACTACTGATTCCTAGTCAAGCAGTTGTTCCTCACAGAATTTCTTGTTTCTAACACAGCAGCATTTACTGGGGGTGCTAGGTTGTTAAGAAAAAAAAAGTAACAACTTCCTTTCACTCAAAGTCTATAGAAACCTCAACAAAAAATTTTCTCAACAAAGTCCATGTATTGTAAAGCATGCAGCCATATTATCTTATTTCACGTGCATAATCAATTGTGTATTAAAACTACAGTTTTAGTGTATTCATACCAAAATATTCCTCAATAATGAACTGTACTTTTTCAAAATGTTGCAGTAACAAAATTCATGAATCTCCATATCAGCCATCTAACAGACAACAAATTGCAAATAACTAATAGCTAATAGGAACCCAATATTGAAAATTCTGTCCCAACTCTACATTAGTACATTTAAATACCCTAAGGACAGATTTGTTTCACTCTTCAGAGAAAAACCAAGGCTCTGATTTCAAAGTCCTTGGCTACAATAATCTGTTCTTCTAGGAATGTCATTCCATTTCAGGACTCTGTGCCAGCAGCACTGTCAGTCTTTTTCAGTGCAGGGTCTATGCTGGACTCTAACAACACCAATAGAAAAGGAAGTTAATGGGAAAAGCATGAACATAAAATTTTAAAAGAAAAAAAAAAAGCTAAGGATTGTTCTTTCCTTTCTTCGTCCTACTTACCCACCATATTGTTAACTTCTCCTTTAATCAAAACCCCAAAACCCCCAAATGGTTGCTCTTCCATTTAAAAGTTGCCATTCTAGTGCAAGGAGAATGACTGACCAGCACTGTTAAATAATTTTGTATTGCCCAGATGTCGTTCCCATTTTATAATACCTTGTTTGTGAGACTGTTGATTGTTCAATTATTACTTGAACACTTCCTATTTCCATCATGAGAACCTCTTGTTGGTTTACTTTCATCTACTCTTGCTGAACTATGCCTTAGGTGCTCTAGCTTCCAGTTTTATTCCTTTTCAACTGTATTTTTTAGCTTAGACTACATTGATGTACACTATGATGTATGAACTCTTGGATCCCAGCCCCCCAAATGCCACACCCCTCTTTTCTGAAGGTTTTCCACCGAGCTGAGAGCAAAAGGCAGACACAAACAACGTGAAGCAGGGCCACTGTCAGACCCTGACAGTGCAGAGAAATACAGACAGATAGATAACAGATCTAGCCTACTAAGTACCCTACAATTTATTGAAGCAAATAGGGGAGAGTTGAGTGGCAAATTGCCTATGCTGTTCGCAAACCAGCGGGCGACCCTGTTTGCCAGCCGTCCAAATTGCTTCTGGGCAATTTGGCACATCTCTACTGTGTTGTGCTATTTCTTATGGCATGACTTTGAGTTCTGATCATTCCCCGTTGTGCAAGATCTTTCCAAACACTTGTAAAACTTCTAAGAGTGATGGCAGGAGCAATGGAACACGTGGAAATCATTAGCCAATCAAACAAGCATTTAAAGTAATTTGAACACAGACAGACAAATGACTGTTTTTAAGGGAATCAGAAATGTATTAAATACCAAAATAAAACAAAACAAACAAAAAGCCCAACAAAATGTCTCTCTACCAAAGCTGAGAGCCCTATCTTAAAGAACATAGCATAGGAAATTTGTCAGGAATGTGATACGAGAAACAAAACCTTATTTGGAATACTGAAAAAGATAAATGTGAAGGAAAACATCAACGATTCAAGGAAGATAAAATACAGTTTCATTTTAGGATTTTTTTTCTTGATATGATAAAGTTCCCCCTCTTAAATTACGGCAAGAATTCTGCTGAATTCCAAGTCAGGAATCCAGGAAAAGGAATTTCATAGCAAGAATAGAGTTGGACCTGCTGATAATTGTCAGCACTGACCTGATACGCACTTTTGTTCGGAGAAATTAAAGGAAATGGCAGTTTATGGAGCAAACTCAACTATATTTTTTAAAAATTTATTTCTGTGCCCAATACTGCATGTATATTCCTATTAACACCGAAATCATACACAAACTACAGGAGCAGGTAGACAGAAAATAAACTGTAATGGTGCTTAATTTAAAAAAAAAAAAGTACAAAAAACCCAGCTGTCTTCAAAAGATAAAAAGCCATCTAAAAGATGAAAATATTCAGCCACAAAGCAGTGTTTATTGATAGACACTGTACTGGAAGCCAGTGGAAATGCATTTCACCTGTCTAAAATGTTTATGAGGACGATAAGAGACACTTGCTCTAAAACGCCAGGTAAGAAAGCTTTTGGAAGTAAGAAGGCTATTTTGCAGAAGGTGAAGTCATGCCTAAATCAAGCAAAAGAGAGGATTATAAATGATGACAGCTTAAATGTAAACACTAGGCTAGCCCAAAGGGATTGAGAAGTGATTCGAAGAAGACGTGAAAATTAGTAAGCGACCATTTTTCTCTGGAAAACAGCATTGCTACAGAGGGGAAACAGATAATGATATTTAAAAGAAAAAGAAAAGAATGAGCAGAGAAAACAGAACACCATAAGAAAGAGAAAGGATTTTCACATATTTGGATTTATCAAGCAGACTGCTTGTGCACCAAATCTTTTTTTGTTAAAGAATGTGTTTGAGGAACTCTTTGAAACCAAAATATCAGTACAAAATCTTGTAGAATAAACTGACAGGTTATACAATGACTAATCATTATTTACCTAAGTTCTTTTAGAACTCGGGGATAAAATATCCAAGCTACTAACTCTATTAGGAACCTATCACTTAAATTGCTTTAATGGCAAACACATAGCAATTTTTAATAGCTTTAGGGAAGATCTGGGAATGAGGAGTGCCCTAAATAAAATAATGTAGATTGATATGATAATTAGGAAAGAGCCTAAGTACCTTCTGTAAAAGGAAGTCATGCTTTCTAAATATATTTCTCTGAAGGAGTAACTGAGCAAACAGACAAAGGAAAGTGAATTATATACTCTATTTCTGTGTTTAAAAGACGGGCAATGGGGTCTCTTGCTGACACTCACCAAGGAGCTAAGCACGATACAATCACAAACCAGGCTATATCTGAGCATTTTACAGGTTCACCTGGCATGTGACCCTGTGTTTCTCAGGAGCTGATTCTGTGCCACAAGGCTGATATTCTTTTTTCAATAGTTTTAATAATTATCTTGCAATTCTTTTTATTATAGTGAATTGACATTTATAACATAAAATAATTATAAAAAACTATAGAAATTCTTTCTCTAACAAAACATATGCCTTTCCTTAGCACTTCTCTGGCTTGACTGGCACCCTCTGTTATGCACCAATTTTCCATAATCCAAACCCAGAAGTATTGCAATCATGTCACCATAGGCACTCAAGCATTTGGGAAACAATATCTATGGCAAACAATAACAGAACAGAAAATTACAAACCAACCAAAAGCAACTGGCTGAATGACAATAACAAAAGATATTACAGGCAACACATGCCAAAGACATAAAAGAATATGGCCCTAATTAAATTAATCTACCCAGATAAAATTATGGGATTGGACCTGAGGATATGGATATTACTTGCCCAGACAAAAGTAGCTGGATAAATTAGGCAATATGATTTTGCCATACACCAAAAGAGTTCAGGAGGAGACCTGCTGGCTAAAGGAATATGTTAACAGTCGGCTAAAGAATCAGCTGCTGTTTTATTTGCAAATAGAACTGGGATACTTCCAGCATAACCCTATCAAAGGATGCACAAACCATTCATTTTGTAGGAGTCACACTAGGAAATTAGGTGTTCAAGCAGTGTCGTCTCTGGCAGAATGTAGCCAAAGCAGCCAATCCCCCACCAAAAATTATGATATTGTCAGTTAAACATACTCCTGTTGGCAGCAGGAAAATTGGATCATAGTTGGACTAGCTGCTCTTCAAAATCAGTAGGTTGGAACAGGAAGTTCAGTCTTTGTATCAAAAGCTGAAACAAGCAGGCAGGGATCTTCTCTTTCCATTTAGCATTCTCAAAATACACTTTTAGCACTGCCAAATCATAGATTCCAACATTCTCAAGCTGTAATTTCCTCTTTCTTGAGCAGTTTATTGTTACACTGCTTCATTTCTTTAAGGATTTTTATTATTCCATACCAAAAGCACCTTGGTTTTAAATTTTTTATAAAGCTAGTTCAAGCTTTTTAGCAAAGCATTAGGTAAAAATTACTTTCTCCTATATTAGTGACTAGAGAAGAGGGAATTATGCTTCCCCTCCTTTATGCTACTTCTTGTGGTACTTCATAATGGAAATATAGATGGAAAATTTTATATAAACACACACACATATAAAATATACATACATCTTTCCAATGGAAAATCTCATTGACCATAATGCAGAATGAATGGTGATTTTATACGCTTTAACTACACTGTACAACCAATGTGTAGGACTACAACCAATGTATTCTTCAAATCTCTAATTTAAACCAGAACATCAGTCCACAAATAAAGGGCTAAGAAGAACATGGGGTGAAAACTTGCTGAATAATCTGGCTGGTCTCTCTGCTTTAAGAAGTGAGCAACTCTGCCTAACCTATTCCTGAAAGATGCAACTATAACTTTTTATTATAGTTCTCCTATACTGGAGGCACTTTAATATCCTCGAACTTTTTACTGCCCTGGTGGTAAAAAACCCCAACTGTTTCTCGTGTTTAATATGGATATTTTGGGGTTCAGTGCAAACCTATTACAGTCCTTACCCCTTGCTTTGTATTTAAAAAAACCCAAAACAAAACAGAACAAACAAAAAAAACCAAAACAAAACAAAAACACACAAAAATCCCCAGTAATTTCCTTCCACCCTTGTAACTATCGAGGAGGGAGGAGGAATATTTCAAGTGTTACTAACTCCCTATCAGTTGCCCCTCTACATCAAAGGAGTCTTTTGGTGCGGCACTTCCTAAGGTCAGTTTTCTAAACTGGTATTTCTGGTAGACCTCACGAATATCTGTCAGCATCTGAGAGGAGAGGTCAGAGAATGGATCGGGCTCTGCTCCGTGGTGCCCAGCAACGGGACAAGAGACAACAGGAACAAACTGATGCACAGGAAGCTCCACCTGAACGTGAGGTAGAACTTGTTTATGGAGTGCACTGGACAGACTGCCCAGAGAGGGTGTGGAGCACCCCTCACCAGAGAAATTCCGGAGCCTTCTGGACACAATCCTGTGCCCTGTGCTCTGGGATGACCCTGCTCGAGCAGGGAGGTTGGACCAGAGGTCGGACTCTGAGGTCCCTTCCAACCTGACCCATTCTGGGATTCCGTGTGTTCTCAGGTTTGCATGGGTATAGAATCCAAATCTGACACTGGGCTGTTTCAGCTTAGCAATACTGAACAGAAGAGTGGAATTATTTCTGGTGAGACACGAGGGCTGCTCCTCCATGCAGTGATCTGACATTTTTGCACAGGTGGCACTGTCTGTGGGGGTGATCCCACAGCTCACCCTTGGTAAAATGTCCTGGGTAACAACAGCAATAAAGAAGTGAATGAAAATACCAGAGAAGAATCAAACACCCAAACTATGCTTGCCCTAAACCAATATTCCTAAGGAGAAAGGGATCCATCAATCGAGTTAAAAAGTGACTAGGGAACGGCAAGCAGACAGTTGAAACAAAGCAGTCAGATGGAGAGAAAGCATAATGGAAGTACAAATACAGTGCACTGTTCCTTCTTATTATCTGAATCTTACTCTATTGTTTTATAGATATTTTAATCATTTTTATAAAGATTGTTTTAAATCCCAATCCTCTTTTATAGCACATACAGCCACTCTGTACCTACTCCATTTGTTCACTTAATAACCATGTATCCCAATCAACTACTCAAGTAGCTTTGCTACTGAATAATACCAGATTCTAAAAAGAACCAAGCTGAATCCCACTTGTAATTCATGCAATTTAAAATTGAAGTGTTGGAAATTATTCTCTGGAAACAGTTTTATATTAATCTATTTTTCTGAGAACAGACTTTGGTGAAACAATGATTGTCAGGAATCCTCTACCTTTTCAGTGTTTTAGCTACTGTCACAAACCCATAACTAAATTGACAACAAGATGGATTGCTGCTATTTTCATGTTCCCACTGGCCCTAAGGTTCCCAGTTAGGTATAAGTAAGACCCTAATATTCTAGGTGTTATGCACAAAGACTAAAGAACAAAATAAAAGACTAAAAAGAATAAGGAACAAAAGATGAGTACACATGGCTACAGAAAGATGTGTTATTCCTGCAACAGGTGTTTGTCTCAGCATGAATGATCCAACACTGTTGTGAATGGTTGCCCAGAGGTTGTGGAATTGTCATCCCTGGAAGTGTTCAAGGCCAGGTTGGATGGGGCTCTGAGAAACCTGGTCTGGTGGAAGATGTCCCTGTATATGGTGGGGGCGGCTTGGAACGAGACGATCTTTAAGGTCTCTTCCAACCCAAACCATTCTCTGTATGATTTCATTTGTGTATGATTTGGTTTGTACCATGATTTAGAAGAATGAAGAAATCATGCAGGAGTAGTTAAAATAATTTCTTCATTAACAGTGTGATTAAAATCATAGCATTGTTATCTCCAGACATCTACACATCCACAACAAATTCTATAGAAAGGTATAATTTCTTGATTTTTCTAAAAAGATACTGTAGATTTCTTAAGTATCAGATTTAAATAAGTGGCTAATAATGAATAATTTATTTGAAATTATTACTAGGTTATGGTATAGCAGTTTATGGCATGTCTGTATATCATTATTCCAAGCAGTAGTAATTTCAAATAAAGAAATCTAGTAAATAGTATCTATTCCTTGAGTCACGGAGGCCAGACAGGAATTCAGTGACTGCTTGGTAAGTTCTGCTACTCACAGTGTCTGACAGAAGAGCAGAAAACACCCATAATAAAAGAAAGGCTGTTTCAGCCATAGACCTATTAACCTAAATACATCATCAGCTCTAGAAAGGAGTTTTATCTCCCTCATCTTTGGGCTGTGATGGTTCTTACTCAGGTGACAGCACAGATAAAGTGAGTAGCTAATCAAAAGTGAAGACAAAAGCCCCCACCCGGAGTGGCAAGGAAAGGGACGCTCACTGATAAGCAGCTTGAAATAATACCATGAGTGCATTGTTATGTACCCATGTGATATAAAACAGTGGTCTGTGAAGATATAATACACCTGCTAATTAGTATGCAGTAGGAAATAAATTGAGATTTGTAACCATCAGACCCTGGAACGCTTGCTTTGAATTCTGGTATCTCCCTTGAAATAAACAAAAGAAACAAGATCTCAGAGATTTTCCATTCTGTGACAATCTCAGGAACAGTGGCCAAGGATTTGGAATCAAGCTATTTGATATTCAGGATTCATTTTTTTTCTTTAGTAAATTATGACAATAAATTCATTTCCTAAAAGCAATATTCCTAAAATGTACACTCAGGGTAACTGTTCGGTAGCATACATAGGAAAGCATAGGATATGCTAACACTCTTGAGAAGGCTTGGATTACAGTTTCCCTCAGTTCTGGTGCTTATCCAGAGGAGTAGTTTAACTACAAGAAGAGGCAAAATCATCTAAGGTATTTTTATTAAGGATTATTTTTATTGAAGACAAGTATTAAATCATCTCCTCTGCTACAGTAATGCACTCTTTAGACAAGTGACATTTGAAAATCCTTACTTCATATAATTTTAAACTCTGCAGAATCACTGACTGACTAATGCATTTCACAGTCCTGTTACAGTGTCTTATGGTTTGTACTTTATAGAGCCCCTGACTGCTATTATCTTCATTTATATGTGTCTATTGCATGAACTTGACTACTCTTTTGGTCTGAACAAGTAGATCTTCACTTCTGGGAGTATTTGATATGGTTCTATTAGGTTCAACCTTTGGAAAGAGCAATCCTAAAGGACTTACTTGGCTAGAACAAATTGCAAAATATGGCCAGAAAAGATTGTCAGATAGGAAATTCAGACACTCAAAGTACCAACAAGAAAGTGGAGGTAAAAAAGCCTAGTCTAGCTTTACTAGCAAAATCAATATTTTCTTCATTTCTTGCTTAACTGCAGGTCTACACACAGCATATTAAAATAATTGTTTAAGAAATTACACTTTCCAAGCAGCTTTGTAGACAGGAAGAATGAATAATGGCAATCTTTTAAAAGTGAAAAAGCCCTGTTTCTATGCAGATTTTGTATTTGATCTGCTGTGATTTGTAGCTGAGGTTGCTATTACTTCATTCCTTTTTTTATACACACAAATTCACACACACAGATTTTTAATAACTTACATTTGTTCATCAAGTAGACCAATTTAAAGCAGGGAGGGGGTGGGTTGAAATTCATGCCACTCACACATTCTCTGTCAGTCTTCATACCTATTTTGGTGCTTTGTTTGATCTTTATCAATCAGGAATTTGAAGTTGCTTCAAAGCCTCAGCTTCCCAAAAAAATAATATGCCAGCCATAAGGGGCAACAGAAAAAAAAAAAAATCTGTCATTGCTGAACATACATTTCAACCTTTCATACAACTGTCATCCATTTAGTTTATCTAGTAACAATCACAGTAAGAATAATCATCTAATGTAAGTTAGACTACCAAATTACAGCTACATTTATACCTGCTATACATTTAGCTGACAAAGTTAAAAAAAGATCTCTTGCAGAGAAAAACATATACCATAAAAAGTCCATAACATGTCTGATACAACCCCTTAACTTCATTTGTGCCATGGCATATTCCAATTATAATAAAAGACTCTGAGTATGGCAGACAAGGTTCCATAAGAAATGGTCCCAAATACACATACAGCCAAAAAGAACATACTTTAAAAACTGAATATTTCATTTTATGTCTGAAGACCTTGTCATCACTCCCCTTTGCACATGCGTATGGTGACATCCACACTCACACCAACACCTCTGTACTACGGACATTCTTAGCAGGAGTTTGAAAAGAAGGTTATGTAAACTTAATTTGGCCCCCTTGAAGCAGGAAGAGGAGCAAAACGCAGATTATAATTTAGATGTAAGATTTGCCAGTAAAAGGGAAAAACAAAACCAAATGGAAGTACGGAAACCCAAATAACAAATAGTCAATATAGGTTCATCTTGATAAGGGCTCGGCCTCTATAGGTGAATTAAAATAGATCATATTTAGTAGCATCTCTCAAACGAGGTAATCTGCCCCATCCACCTAACAAACTGATATTTATCAAACATTTTTTTTTTTTTTTCTATTTGGGATATGGGATAGTTGCAACCCATTACCCTTATTTAGGTATCTAATGCACACATTGATCCATCTTGCTGTCCCAAACAAGCATTTCTCCTCTATCTTGATGAAACAAATAACCGGAAATCCTGAATACAACTTGATGACAGTTGAAATAAATTTAGAAAACCCCATCAGCCAGGAATAATTTATATTATTCCTTTACTAACCTACCATATATAACAAGTGGCATCAGCAAACCTAAGGGAAGAAGAAAACAGCCACTCCCCAACACAGGAATCACAAGCCGTGAACATGAGTTATGAAGCTCTTCACAAAATCACTCAGTAGCTCAAGGTCAACACATTCAAAGTTGTGCAAAGTTTCATGTCTCTCGGAAATAAAGCATTTTTAGAGTTATCCCTACAATCTCAGGGTCCCAACTGCGATTCTCAAGTCTGCTGTGTACATGGATGCTACAGTAAGGCTGGAAGAAGTATACCCAGCCCAAAGGAAGACATAACCATCACTCTGTGAACAGCTGTACAATTCTGCAATTATTCCAGGTCCTGTTCATTGTGCTATTGCCTCGTAAGACCAGATCCCCAGCTGGCCAAAACTTTATGTTATAGAGCCTTTCCTAGACTGAAGTAACCAAAATAGATCTGAAGGCTTTTAAAATAAAAACAATAAACAAGGAGTTGGTGGGCTGTTAATTAGAATAATTACCATTTTAAGAAGGGAGAGCTCACCAAGCCAGGGCAGGCACTTGTTTCTAAAAGTATTTTTTTCTGAGTTTTAGCAAACCCTACCTAGGCCTCTGTGGTCCAGACAAATCTGCCATGTCCTCTGTGGACTGAGGGGCTTCTCTTCACACCTTTCTGCACTTTATGTCCGTTCATCTGAGGCCTCTGCTCCCCTGGCCTCTTACACTGCACCGTCCCTCTCTCCCTGGCACCAGACCAGTTATTGTCGAAGGCAAAGAGTTTTCTCCCTCCTGGGAAATCACTCCTCTCCATTGATACAGCCAAAACATTCCTTAAACTAGTAAGAGAAATTGAAATAGATAAAATAGAGGTCATCAATCATACAGTGCTGAAACCTTTCAGACTGTGGATATAAATTGGTCCAGGAAAGTCTTGATGTCTAAACTGGTGGGGTCTTCCCACCTGAGCCAATTGAGGACTATTCATCCTGTTCACAGCCTGTGCCAGACAGTCCTCCCTCCTTTCCATGGTGTGTGAGAACAAGCTCAAGACTTCAAATAGGTTCTGCACAACCAACTCAGCTTCCCCCACCACTAAGATAAGCCAGAGGGAAGGGACTGCTGTCCTCAGCCCTCCATGGCTGCTGCAGAGCATCAGGTATGAACAACTCACCCTGCTGCTGCAGAGCATGAGGAATTTTCCTTCTCCTGCAATTCTTACCCTGGCCCTTCATCTCAGGACACTGTTCTTACATGGCTCCATCTGTTTCCAAAATCTTCTAAAAATCTTATTTTATTAAATCTCCAAGGCACTGTTGTAAACCTAACAGGAATAGCACTTAGTCAAGCAGCCTATTTTCCCCTCTGCTTTACCTCAGAGGCACAGACTTTTACCTGGCAAAAGTGCTGTTGAATTTGCTGCTGGCACTGTGAGGGGTCTTTTATCATCATCATCATTCTGTAAAGGCTGACTGCCTGCAGGCTGCCTAAGGGCTAGAGTGTTGGGTTGCCTGGGTTACCCTTCCTTCCAAAACACAGCTAATGCAGAAGGACATCGTGAAAGAAGTGATTACTATTTCTAGTAGAATTAAAAGTGAACACCCAGGGCTCTAAGAAAATATTTTGCCCTGAGGTGCATGCAGGTTCTAATGTTGCTGCTAACCACTCTTTACTCAAATTGGAGCAAATGGCCTTTTATGAATTGCAAATAGAAGAAATCCTTGCAGGAACCCTTCTGTCCCACCCCTCTTTCAACAGCAAGAACAGCAAAAACAGCAAGTGTCCATGGGGTGGACACTGATCTCCTGCTGCTGCTGCTCTACATCCATGGCAGTGCGTACCAGATTTGATGGAAACACTTCCTGATAAATCAGCAAATTTCATGCCAAGCCCCAGTGCATGCACAGGCATTTGCATCCACACACTCAACACTACAGGACCGCATCAATAGGACTGTGTCCTGCCAGAAAACAGTTTCGGAGTCAGTCAGCCATTAGGAATCCCACAACCACCAAGTGGTTCCCCGTTCGTTTTGTATCCAGTCTCAATCCATAGCTAGAGATTTCCAAACGCATTAATCCCTTTGGATGGCAGTCTCAGCACTGCTCAATACATGGGTTGATGGGTTTCAATGGAGAGAGACATTTCACCTTGACCTGTACACACCAAATCCATGCAAGGAGCAAGGGGTGAAAAAATGATGGTAACTCAGCTCTTGGCTGAGCTTTTATTTTATTTGACCTGTAAACAGACAAAACTACTTGATAAAACACATACATTAAATTAATGGGGACATTCCACTCTGCAGTTTTGGTTATTTCATGCTTACTGTTAGTAAGGCAATTTGATTTTGGGACAGAAGTTTGCCAGCTGTCACATAGGTAAGACGGGTTTCCTTCCCCTGAACCTTCAGTCTTCTCTATACTTGTGATATTGCAGTCTTTAATTATACAATTACAGATTTTTTTTTTTTTTTAAATGCTAACTCATTTTCCAGTGGGAATGAAATTGTCTTGGAATAAATTAGAGCTGCATAGCAATATAAAACATACCAACAGCATTCTTTCCTATTAAGGATTACAGCTATTCCTGTTGAGAATTATGATTACCAGCAAAAAGAAATTGTAAAACTGAAAAGAAGCAATAAAAAGATGTTTACAGTTAAAGCAGGTCTCAAGAACTGTATTCTTTATTTAGATACTGCCCTGTAAAGTTAGGAAAGAGCATAAAAGAAACTGGAAAAAAGATCACTATTTCTTCATTTGCTTTGTGGCCAAACCTTGATGTCCAGCTGCTAAATATTCTCATCGAGAAATTGTGTTAATTCCATCTGATTTCTGATTGGTATATTGAGTCTTTCACAATGCAAAGTACACTGAGTTGTGGTCACATTTTCAGTGATTTGAGTATGTTGCACATTGGCTTTTGGTCTTACTGCCTCACAACTGACACCAAAATACCAGTAACTATACTAATTTGATTTTAAAAATTGCTGCAAAAATATTTTTTTTAAAGGCAAATATTAGAAACACCACATATAGTAGTAAAGAAAGAATCTAGAAAAAATTGGAATTGTACCTTCAGAGCAGGATTTGAACAGCAGCCCAGAAACAGAAATGAACATATGGAACAGGAAAGGAAAACCAAGAATGACAAATGGCTGCTTCTTAAAGCTATTTTGCTTCTCAAGTGAGGCAAAAGGGAAAAAATATACATTCCTTTAAAATGATCCAGAATGCAAACACCTAAGGAAGCCTAAAGTCTTGCTTTGCTGTTTGAATACTCAAATTTGCATTCTGAGTATGACATTAATATTCTTTTCCTTGATTTTGAGATTCAATAATACCATTCCCAGTGGAAAACGGACAGCATCTGACTGCACTGAATTTCTTTTTCTTTGAGTACTAATTACCTGTCACCATTTTAAATGGGGAGTAACAGAATTTTATTCTGTTGCGTGTTTAGCAAAACACACAGTATTTGTACTGGGGATGTCCAGGTATAAAAATACCTTTTTCCTTAGTCAGGTTAGTTTTGTCTGTACTCCACAGTGCCATTTTGACATGGTGGTAGAGGGTGGTAGCTGAGCTGCCCTTGAAACAGGATGATGTTTCTTGTAAATTCATCCAAAAGTCGAAGTTTTAATAGATTAATTAAACTTGTCAAACTCTTTAAAAGCATTTTTCCCCAAAGAAATTTATCACCTATGAAGTAATGAGCTAAAGTGCAATAGCTAATTACCTGCAGAACATCAGAAGTACAGAGCCTTTCACTGTAGGGTTATCCTGTTTCATTAGCCTATGAATCTGAAAAATAACCCATCATAATGTAGGAGATGCATTAAGGAGATATCTTAAAATAAGACATACTCCTCCAAAACCAATCATACCATAACTTTTAGGAGAAACTACATTTCTGACAGTACAACCAGGCCTAATTTCATTTTATCTAAGTTTTGTTGTCCATGAGCATCCTTCTGTTGATAACCTTCACGTTTGTCTATGTACAGTAAATATAAAGAGTGGCAAATTATATGCCCTCATCTCCTGTACTTTCTTCCAGCTTTAGATCCCTGCAAGGAACTACAAGCCATTTGATTTCTGAACAAATGACTGCTTTTGCTTTTTACCTCTTTCTGGAAAGAAAACTTGATCATTGGAAATCAAAACAAAGCCAGACTACATGCTTGGGGCATGTTTCAGCTACAAAATCTTCCCCCTCGCACAAACACAAAAAAAATCCCCAAACCCACCAAAACAGAAAACCTACAAAATTGGGAGATTGTCTAAAAAAAGTTTACAAAAAACCAATCCCAAACCAAGTGGTGTTACTGGCTGAGTAAATGTATTTAGACCAACCACATTATTTCAGTGACTGGTGTAGTCCGCACTATTGAGATGTCTGCATGGAATACATACCTAAGCTTTCCTCTCATAAGGTTATTTAGGATTTACACATGTTTATGGCATCAATAGGTTTAAAGGTAAAAGGATCTATAAAGTGCATGTTATTACTGAGTTGGTTAAAGAGTACCAAAAAAAAGTCAAGGATTATATGCCAAGACGGCCTGTTTCTGTCTCATTAAATGTAGCATTAGACAATGTGTATGTCATGTAGGGGTGGCATTATAAGAACATCTGTCACTTTTCATATTTTTGCTTTGACATAAACAAGCATTTAAATGAAAATTAAATATATTAGCAATTTTATTAACTTCATATTTAGTAACTGTGCCAAAAGTGCCTTTTTTTCCCTCAGAGATATTTTAGGGGTTCTCATCCTATTCATGAAACTGATACAGATTTCACATGAACTAATGAAAAAAAAGTAGTTCCTGAAGCAGCTGCTTCATTTTTCATATCTCCCTATATTTCTGATTTCACTAGTACCAAGCTATTACCAAGAAAAATATTAAATTTTCATACAAACTTCTGCTCTGCATTGTAAAAGGTACTTGTGGGAGATATACATTTTAGTTAACAATATTTACCCAGTGTCCTCTGCACAAAAGAATTGTTTGAACAACACATTTTCTTAGCTTTGTGTCACATTCCATATCAGATCTACCAATGTTTCCTTGAGTGATGCTATTAGTATCTGTTGTATTTTTCTATCCTATAAGTTTGTTCATGCTTTGCTGTGTGGTAGCAACTTTTCCACATTGTTTAAGCTCCAAACTACTTTTCTTCTGGAAAGAAAAACTTTAAAATTGCTTCCTTAGGAAGATTGATAATGATTGCTGTCAATGTCAAGGAAAAAAAAAGCACAGGTTGTATTGCTGAGCAAGCTTTAAGTGCAGCAGGTTAAAGAAGCTCTAATATCAACACTGAGGAACCATGTGCTTAATTAAAAGTGTAATCTCATGCAATGTAATTTACGGTAAACATTGAGTTTTACTACAGGGTATACACAGCAATATTTACAACTTTTAATACAAAGCTGTTTGACATGATTAGCGAAGCAGATAAAAAGTTTTATGGTCCAGGTCCTAATCAAGAAGAAAGCAGTAGTACCTAAAAGCAAGCAGGAATCACAGCATTTCACAAGAAAAGGACATTTGCAGCACACAGCTGCTCTTCCAACTAGGAGAAGAGTGTTTTGTTTTGTTTGGTTTTTTTTAAACAGCTTATCAAAAGTCCCAGGAGACACAGGGATTTCATGCAGCCAATCAAAAATCAGCCCAAAGACATGCTACAAAACTAATGGGAAGTAATGGGAAAGCAGAAAATACAGAACTGAGATTGTTAAAGTCAAAGATACATAATCTTAAGATCAATAGCAAAGGAACAATGGAACGATGATATTAGAGTGCTGTCAACAGTTAAGCTCAGTAACTTGGGTGGCTGCAAGTGGCTGAGGCTGCAGTGTATCCCAGAGGCATGAAATTTAATGAAGTCAGCTATGAATAAAATGAGGCTTGAATTACAAGCCCTTCCAAGAAAGCCACAAACATCTCATTTCTCTGCTTGGTGAGTAGAGAGCTCTTCCCTGCAAGAGCTACAAGCAGTTTTTGCATGGCATTCATTCATCAGAAACATGTGTCTAGCACAGGGTATCTTCTTTCTACATGGATTTCCACTCTGAGCAGGTATGAGCCTGGCTTTTTAGCAGGAGCAGATTTAAACTGCTGATCCAGAAGCAATTCCATGTATTCTCCAGTCTTCTACTACTGCCCCTTGCCTATTTTATAAATACACTCTGTGAGCAAGAAAAGCCCCACAAAACCCAAACCTTGCTTTTTATTTCAGTTCACCTTTTGGAGCCCTGGGTCTCACAAAGACTTTCAGATACAATAACTTCTTCCCTTCCTTTTCCAGTAAAAATCACATGAACATATGAGTCTAGAGTAGCTGCCAGACCAGGTACTTCTGTCATTAAGATAAACTGGAATTAAAGCTGTTAAGGGCAGATAGGGAAGAGAAAGGAGAAGGGGGAGTTGGGAGCAAATAATTTATCAGTCAGCTTTCTTGACACTTGCCTTATAATTGAGATCAAGCAACAATGCCCAAAGAAGCTGAAGTAAACATAGGCTGAAATAATGGAGCATGTAGGGAATGCCATTCCTCAGGGTATGGGTGAAAGGCCCAACACACTGAGATTGTACAGAAGACCTCAAGTGATTTGACTTTATACAATTCAGGTTGTTGCTGACATATCAGAAATACCACTGAAGATAAAAATGAAAAGAAAAACAAAAAAGCAGGAAAAGCCTATTCACAAGCCACAACTCATCACAAACTGCTCCTACAGACAAAATGCAATTAAATATAAATCAAAGAATAAAAACCAGAATTTGCATAATGAGAAATTAAGTGGTTTTTTTACATACAACAGCTTATTCTCTTGCCTTGTAAGACTTTTTTTTTTCTTCCATGTTGTTCATATGAGAACAAAATTTGAGTGAGGCACATGTATTTACCTTCACTCTACTTTAATTACAGCGATTCCCGGTTTTTCCCTTTTTAATTTCTTCTCACAAAGAAGGAAGAGAAGTCATTATTTTTTTCCCAGCCATACCTGAAAAGTACATGGTCATTTCTGCATTTATAAAAGACATTCCAAAGTCTGTCCTGCTTTTAACAAGGCGAGAGCCTAATGGGAGAGAGAAGGAGGTCATGAAACAGCTGTGCCTTTCCACACAAGTCTGCAGAGACTCGATCTGGCCTCAGCATTCAGATCTCCAAGTGCACAGAGATTCACCCTTATCAGCATTTCTTGCAGACAATCAGATTCAAATCATCTTTTGTAATTACATTATGAAACACTGTAACCTATTTTCTTCCTTTCTTTCTCCCCCCTCCTGCCACCACACGGAGTTGCCAATGTGAGCACTTCCTTCATGGGGATTTCAGGAGTTTAACTCATTCACAGCTACCAAATCCCTGACACTTGGCTATCCTCATGGAAAGGAACTGCTCCAAGCGGTTTCATTTGGAATCAAAAAGGAAAAGTGTGTGCCCAGCTGTGGAAGCTCTGCCTTTTTTAGTCACCACCACTCGTATTTACTTTGTATACACTCACCAGACACACCTTCACGGGGAATTTGCGGGATGCTAATTCACTATTACCAATAAAACCTCAAAGTTAATCTACTCCTGCTCTCCAACATCTGACATGTTTCTTCCTCCTAAATAGCTAATGAATCCCATTAATGTGATGAAAATTACAGGGATGATGTGTGTGCGCAGAGCTACTTGACATGAAAAAGGACAACAGATAGTACCCAGAGAATATGCAGCAGTTGGGATGTGCACAGCTTTATAATTCTCCTTTTTATGAATTCTCTACTTTATGAACCTTCAGCAAAAAGAATATGCAGGAATATCCATTAATATAAATGTATTTTGCAGCTACAGGTATACATTGAGCAAATACATACAGCCAATATGTCAAGCCATTTACCAAAACACCCAAATACTAGCCCCAAACACAAATTTTTGTGTTAGTATTTCAGGATGTCTAACATTCAGTTATACAAGATTAATTTTATTTCGTAAAATTTCGTAATGCCCTTACGCCTGCATTTGAGCATTTAATTCTAGGAAATTCTAGATTATTTAATTTTATTTTTAAATTCAATTCTAGAAAATTCAAGAGGAGCTTTTCACAAGGGCATGTAGTGATAGGACAAGAGGGAAGGGCCTTAAGCTGAAGGAGGGTGGGTTTAAATCAGCTGTTAGCCAGAAATGTCCTACTGTGTGGGTGATGAGGCATTGGAAGAGGTTGCCCAGAGAAGCTGAGGACTCCTCATTCCTGGAAGTGTTCAAAGGCCATGTTGGATGGGACTCTGAGCAAGATTTTCTAGTGTAAGGTGTCCCTGCCTATGGCACTGAGGGTTTGGAACTAGATGAGCTTTAAGGTCCCTTCCAACCCAGAGCAGGCTATGGTTCTATGAAAACAGGTTATAAGATCCCAACTTGAATTCCTACCTCAGTGATAGCCTTCCTATCAAAACCAAGAACTAATTTTTCAACAGCAAGTAGAAGTCACACCTATTTACCAAAACTGCCTTGCCTATCACCTGTTCTCCGTGAAGCTGATGATCACAAGTTTTAATTTGTAAAACACTTTATAAACTGGCAAAAAATCCTCCAAAACTACCCCGAAAACAATAAAAGGGATGTAGATTTTTCCCATAATGGTTGTGGATATTTCTAACACTTGATTCATGATATTACCTTTGAGCTGTGCACCTAGATTATGTGCATTCTTGTAATACAAATTAAAAATATACAATGTATAAAAATTGGTAATTGTTAGATGCATTTTATATATTATATAGCATAGTTCTGTAATACAGATTTCTACTTCATGCAGATTTGTGGGGGTTTTCTTGGCGTGTACTTGTAAATACACACAAGCATTTACAAGCCAAAAAATTGAAACACACTAGTCAACAACAAAAGAAGAGTTAACAGTTCCAAAGTGGAACGAAATCCCATCTAAGAGCAGCAACTGAGTGAAGAAAGGTCTGTTTTCTAGGAGGTCTAACACCAGGATTTGTTATCATTTAAATATGTGCTCTAATACACTTAGTGTTTTGTGCTACATTTAACAAGATTAAGTGATCATACAATCTTTCATCTCAACTCTTTATTGGAAATCTCACGACAAGCCTCATTTCTTGCCAAAACATTGTCCCATGGTTCATGCATGATGCTAATTCCAGCTGAATGAATAAATCTGTTTACCTAGGCATGACAGAAAAAGTGCTGAAGGACTCCCCAAGGAACATCTTTATTTTTTTCCTGGACTTCCATCATTTTTCTAAACAGTTGCAACTCTGCACCAAAAGCCTAGATTATGAAGTTCTAAGGCACTATTTAGGCCTTTGATAGAATGGATAAAATTGGAAATACTGTTCGCTTTACAGTGAAGCAGTTAAAAATCAAAACACCTTATAAAAGGCACTAAGTTTTACAAATATTAATTACAAAGCAACTTTTCTTTTAAAAACATTTCTAAATGAAGACTAGCAGGTGGAAAGACAAGCAGTGCAAGAGGACTGGACCCAGAGAGCTTCAGAGTACAGCTGGATGATGCACCTACTAAATATGAGAAAAATATAAGCCTCCCCGTAAGTGGATGTGTGCCAACTCCTAAGTTAAACCACGAAGCAGCACACGTGGGAATAAGACTCCATTTTTCAGTTTCTTATGCCTGCAGAAAAGAAATTCTGCAACTATGACACTAGGAAACAATTCCTCAGTTTTAGTGTGTCTTTAGCTAATACATCTTCTAAACCAGCTTCTACCCAAAAGCACTCTAGCCCTGCCTTGGCTGTACCTGTACATACACAGTGACAAAGAGGGATCTTCAGTTTCTAGTCTGGACACAAGAATTTTTCAAGCCCAGTCTCCTGCTGAGTATTACATTCTGTTTATTTATTGGTTTTTATGCCAATATGTTTAAAGGTTCAGATGCAGCATTAAGTCACACAGGAATTTATGGGAGAAGCAGCATTAAGGTCTTTAGAAATAAAGTTTAGAAACACTGAAAATCAGCCTCAGCCAGGGAATTTCTGTCAGCCTACTTCAATGTGGACATAAGTAGCAGATTAATAGTTAAATGTCTTTTGTATTCCCAATACAAGTCATACTAGGAGCTGAGCTAAGAAAATATTTTGTTCTGTGAAGGAAAAGCAGGGTAAATACTATGCTGTGCTCTCTGAAAGTAAAATTCATGTTAGGGTACATTCTCATCAGCTGGTCTCATCTTAGACTTTGATTCTAACACAAGACTTCCTTTGTTCAGGGTTGAGCCTAAACTAATTGTCTTAGTTTGATAGACAGGTGTCTGCTAAGGAAGGTGGGAACCTTCCTTAGAACAGAGAATGTGAACCCCCTTCCCTCCGAATTATTATAACTTTAGAATCAAGGGCTCTCAGGCAAAGGTATGGGAAAAGGAATAAGAGTTTTTTACTAGTATCTATAATGAGATAAACAATCAGTAACAAAAAGAACAGCGAACAAAGTAAAAAAAAGGTAAACAAAACAAAAAAACAACTCAGTGGCAAATGTCCCTGGGCTGCCAGGCGCTTTCCCGGTTGGTGCAGTCACGGTCACGGCCAGCAGGGGCGCTGTTGGGCTCCCAGCCCAGCAGGGCAGGTGCGATGACTCCCGGGGAGCTGCAGATGGCGCTGTGGCACGAGGTTGGATCTGTGCCGCGCGTGATGGCAGACGGGCTNCATGCCACCATGCTGTTATCAGTACTTTGAAAGTCAGTTCACCTACCCACTTGAAATTAAGGCAAAATGCATTTAAACTTGGATATCAGGCATTCAAGAACAATTTCAAAATCCCTAATAATTAATTTATTCGGGGTGCATTTTCAGGATAGTTACCTGAAAAATAGATTACAGCCACTGATGGAATATTCACTTGCTATGCAAGGGGACACTACAAGCATTCAGAAAACCCCCAAAATATTCTGATTGTAGGAAACAGATCCCATTCTCAGTGAGCATGCTCATTTCCAGACTATTGCATAAAGGGCAATGACACAGCAGCTTTTCAACTCTTCTTGTGCACCAGGCTGACACTGCTCATGTGCCAAGAATTAATTTAGTTAAAAGCAAAACCTTTTTGCATCTATTACAGTTTGGACCACACCTTTTCATATTCAGTCTTGTTTAAATAAAAATATAAATAAAAAAAGAACAACAAAACATGAAAGTAGGGATTTTTGTTGCTGTTGTTTGTGCGTTTGGGAGTTTTATTGCTGGTGCGAGCTTTTTTGCTTTTGTATGTCTTCCTCACAAAATGGACTGTAGGTTGTATCTCTGAATACATCTTCACACACCTACCAACTAGAATAAAACAAAGCTCTAACACCAACGAAGGAAGCATTTAGAAGCAGCTATATCAGAAATAACTGGGGCTGGTATACTGGCCTCACTTTGGATAAATTCTTCTCTTTTTCTGAAAAACAGGCATGGCACAGGGATACATCCTGTTATTTTCAGCTTTTTCTGCAATCTGAACAGACCTCCTGGTATCACTCATTTGCCAGGCTATAAACCTCTAGGTTTTTTTAACATGTTTCCTGCTAACATTTTGGAGAACTCTTCAAAGTCAGTCTCTTTTTTAAAGTTATTCTTCCATCCTTTATTATTATATTTTTAATTAAATGAATTATATTAATCAGAGCTATAAAGTGTTCTTTGAAGAGTTTTATGACCTCTTCAATCATCAAATTATGTTCTTCATTTAGCAGCAAGGTTTCTCCCAATAGTCTTACATTTTTATATTATTCTTACTGTTAAAGTGTTCATTAAACAATGTTTGCAGGCTATGTCCCCAAAATTTCTCTCAACAAACGAGTGCCTAGGCTGCATCAATTGCACTGTGCTTTTCTAGAAAACCTTTTTCCTTTTTTTAGCTTGAGGACTTAGGATGGAGAAGTGCTCAAGGTTGAACATCTGATTTTCCCTGCATTAAAGCATTCATAACCCCAAACCTGAGAAGTACATGATGCAAAACTCTGTGGTATGAGAAGCAATTCCTCTGAACACTTTGCAACAGACTATTCCTCTGGGGTCTGTTTCAGAAGGCAAATCAAAACTTTTCTCCATGTCTCTAAAAGTCACCTTGAGCAGCTCTCAAACCTGCTACTGTTCCTCCACTTTTCTTCAGCCCCTGCTACCAGCTACCTCTGCCAATACTCCACTGAGATTTTGACTCATGTTAGTTTTTTTTCCCTTTTCCTACGCCTGGATCTTGATTTTTAAGTCACTTGCTTAATTTTGTAAGGCACTCCCAGATACATGTGATCTGGAAAATCAGCGGTATTTAAGGGGTTTGATGTTGTTGGTCTATTTAGGATTTGGGCTTTGTAGCTTTTTGAACTAGTTTTGCTTGGTTGTTTTTTCTTGTGTTTTGTTTTTCTGAGGTTTTTTTTTTTGGTTTTTTTTTGGGAAGGTTTTGTTGCAAGCATTGGTGGTTTGGGTTTTTACCAGGTTAAATTACAAAACAGAAGGATATTTTACCTGAGGCCTCAAGTCCAGGAAAGCACAAGAGTTGCCTGCCATCCACATAGATCGACCTGTCTAAACAGCCACCAAAAGAGCCCTGTTTCCACTGCTTTCCGATGCGCAGGTTTTGGAATCAAAACAACCCAAGCCCCATTTCTGTGACATGGATGCCTAAAGAACTATTTCCCATTTCATCTTCAAATGAAAGTCAAGTTAACCAACAGACAGCAAAAATATTATAGTATCTTCACCTGGCTCCATTTTAAATTTCAAATTTACACAGAATTAAGAATGAAATTTACAAGTGAAAATAATTATCTGAGAAAACAAAAGAGCTTATGAATTCCTGAGAAGAACCCCTGAATATACAGTATTTAAAAGCATAATTCATTTTATAAGACTACATTTGGAAGTATAATTCAAGATGCAGGGAAAACACTAAATGGAAAATGTCAAAATCAAGCTAAAACATTAAAAACTTTCAGATATATTCTTTTATTTACTTGAACTGTTTCCAAATGCGAAATGGTTGGCAAACTTAGTGAAGTTTCAATAACCCTAAACTTAAAATTGAGTTTGCCTTAAAAATCCTTAAAAATTCCCCTGACCTTAAAAAACTTCTATCTTTTATGACCAGCTTTTGAACAGGAAGGAATCTTGCACCAAGCCACTCTGGGATGAGTCAGGAAGGAGTCACCCTAGACTTCAAAAAACTCATTTTCCCCTCACCAGGGCTGAAACAACACTATCTGACAGAGCAGCATGCACCCCTCTGCCTCAGTCTGTCAGGTCTGAAAGGATTAACTTCAAATATATTTTTATATTCAGAAAGACTGAAATACCATGTTCTTTCTGGGCAATGAAAGGATTTCAACTTCGTTCACATCAACTTAGATTTGAGTAACGCCTGTAATATAATTTCAGAATCACATCCTATTAGATCTTTTTTGTAAGGACCTGATAAATATTATTAATTTTCAAATTTCAAAGTTGCTCATAGTTTCCCCAGAATACCACCCTCTTGGATGTTTTTATCCCAGCACTCTGACACCTAAGCACTTAAATGCAAAGAAGCAATTGTACTCCCTAAAACAAGGAAATCTAAACCCCATGAGAATGACACTTCTGCAGTGAAATGTGAAAAATGTCATAAAAAGTAAGCAAAATATTTTCCAACTCAAGTTAAAATTTACTCCATATGACAGAAATCAGCATAGATAATATTTCACAGAGCAGCAAAACCTCTATTCCTTCCTATTTGAAGTACGAAATTATGAAAGCAAATATCTTGGTTTAAGACAATTTAAGGGGGACACTCTAAAATGAGTTACCTCCCCTTTAGTTTAACCAATCCCTTAGCATGAATAACGACAAACGAATACAAGAGATGTAAGTGAAAAAATAATAGTTCACCAAGAAAAAAAAAAAAGAAATAGCAACAGGTAAAAAAGAACAGTATATAATTGTTAGATAAAAAATTGTGAAATATTATTAACTCCCTGGGAAAAAAGGTGGAGTAACTCATCCCCAAAAAGGGTCTTCCCAACTGCTGTAGAGAGACAAAGGAAAATGGCAGCAGCCATTCCCGCTCTTATCTCCCTGGAGGGCAGCAGCTCTGTCAGGAAAGGTGGCTGGCACATTCCAGAGGCTGGCACATGGTCAGGAGCTAAAACTCCCGTGACTCTGCCCCCTTGTTCCATTTTCCAGCCACAAGCACTTACGGAGACAGCAACAATTTTGGGCACAGATAGATACAGAATGCAACAACATTTTGGGGTAGCCAGGATGGTAAAACCAGCCCAAGCCCACGTCTGCCGTTCGATTGCGTCCCCGGAGCCTGTGTTTCCCACGGAAAGGGATGCGCTGTCTCACAGCAGCGATGGAAGGCGCGCTGTACTTGGCAATGAGGGCGCTGAGCGACGACACCTCGCAAATTTAGCTGCGCTAGCGAAAGACGTTCTCGCCTTCAGCTGTCTTTTTTTGCCACCCTTCTGCAAGAGGTTGCTGCCCCCACAGCACAAGCCAGGCAAAGGGAGCACGCTGCTCGCCTTGCCCACACACGGGCACAGAACCTGGAGCTGGCGCCAGCTCCCACTGCTGAGCGGCTCGAAACTCCAAAATCCGCGCTGGAGAGCGGGAGAGGTGCAGAGCCTCTCCCTGGAGAGGCTGCGGGTGCTGAGCTGGAGCTGTCTCTGCTGCCCTGGGGATCAGCTGCCTGCTGACAACTTGCAAGGGCAGAGGAAGACAAGTTTTAGCACATCTTCCACCCGCAGACCTTCTTCACGAAACTGTAATTAGGAACTTTTTCTGTGAACATCCTTCAGCTAAAGACTTCTTTTTGTAATGGGTCATGGCGACAAAAAGGCAAGATAGAGGAATTTTAAGGCTAGTAACTTTTTAATGTACATTAGCATTTCTGTGAGTATTTCCTTAGTACCAAATGAAGCCTACTGAAATCAGAGCTAATCAAATCTAAGATTCATTTGTTATTGTCAAAACCCCAGTAGTCTTCCTCTATTATACTGTATTATGTGATGCTATAAATATGATATAGTATACTCTACTACAACAGTCTGTACACCTGATAAAAAGAAACACGTCTGTAAATTTGTTAGAACTTTTTTTGTGAGTTTTTAATGCAAACTAAAATATAACTTTTCCCCATTGCTACTTGAAGAGCTGTGTCACTTTTCCTGCTCAAATAGATTTCACTAAACTGGAGGAAGGTTAATTGCTGCCTGAAATATGTAATTAAACTTCCTCTAAAATAATATTTACCACAGAAGACTTACAAGATATGTCAGACATATGTGATATTGAAGAAGCACTGTAGCATATACTTGATTAGTGCCTGTTAAAAAACAAACAGATTTAGTCACTCCAATTTCACAGATGGGTTTTTCATTAACTTTCCCCTTGGATGACCTGTGGTACCTGCCCTGTCCCCTGTGCACACACAAATGGTATCAACAGCAGAGCAATGCCTGTGAGTTAGGTGGCTACTTATTTATTGTCCTTAACTATTCACAAATGCAGTAATGGCATGGACACATCAAAAGGGAATAAAACAGACTTTTCATAAATATTTGGTTTTCATCTCTTTAAAATTATTTTCCGTCTCTTCCTGGAAGAACAAGTTTGTGGATCAGTTTTTAATAAGACATTGTATCTAGTTGATTGGATCCTTTGGCAGCCAAGAGACTTTATCTGCAAGAGATTCCCCTGAAGCTCATTTTGAAATTGAAAATATTTACTGTAGAATTGAAATAATATCATGGGGCTGAGAGCAAAGATTTATCTATTATCTCCAATAGATGCAATCCCTAAGTAGACCTTTATTTATTTCACATCAGTCACGTTGCTTTATCACTATGAGAGTTGCAGAATAAACTTTTTTAAGAAGTTCTCAGTCTCTCACCCACAGACTATGCTTTTGAGAAAGCAGTCTAGGACATATATACCTGTATATCAACTAAAAATGTGTTGTTCTTGTCTAACAAGTTTGAGACTGACTACTCTCAAATTCTCATTTGGAGGTGGCGGGATCGGATTTTCCTGCTGTTCATAGAGAGATGGGACTGAGAAACGCACCACAAGTACCTAAAAAAGTTCTAACACGCGGTGTGAAGAGCCAGTTCTGCTAATAGACAGGGAGAGGAAGGCATAAGTGCCTTTTTGCAGGCTGTGATTCCTTGGCAGCCGCAGGCAGGCTCCCAGCCACTGCTCTGATCCTGCCTTTCTGTCCCTGGCACTCATCTCTGAGGAGCTCTTTCAGTCTGCTAAGCCAAACTACTGACACAAAAGTTCAGGTTAGCTTTCTGCTCACTCCGTGACCTGAAATGGTTTATTCAGGGTCAAATAGGATGGAATGAAGGGAGCACGGGTTGCATTAAAGGTCAGTGTTTATTCTCAGCTTGTGCCATTTGTGGGGTGACAGTCACATCCTAAGCAAGCAGAGACAGTGAGGGGCGACACAGGAATCCTAACTCTGCTGTTCCTCAGCTATGCTTTTGCTTCAGATTTCTCGCTGTTACATTGCCCTGTTTTCTTTTAAAGAAAACAAAAAAACCCCAACACAAAAAAAAACCAACCAAAAAACCCCAAAACAAACAAACAAAAAACAAAAACAACCCCCCCCAAAAAAAAACCCAAGCAACCAAAGAATAATTTTCAGATGTTAAAACTTCAGCAGCTCACCCTACATCAGAATATGACTTTCTAATCTAATGCCCGCGGCTCAATAGATTTTTAAATAGTGTGCAGGTAAGCATACGCAGATGGTCAAAGAGGTTACTATTAGTGTAGATTGTATTTTTATTTTAACTCTTGCTGCAAATGCACTTTGCTTCCAGTATTGGTTGAGATTTTGCTAGGCATGGAGGAACACATACCTAAAAGAAATTATTTAGAAACACAGAAATTCCATCTTGGCAAGCCTTAATTTTTGTTGTTGTTGTTTTTTTATACTTTCCTGCTTCTCTTCTTAGAATCTAAAAATACTTTTGGACATTTTTGACATTTTAGCCATCTTCAAGGCCTGACAGTAAGAGGCACAAATATCCTGGATACATATAACTAAAGAGTACCCAGTTCCCTCAAAATTTTACTTAATTCATTCCAAGTGGGTTTGGTTTCAGGGAGGGCTGGCACAAAAGCAAGGGAGAACAACAGGACTGAGTCTGGTGCTTTTACATGCAGCACGATCAAGGCTTTTGTGGTACACAGGAGTGAAAAGCACTAATGCCTCACCAGAACACTGCAAGCTCCTACAGCACTCAGCAGTAAATTCACGAGCTGAAGCCCTGGGTGAATTCTAGTGCCAACAATTAAAAGCACACCAATAGCTACTTTCAAGTAGGTGCTCTGAAGCAACACACTTGGGCCTCTTAACAATTGCTGTCTTTGATTTCCTGCTAGACATAGCCGTAACTTCCATGCACATAACAGATCTGATCTACAGAAATTTTAGAGCCTATTCGGTGAAAGCAGAGATCAATATAAAACTACCACTTGAGAAGATGGTTGCACTGCAGATAATCATAGAGGAGAGACCAAGAAATCCAAGTGGAATTAAAAACAAGTATTATACTACGAGTACACAGAAAAAGTCATCAGTGGGATACATGCACAGAGAAAAACATTGGGAATTTTTAATCTTAAATATTCATCCTCCCATTATATTATGACTATCATTCATGGTCTTTGAGAAACTCCTTCTTGCACAACAAGTTTGATATTTCTCTTTTGATACCATCAACATACTCCAGAAATATTATTAGACTGTTCAGAAAAATAATTAAAAATATTGGGGGGAAAAAGCCACAAGAAGATTAAAACTGTCAATTCTAGTACCAGGGGTCATACAAAAAGGTATTATTTTCTTGCTGGACATGTCCAGGGGCAGCTCTGTGTTAAAACTCAACCCTCCCCACCTCCCTCTAACATTACTCAGCCAAACATCTTTTCCCTCATCAGGCTTATCCTTATCACCATCAATAATAATTTTCTGCACAGCAGAAGTATCGCTAGGCTTGTAATCACTGCCAGGCTCCTCTGGCAGAAAAATCACTCTCTGACTCACTCTAACAGCTTTAGAGAGGCTGTGACAAGCATGGCAGTGATATGTTGACAACCATTTTGAAATGTAAAGAGCACGTTATGGACATACACTGAAAGAAAAAGCCATTTACATTTCTGCTTTAAAAAAATTATTTTTAAAGAAATATTATTCCTGGTTAAGTCAGTTAAAAAAAAAAAGTCTTTCCATCTCTAGCAAAGGAACAGAGTAGCAGAAAATGATGCAATAACTCTGTAGAGCATTATAGAAAAAAGTGTCTAGAACTAAATTATTTTTCTTTGTGAGTAATACCAACTTTGTGGTGGAGAGGGAAGTGCACAATGTCATTTTAAGGAAAAACTATTTGTTTGAGCAGGTTGGGTTGAGTAGGGGATGCTAACTCTACAACAACAGAATATTTCCCTCACCAGAATTTCAGCTACTGCACTGCAGGGTCCAGGTGCTGCCTGGGTGCAGAAGCCAACACAGATTCAGAAGAAGGAACTGAGGAGCATCATAGGCTACAATAGCCACTGTTTCTTTGCATATTTCTGACAGAAGAGGCAAAATTAAGATGATTTCTGTCACAGGGTTGAGATATCTGCCACTACAACATTTTCAGAGTTTGGGAAGAAACACAGATCAGGCTATAAATCCTTTATGACCCTTCATATTTTGGCTAAAAAAAAAAAAAAAATCTTATTTCTTCAAATGAAGTATGAGAAAATATTAAAGCTATGCTATGCTGAAGTATGAGATCCAGTATGTTGAATATTTGCAAATAACCTACCACAAGCCCATACCATCAAAGCCCATCAGTAACACCACAGGTAATTATTACTGATTTACCACAGAGGGCAGGTCTTTGTTGAGCACAGAAGAGTGTAACAAGGTTTTGGAGAATAATCACTGGGATAGTTATGGGCTTAGGCAGTGCAAAAACTGTGTAAAAGCTGGGGAAAGGTCAAGTATGAAGGGTCCATCAGAGGTATAACTACTGCAAAATTCATCTGCATAGCCAAATACAAGAGAAGAAAGTCTCTCTGTATTTATATATATTCAGAATAGAAGGCAATCTACTATCTCATATAACTTTTCTTGCAAAATATTAAGAAAAACAGATTTCAAAATTTTCGAAACATACCCAATCTCTACCATAACAAACCTTACCTAAAGATGACCTGATGATCCTTTTAAAAAACTACAACCTATTCTTAAATTCTGTTTTCTTTCATTTCAAAGATACAACTAACTCCAAGCTAGAGAATTTTTTTCCTATCCCTTTTTTTCTTTCTTCTCACTTCTTAAATTTTTGGTATCCCAGTGGAAATAGTATTGAACATCCAGAAACTCATTATACCACAATTAAAAAACAGTTTCATTACCTATTTCTCACCATATGTTCAAGTAATTATAATCAGTGTTAAAATCTTGTAATTATAGTTTGCAAAAAATTAACTGTATGACAGACACTTCTTTGCCTCATATTTTAGTAATGCTAGTTATTAATTATTTGCACTTCTGCAATGCCTAAAGGCCATTTCAGTGGGAAAATACATGTAGTAAAAAGACAGACCATGAGGGGGATCTCTTTTAAAAAGTGGGCTGTATTTTTCTTAAAACCATCTCATCTAAGATCAGAGATATCAAGCTGTACAATTACCATAAAGCATTAGTAAAGGGCAAAGTTAGATTCCTATATTTCCATTTTTTGGAATTAATTCTCAATTCTCTGACTTTAATATATGAAACATTAGAAGGACTTAGAGCCTTAAGGCTACTTTCTTAAACTGCTGCATTTCTCTCCTTGCCCTTAACTCTGCTGGGACCTTTTCCTCAAATTAAAGAAAGATGTCCCTCTTCTGCATGCATTTCCTCACTTTTTTATTTACTTCTTTAAATTCATGTTAAATTTTCTAAGAGCTATAATAAATAATAAATATTGAAATAAATATAATAAAAAGGGGAAAATCAATTACCCCAATTTGTGCCACTTTAGAGTCTCAAGAAATTGCATATATTCATATATATAGCACTGCACTATGCCATATCAACAAAACAAAAGCTTAGCTCCAGTGAAGTTCTAAAATATGTCTGCTGGTTGTCTTTTTCCATAAATAAATGGAATTAACCTTCACAGATTCCATATCAGAGTCAAGAACTCACTTCTTTTTTTGCACTGAAATGATATCGTATTTTTTTTAAAAAATCTTTAATGAAGATACAGCATAAGTGACCATTGTGAAGTATGTTTGTTTCTAATGATCAGACTTTTTGCAGAGAAATCCTTATGACATTTGGATTCAGGTTTCAGTATCTTTGTTTCATAAGATGTTTTAACTGGTAAGTTGTCATGGTGGTTGACATGCTTTTAGCAGCAACACAGCACAAAATCATGTCCCTCAGAGTTTCTGATTTTTAGCATAAATACAATTTGTTCCAGAGAATGAAATCCCCCTTTATTATGCTTGACAGTATTTCAAATATTTATCTACAGTATCTGCATTTCTGCCCCCCCCCCCAGCAGATTAGAAGGAAGTGGTGGTTATTGTTTTAGTCTTAAATAAAAAATGTTCATGAAGATTTTTTTTTTTAAATTCTCATATACCAACTTTTTCTGAGCTGTTTAGTAAAGCTATCTTAACACAAATACATAAGAAGGTAATAGCAAAAGTTACCATAACATCTCTGCGTCGACCTGATGGAATTTCTCTACACTTCAAAAAATGAAGTAGCATTTTCTAATCTGCTTAGTCTTAGAAAATTGTTTTTTATGCATTGACCACACATTGGCATATCCTTGCACACTTTTCTGTTAACTTTCAGCACATTTCTAGCAGACATACTCTTAAAGTTGCACATACACATATGTGAATGTACATATATAAGGTCCAATGACAACAGAGAGGACCACCACTTCAAAAAGAAAAGATCTTCCAAGTTTTCTTTTCTGAAATGCAGAAGTTAACAAAAGCAAGATGAATTCACTGAACTTTTCAGGTACTTTTCAGTACCTCTAAAGATACATTACCACCAAATCTTGTTCTTAATGATCTATGATAATTTTTAGTCATGACCTGATTCTGTAATCCTCCTGAACTCTGAACTCACAGCAGTTCAGGGAAAAATGTTCCTTTACAGGTTTCATAAAAGATTCCTTGAAAACAGTTTACAAATTGAAGATCATCACCTAAAATTTATATTCTACTCTACATATCTATTATTTATGCCTAAAGAGTAGGAAGCAAGATACTCACTCCTTAATAGACACACCTTAAAGACAAAGGCAACACATTTGAAAGACATCAAAAGCGTATAATGCATTGCTTCCAAGATGCAGAACATGTGAGCCTGGGCTTATGGTTACTTTATCATTAACTCCAGTTTCACTGTGAAATTAATAATTATTCCTTATACCATGCATTTAAGCTTTAAAGCCTTCACACGTGTGAGATTTTCTTTTAATTATTTCTTTATTAGGTCTAATTTCCTTTTCCCCTTAGGGCAAACTTTAGAAGCAGATATGAGTGTTCAACACCCCAAAATGGCATCCAGGAGACCCTTCTGAAGCAACAAGCTACACCAAAGTACGTACCAAATAGGAACAACATTCCAGAGAGGAAGAAAACAGTGGTAGGGATATTATATGGAACAGCACAGCATCACTACATGGCTTTATTCTGAGATGACCCCATGTCAGCACGGTCAGGTCCGTGGCAGCTCTTGAACTGAAAGAGCATTTACTGGGGCATTCATTTCCCACAGAGAACATCTCAAGAACCTCAGTGTCTGGGTTTTGACGGATGATACTCAGTTCCCAAACTCAAAGACATCTCTGGAAACTGAAGTCTAGCATAAACCTACTACTGCAGCTCCTGGCACTGCAGATGGAATAAAAATAGGGAGCTGCCTGAAGGGCCATGTCAGATTCCACTGCTGCAGGGCTTGTCACCTTTCAAGAGCAGAAACTGTGATGGGGACTACTGATATTTTGGGCTTTTCCATCTTCTTGCCCTAAGTAGAACTTGCCCTTTAGATATTTGGTCCTCGCCCTCTCAGACAGCAACAGGATGGTTTCTGACATTTGTGGATGGTTATTGGGTTCTTACATAAGAAAAACTGCACAGACAACCAAAGTGGGAGCACTGGAGAGCATTTAAAGTTGTTCTCCACAGCCAATAGCACCTAGGGCACCATCTCAGTGATACCAAAGGGCCAAGATTACCTAGGGAGCTGTGTCAGAAACACCAAATTTACTAGCACCAATGGGGGAAAATTATGGGTAGGTTAATTGGGTGAAGGACAAAGGAAAACACAAAGGTGCTGAAAAGGAGAGTGAAAAAAATAAGAAACATAACAGAGTACAAATGTTCCTTGTAATCAGGGCTGTCTGAGGATAAATGTGGCATCCCTGTGCTACATCCCTGCAGATTTAATGAGCACAATAAACCAAATCTGTAGTTCTGATAATATCACAGGGGCTGAGCCCATCTCTGCAGTCAGGAGGAGGATGAGCATGGCAAGAGGAGATATTTTCCCGTGCAAGCACAGGGGAGCACTTTAGGAGGGCTGATCCAGCATCCTGTTGTCACCTCTGCAGGATCAGTACCCACAGAATCAACATCTTCCCAGTCATTTCCCAATACACTGCTGTATCCTGCCCACTTTTATGTTCAACATCTGTTAAAAGTCACACTTCAGGAAGGAGAGTGATATTACTGTAGTTAAAGCTGTTATGCTGTCACTATTAAAAAAAAGTATAATTAAATTTTCCATTTGATTTCCAGGTTGATTTGACATTCAGAGCATTTTCCTTGCTTTGGTTTATGATGGGATCACACTATATAGAATTATCATTCAATGAATGACAGATTGCTGATTTAGCTTCATGATCTTTTATTGGGTTATATAGTCAGGAACACAGCATGAATTTTGTGCTAGCTAATGAAGTATTTGGTCGGTTAAAAAAAGATTTAATTTAGGATTTCCAATTTTTTTTTAAATGTATTCTTTTTAAGACTACATGGTTGAATTTACTTTCAATTTACTTTTTCATTTTCTGTGTAACCAGAGCTACTACTATCTTAAATAGGTTTTTCCTATATTTAATGGACAATATATATGACCTGGAGCCTACAGTTTGCATGTTTTTCCTATTCACAGATGTGAATAGTCTTCTGACTCATTTTGCTAAAGATGCAAGGGATTACTTTGTTTTCTGTTGCAGACACTCTCAGGGTGACCCTTTCATTGTGGAGTTAACCGACCTGAATTACCAACCCATTAAATTAAATGAATTGTCAAAGTTGAATCTGACAATCCTATGCAAAAAGCTATTCATCACGAGATTTGTAATGCAAGTGAACAATGAGAACTTAAAGTAGCAATATTAAGGTCTGTAAAAGTAGTGCCAATTAGTGCTGTAATATTTCTAATGTCATACTTTTGCAGCTCCTAATAGTACCATTCATTTAACATGTTCGGTAGGACATGGGCTTTACCTGAAAGCTTTATGGCAAACATCATGAGCATTGAGATAGTTCAGACTGCAATTTTTCCAGTTTGTATTTTCAAAGATTAGCTAATCCTACTATAAATTGCATGTTTGAATACAGCCTCTTAAGTATATGGACAGAAAACTCCCACAGCTGAATTATCCTTCAATATCCAGCTATAACACATGCAATTCCCACGTAACTCTCCAGTAACTCCAGCACCTCTCCTCCTCACTCCTCTCCCCAGAACGGTTCAGTTAGTCCAAAGATGTCTTCAAGACCATTTTGTTCTGTTTGAAATTTGGAAGCCCCAAGCAAACAGAAGAGAGCCCACACCTGTATTGTTGCTCTTGACTTCTCTGCATTGCAGATACCAGATGTACCTCATCTCCTTACTCCTGATTTTGTTGCCAGCCTCACCCAAAGACTGTTTCTCAGTCCTCCAGGTGTTGGTCTGAAGTCCTCAGCACTCACACAGTGCATCATCCTGTTGGGAGTCAGCCCCAGGATCTTTAGGGTTTGGCCACTGCATCCTTTCCAAGGCCATGGGCAAGACGATGTTTTCCCATCACAGACACACATGGTGACTGGGAACTGCCACTCAAAACATCTGTGTTCTCAACTTCAGTACTGCTTTCACATCTTTTTGCCCCTCAGGGGCCTCAAAGCACTAGATATCAAACACTAGAATAAAGTTCTAGCTAACAAAAGAGTAGGCTGTAGCACTGAGTGCAAAATCTCACTCCTATTGATAACTCACTCTGACACCATGGATGTTTCAAAGAGTTTTTTAAGAGGAGCTGAACCAGGAGAGAATAATCTTGAGTCCTGACCATGGTCTGCATATACCTGTGCATGGAAATGATGCTACAGATACAAGCTACTAATAACTTGCATCCAATTTACTTTAGTAGCAACATACTCTAAAATTCCTAGAGAAATTCAGCACAAGTATCAATGGCCCTGTCTTAATGCACTTCAAGGATGATACACTGCATGACTGAGCACACAGTGAGGAACAACAGGAAAATATTTAAGATTTAATCAGGCCACATTTTCCTTCCTGAGATTAGTTCATTAATCTCTGCATCTCTTCAAAGCTGTCACAACAGGATTTGTCTTCTCAACTCTTTATTTGTTCAAAGAACAAAGAGGGATATATAAATCATAATTTTCTTTTTCTCTCCTCCTCCCTCAAGTTGTCCAGAATATTTATAGGTTCTTCTAGATCAGGCAGTGTGTCCTATGATCACTGAAGATATGTAAAATAAAGTCATCCTATTAAACTTTTGCCTCTACATGCCTGTAAGCTGCTTTGGTAAACTCAAAATAAAACCAGACAAGAATGAAATGCATTAGTCCATTATATAAACAATGGAAATTTTTGTGTCAAAAAATAACACTATGAGCATTTCAGTAATGTTTTTTTCAGTGGTTTTTTTTTTTTCATTCTACAAAAAGAAAACATTTAATTTCAAGTAAGAGAAAAGACAAAGTCTCACACAGAACTCATGAAAACACGCAACACAAATTTCACAAAACTTGTTCTCTGCTGAGTTCCCCTAAGACTTAAGCCAAGGGGATGATTTTGTAAAAATATTAATAGAATAAGTTGCTAAAAAATCATCAGTAGAAGCAAATTTTCTCCTTCTATTCATATCACAGGAAAATGGCACTTATATTATTTACAATTGCTGTAATTTTTTTGCCATTTCAAATACCATCTGATTTCTTCTAATTCTTGGTTTGGTTAGTGAACAAAAAATAAATGATTTTTCATTTCAATAAATCAGTTAAAAACTTGCTGACTTTCTGCATAATTTAATATAGAATATTTATAGCTTCAAATGAATTAATCACACAGGCAAATTACAGACATCATTAGTCAATTATGCATACCACCACAGGGCGTGCAAATGCAAGACTCCAATCGTACATGATGTCTTCAAGTGTTACTGAAAAGAGCATTAAAAACCACGGGCTAAAGTCATACTTGTCACGAATATCTGAAATTCCTTGAAGTTTACAGTATTTCTCTCCAGTGGAATGAAACAATTTATCCACTTACCTCTAAGCTTTTTGATAATTTCATTTCTAACAAATCTGATCTGTTTGTAGAATGTAAATACAATTAGCTCCTCAACCAAAGATTGTTTGGGGGGTTTGGGCATCAGAAGCTTTAGATGTATATTTGATTAAATAATTATTTCCTTCACCTGCTGCACATTTCAGTGCAATGGCAGTTCTTTAGAGAAAAGTGGGTTTTTGTCAGAAAAGATTCTTTGAGATACCCAGTAGAGCCCAGAACTCATGTTTAGATGTGTATAATTAAAATCTTTACCTAAAGGAAATAATTAAAAGTTTAGTTACTACAACAAGAAATTTAAAAGTTATAGATGCAAATAAAGACACCTCCACAGGAAAGAAAAAACCAAACAAAAGCTGTGTTTGGCAGCACAGCAGCACTACAAAAAGAGATGATGAAAGAGTAGACTGTGATTCACAGATAAATGACACCACAGAATTTAGACTAAATTAATTTCTTAAGTTATCTTCCACAGTTGACCTTGCTGCCATCATCTTGATCCTCACAAAAACACGATGAAATCTTTAGTGTCTTTAAATGATCAAAACAGATCTCCAAGGGAAAGTTGTAGAATCACAGCATCATTTTGGTTGGAAAAAACTTCTAAAATCATCAAGTCTAATTCATGCTGCATCCAGAGACAGAATTCTCACATGACTAAGCTGAGATAGTCAGGTTGGTACGGGTTCTAAAAGTCTAAACTCTGAGACAACACTAATTCTTCATGTTTTTCCTTAAGCTGTTTACATCAATATAATCATAAATTATGCATCTATTGAGCAACATACTGATTTGTCTTAACTTGTCTGGGGAAAGACAGATCTGTGTTTGTGAAAAACTCCGATTAGAGTCTTTTTAGTTATTCCTCAAATGCTCTCCTGTCACCACAGAAATAATTCATATTGTTTAGTGAGGTTAAGATCAAACCAGCACAAGGCCACTCTGTCCTAATTCATTCTCTACTTTTAACCTTTTTATTTTGCTTCTACTACTCAAACTCAGATGAGTTTTAAAACAATGATGTAGTCTCCTGTCTGTGACAACAATATAATTATATTGAAGCCAAAGCACAGAAACCCTCAATGAGATTAAGTTCAGTTCTGCATTTAATCAACTTCACATGGAATAGATTTTTACCATCTTTCCTTTTTCTATTCCCTTCTTTGGGTAACAATTTACTTTTTTTTCTCCCTATTATTTCTATTATCAGCTATTTTTCCAGTCATATATCTAAATACAAAAAGATAAAATAGTGAAGTTAGTGGCTGTCTGCCCAGTTCAGCTTCTATATGAGACAGAATCAAAGGTTGGTTACATTGTGCACCTTCGCATTAGCATCTAAAAAAGCAACTGAGCATTACAAAGGATTTGCATTTCCTTTGGTTACTTCTCTCTGTGCACAGGTGCTTCAGAGTGACCAAACAGAATTGAATGTTTGACATAAACCTGCCAACAGAATGTAACACTGGGACTCTCCTGAATTTGACAATGATACTACCAAAAAAAAAAAATTTCAGAGCTTTTTCCTCTCCTTTTGTGCACGAGCCAATAAACCACTTAACATTAAAAATTAGCCAGCCTAACTATACTGCAAAGACAGACACTAAATACCATTGCAACAATAAGTGTAAAAAATGAACTTGTTAAAGTTCACAGGTACAAGAAATTGAAGGCTGATAGCAGCGCTACTCCTGAGACCCTGCACACATCCACCAGCTCAGAGCACAGCTTAAAAGAGGCTGTGTGTAAAAAAAATTAAAGTAAGAACTGTGACTTAATTATTTTATGAGGTGTTTTCACATTCTGTATTCAAAATGAGATATCTACTAAGAAGACAAGGAGAAAAAAGGGCGACGTCTTAGTTTTGCATAATGTTGTGCCAACTACAGACTTGGAGGAAAAATCTACAAAATTACCTGTTTCATACAAATTTTCTAAGTTTTGACATGTTTTAGGCACACTTGAAAACACACTGCTAAGAAATAGCTTTTTGTGACATCCATTCAGAGTGGTGGAATTCACTATGAAGCAAAAAATCACTTTATTAAAGACAATGAACACGGACAGATTAACAAGGAAGCTCAACAAGCTCATACTCCAACTAGATCTTACCATGCTGACTTTTTGTTAAGCACAATGCTTGACAGAAAGAAATGAAGGGAATAAATTCACTGGTTGGGGAAGAATGAAAGAAACCCCATTACTAGAGATGGCAAACTCACTTGGGAAAGGTCCTATAAGGCATCAGATGGCCTTCATATTTACAAATTACAAATTTTTTTACAAATAAATTCAATTTCAAAATCTGGAAGCACATATATTTACAGGGGAGGTACCTGCCCTGATATTTCTACAGAAGTTCATCCTATTAAAAATATATGATAGTAACTAAATAGTGCCATTTTTTCATGTTAAACTCAAGTGAATCTCATCAAAAACGCCACCCTGTCAAATATCTAGGAATCTATATTGAAAGCTGAAGCCGTTGGGAATTTTAAGCTCAGCTTGGGCAATGACAACCTCGACAATCTCCCTGCAATATCAGCTTATATTATCGAACCCAGTGCTTAATTCAGCTATCGACCAGGAGATGGCAGCAGTTCCCACTGAATTTATTTACATGGCTATGAAATTACAGCATATTAAATCCCAAACAAATATGGAGCATATGCAAATTATAAATATGAAATCATAAATCCCACAGATGCTCTTAAAATATAATTCTTCATCAGGGAACTGTATTATATGTGTATTTTTTATTTTACTTGCATGGCGATCATTTGCTTCTGGGTCACCTTCAGAAATGAATTAAAAATTGATGTATTTTCATATGTGGTGGCATATTCTTTGCGAGTCAGAAACCAATGATTTATTCCCTTATTTATAGATTCAGTAATAACACACTGCAGAACACGGAGTGATTTGTGGGTAGCGGTGGATAAAACTTCTAAAGTGTGATTTACTGCTGCAAGGAAACATCCACAAGTCAAGGACAAAGATAGGATACGAGTCCCAGGTATGGGGGTGTTACCAGTCCAAAGGAACTGAACTGGGGGGCAGTAGGGAAAACACAACTGCGCTGCTGGAAATAAGGAGCAGAAATCTAGAGAGTGAGGTGACCAAAGCAGAGCAAAGCAGGAGCTCTGTAGAGCTCTCACAAAGTTAAAAGCTCACATAAATCCCCAAAAACTGCTTCAAATCATGATCAGTGTGCAAAGGTGTGAACCAGAAATACAATTATCCCACAGACTTGGGCCAGCAGATTCAAATGTGATTATTTTTCCACCTATGCAGAAAGATTGGCAGGGCAGTCCAGCTGGCCCAGAAGTACAACTGCAGCTTTGGCGCAGCAGGAACACGAACCAAACGCTGGCAAAGTTTAATTCAACTGTTCCCTTGTGATGGAAAGCGTGGAAGAGCAGGATCAGAACTGACCAAAGGCTTTTTCCCTCCCCCAGCCCTAGCCAGAGAACACTGGCTTCCCTCTCACAGAAGGTAGGGAGTTCTGTGGAGCACAGGTAAAGCCATCCAACAGGAAAAATCAGACTTTCAACAATGGTGCAGACCTTCAAAACCCAGAGGCAGCTCCCAGCTCACAGAACAAGGATTGCTTCCCGCTGATTCCCATGGATAACGCTGCTTTTGTGTACCCACGTGTCTGAACTCTGATGATTCTGTACATGATTGCCCAAAACATGCCTTGGTATCAGCCTCTCACTGACCCAGATTTGCTCCCGTGATATTCAGAGTTTTCTTGGTTAGCAGCTGTCTCAATGCACCAAATTTATGGATTCTAAGGGGGGATATTAAAAAAAACCAAAAATGAAACAAACAAAAAAAACCAAACATAAAAACCAAACCAAAACAAGCAAAAAAACCCCAAAAATCCAAACTACAAAAAAAACCCCCAAAACAAAAAACAAACAAGCCAACAAAACCAACCAAGAAAGAACTTTTTTTGTGACAAACTAGATTCTAGAGAACACCAGACTGAGGAGTTTATCTGTAACTTTCAGAGACAAACAAAACCAGCAAATTACCAGAGAATCCAGTGTGTAATGCTTCACTTCCTTCCCTTCTGGATGGTACAGTCTTTTTGGCTCCTTAATTTAAGAAACTACTAACAATATTAATGTAAATGAGAAGATGGAAATCAACCTTTAACAACTGAATGGTCTCTTATTTTTCAAATTGTAGGTAGCAAGATAATTATGTCTGGCACAGGTTGAAAGGTTTAGCCACACTTGAAGATAGCATCTGATGAAAAATCATGTCTTCAAGATGACAAATCAGTGGTCACTTGCATTTGCTAAGACTGCTAATCCTCCAAAAACTGCAGAATGCAAAATTTAAAAAAATACTTTCACGTCCTGTTGTCTAGATTTTTTAAATCTATTTCTTTTTAGATCTGAGAGTGCCTAATCTGTCCTACCTCATGAGGCTGAAAGCTTGTCACATTATTTCTTTACTAGTTAAATGAAGCAAACAAATGAAAAGCCTTTTATAACATAGGCTAGAAAACCATCAATAATCTGACAAGAACAAATTCTTAAGACCTCCTTCTCTGGCCTCCAAAGGAGACACTTCATTATTGTGGCAGGAAGAAGCCAAAAGAAGAGGCAAGCGGGTGACATGCAGTGCTGATACCCTGAGGGTCATGCTGTATAGGAAATACTGCCAGGAAATGCTCCCAGGAAGGGGCAGAATTTACAAATACCACTTCGTGTGAAAGCATCTGCCAGTCCCTCAGTAAAGCAATGTCCATCTCTGTGCCTGTCAGATCTGTCTCAGTTTGTCTGGTCCCCTCCTCGCCATACCAATTCACACAATTACGAAATCTTACGGCACTTTTACAAGGCAAAAACATCACATGCTTTGTTTTCAGACTAATCAGCTGCAGTGTGCTTGGGACAATGCATAAATCCTGCTCAGAGCTGCAGGTGGTGGGAGCAGCAGCAGCCTCACCGACAGCTGCAGCTGTGCAACAGGTACCGATCCAGTTACAAGGGAAGTTTAAGCTCATAATTACATGCAGAGGATCAAAAAGAAGCTTTTTTATATGTGCTTATCACATGAGCGAGAGTTGGATAATTTTTTCCAGCATGCCAAAGGTTTTTCTCCCTATGAACAGGCGTTTTTTTCCCAGTTCCCGACCCTCATATTTGCATAATACTGTAATTTAGAATTATCTTACACACCGACACTGAGAAGAAACAGGAATTCTGAGAATTTTTGCACTTTTAATTTCTTACCAGAAATAGAACTTTTCAAGTAAAGCCCATCTTCCATAATGCATTTCACAATGTTCTCATCAGCAGATTATAATTACATGATTTCTGGCACCTGCTGTTATTTGACTGCTGAGGTCAATATTTTCCATTTATAACTCCTTACTGAAATAATCAAACAAAAAATTATCTTCCACTAAAATATTTTGACAGTTTATTATAATGCTAAGAAAGTGACTTCGACAAAACCTATGTCTTAAAAAAGTTCCTCTATTTTTTCTCTCAAAGGATTAAATATACTGTATTAACATATTCTGAATCTTGATAACAAGAACAATCTACTATATATTAGTAATTGGGGCTGAAGCACAGAAAATATTGATAGTTTAAGTCTGTATTTTTCAAAGATAATGCTAAACACTCTTGTGGTGGATGCCAGGTGCCCCCCCAAAGTCACTGTCACTCCCCTCCTCATTTGGAAAGGGCAGAAAAAAATGTAGCAAAAAGCTCCTTCTCCAGTCACCATCACAGGCAAAACAAACTCAACTTGGGGAAAAATTATTTGGATTTATTACCAGAGTAGAGTAATAAGAAATCAAACCAAATATTAAAAACACCTCCCCTTTCCCCCCACCTTCCCAGGTTCAGCTTCACTCCCAATTTTCTCTGCTTCCTCCTTGCCACAAGCACAGAAGGACAGAGGGGCTGTGGTCACTTCATCCCACATCTCTGCTGCTCCTTCATCCTCATGCCCTTCCCCTGCTCCAGTGTGGAATCCCTCCCACAGGAGACAGTCCTCCACAAACTTTTTATAATGATAAGCAAGTATTCAGACCTTAAAAAACAGATGCTTTAACTTAAACTTCTGTACTGAAAAAATCACTTTTCTCTCCTTCCATCATTCTCCTCTCAATAAAGAACAAGGCCTATGCGGATCTTCAGCAGCTTTTGCTTTCAGCACCCTGATGTCAGAAGCTCAAGATCGCCAAGATACCCAAATGGAAAAAAATAATTCCACCAAAAACTTCAGAGATCAATAGCTGGTTGTTTGCTTTCCTTAAGTAAAATGGCAAGTATCTGATTTATTCAAATGTGACAGGTAAGTGATAAGGGAAGATGTTTGTGGTGAAACACATCAAGATCTTTCTTTGCTGGGAGGCAACTGCAGATATAAACAAGTGACTCAGCCTCCTGCTAAAAATGCTATTTCCATCCCTGCTTTTCCAAAAGAGTCTTTTTTACAAAATCCACACATCTCTCAGCTTTACTGAAATGAAAAATAGATGCCCACTGTCATACAGCTATATTGATTATGAGTGAAAATGTGATCATTTTGCATTAACTTGCCCCACAGCGCTGGAGTTCCATCAAAGCATCAGAAGGAAATTAATGCTTTCATATAGAGCCTAAGAAAAATATGAGATGTTGCTCACTTTGCCCTCTAGACAAAGAAGTATATGCCAGTAGCTGAGAGGTAATAGCTTTCAGAAGAGAACATGAACTCTAGACTTTTATTAAAATCATTATTTAATGTGCAAAAAATAATGAAGCCACAGCCTTGGCATTTAAAACAGCAATTTGTAGTCATTACATCTTAGATCATGAGGCTTATTTTGTAAAAAGCCAGTCTTTCTCAAATTAAAAATTCATCATCAACTCCCACAGATTATGTAGTCCTTTAAATGATGCCATTTCATACAGATTTATTCCAGCTAAACAGAGCCAGTAAAGTGGCACACATAAAACATCAATTTCACTGCACTCTCTCTCCCTCTGTATAAAGACCTTTCTACTCCTTAGACTGTTAAGAAATCTCACAGAAGGGTTGACTAATGCATGGGTATTTTAGTAATTTCACCTTCCAGGGACATTTTATATCTTAATTTGTCATTCTCTTTACCCCCACTGTAGATTGAACTGTAAAAAATAACCTTCAACAGAAGGTTTCTTTCTTCTCTTTTCATACTTCGAATGGCAGTCCGCAAAGTGAATGACAGTAAGAAGACATCAACAAGCCTAAGTGAATCCTCTAACTGATGAACATTTAATCCATTATGAATATTAGATTTTTGATGGAAAAAACAGGCAGTTAAAACTTGTTCCTCTCCAGTAAAAATCCTGTTAAGAACTTGCATAGCAAGATGATGCAGCTCTACATAACTAAAGTGTTATCCTGTTTGATTTTCTTCAGGCACAAAGTGATTTTTATTAAATAAATCCTTTGGTCTGACAAGAAGTTGCAAGATCACACACCTTATGCCTTCCGAGTGGAAGATTTTACTCAGTAGCTTGGAGAGGTGTAAATGAGATTTTCATGTGTACCAGCAAGAGAACAAAAATGCACTGCACGTGTTCTCTCTTTCCTGCTTCGACTCCCTTTAATTACCATTTGAGCTCTAACAGTGTCAAGAAGTTGGGATGCCTTTTCAAAAGAACATTGAAAGAGTCGGTTCCTCCCACAAATTATTTTAACCTATGGACGTGAATCAGCACGTAACACCACCTGTAATTTAATTTTTGTGTTGAACAGGCACGCTGATTTCAATCCCTCTCCCCTTTTCAGCAGAAACAATACATTTAAATTAATGTATTTCAGAGCACGTCCTCTACTGTCTTCCAAATGTCTATACTCAAAACACCTCTCCCACAGATGGCAATGCAGCTTTTGCTACATTGCAAACTCTACAAAATCTACCAAGTAAGACTTTAATTAGGGGCTAAAGCAAAGGGCTAACAATGTTTTATCAAGGGAGTACAACATTACATTTGTTTCCATACTTTGTATCTAACTAAAGGGCTTCCTCTTTAGCTGTATCTGCCAACAGCTCTATCCTAGATGTACCTCCAAACGCCTGGGGCACATAAACTTTGTATTAACCCTGAAGAAAAATTTTAACTCTCAAGTTTTGCAGAATCCTGGAACGCTGCATGAAACTTCACAAGACTCCAAATCTACATTGCAAAGCCAGCAGAAGCCACACTCACAAAACTGATCTTTCCCCGAGATTGATGCAAGATGTTGTAATTCCAGTTGGAAAATAATTTTTCAATAAAGAGAGAAGAGTGTTGGAATCCGGAATAGGAGTGCAATATGTGCAGCCTGTATGATGTAAAAATATGCTTTGAAGCTTGCTCTGCTTCAAAGCAGGCTGGTGGACTTTTCATAACAAGCATTTCAGGAAGTTAAAAAAAGAAAATGGAAAGACCATCATGACAGATACTTGGCTGGACAAATAATAAAATGAGGTCTCTGATAAGTTCCTATAACCAAATTACGCCAATGCCCATCCAAAACTACAATCTAAAAATCTACTTGAGATACTTAACGACACGTACCACTTAGAGGAAAAGTGAAAGTTAAGCAATTTAATCAGTGTTGCCAGTTGGAATGATATAATCTCATCGTTACTCACAATACTTCAATTTGAACAATTTCACAGTGAAGTTGACAGAACCCTGCACAATCTCAGAACTGATTACTGTACAGGCATCAATGAAATTTAGCTCCGTGTTTTATTAATTTGTTACTAATGGATCTTTGAAGGAAATAGGAATATTATCATTTTTATCCCAAAAACAGATCATAGAGAAATTATGAAAATAATCAGTACCTTGATTCATGAAACACTACCCTCAAGAGTTTGCTTAAAATCTACAAGTCTAAAGTTTCCCTCCCCAAATTGTTCTCAATTATTCTGACACTAGTGGAACCTTCACCTTCACCTTCCTATATTTAACTGCAGAGCTGAAAAAAATATAATTAATATTGACATGACCTGTAGGATAAAAAAGTCATCTTATCTGGAGGAGTCTGATGTCTTGCAGGGGAGACAGGCAAGCTGGCACCACTCTTCAAACAGTTTTGCATGTCCCTCACCTCTCCACCCCAAAGCTATCAAAAAAATCTTAGAAATCAAAGCACCTCCACTGAATATTTCTAACAGAGTGGTGAATCCTCCAAGATGAGCAGCTATTTAAAGATTTTGCATGCTGTTCCTCATACACACCTCCTAATTACCTCCAGTTATATCACTACAGACTGAGGCAGGCAGTTGTACAAGATGGCTGCTGCTCATTTTTTAGAAGAATCATCTTTATATGTAATCCAAACAGCAAACAGATAAAATCTTCCTTTCATACTGCATATGGCTTGTTGGGTATTAGTGCTATGGACTTTAATGTTTAAATTCCAGCAAAATATTAAAAATCAGGCTCTTTTTTCACTAGATGATGATCTCTTGTGGGATTTTTAAGCATATAAACATGAACAACATTAATAGAACTCTACTCTTTCAAAGGAAAAATTAAATTATTTTCAGAACCATTAAAAATGGGTTATTCATTAAAAGTAAAAACATTGAACTGGTCCTGCAGGTTTTTATTTTCAGTATATTCTTTCTACACCAAGCTCACCTTTTCTCCCCAAGCCCAACAAACATTTGCAATGATTATGTATTCAAGAACGGTGTATTTGCTGAAAGACAGACAAATACTTCTTTAGCTTGAAACTCAATTTGTGGTTGAGTGATTAATGTCATCTAGGTCTTGCAATTACACAAGTTTGGATGTCACCCAGGGGGTTCAGGTTGTCATGCCATGAGAAGCACCTATATTTCTTCTCAGTTCAGTGCACAACAGAGCACGTTTCCCTAGATGGAGTACAGGCTCCCTCTATAGTTACAGTCTCACAGCCAGCACTGCCCGCAACAGCTTAAATTTAAACTCCTGCTTCTTTATGGCAAAGCAAAAAGATGAGCAGCCATTCCTGCATAATCTCTGTTGTATCACCTGCCTTCCAATTACTACTCTCTGATTCCCATCACAATTACTTTTTCAGAGGTAGTTGCTAAATATAATCCAAAAATACACCACAATAAAAAGTGATTAATCAAATACAGAGATTATATTTAGTAACTTCGATCAAGTCTTGCTTCACATTAACATTTCAGATGAGCCCTTCTTTTATCGCAGTCTCATTAATATTCTGTTAATATCATCAGTCTTAATTAACAAGCAGTACACACCTTTTGTTCTCTTCCCCATGGTTTATTTTTTGCATTTGTGTTTTCACAAAGTGGCTAAGACACTATTTGCATCTCCCATAGCAATCATATCTTCTGTATCTGAAAACCTGTAATCCCACTAAGTCAACTAGTCTGTCCCGGGCCAGAATCCCCAAAACCAACATCTGGCCACTTTAAACCAGGTGCTGGCTCTGCTGCCAGGCTCTAAGAGTAGCTGTGTTTCTGAGCTCAGGCTGAAATTTAAAGTGCAGAGGAACAGGTTACTCTGACCTGGCTGTTTTGCAGAGGGACACATTTCCTGCCCACATTTAACTTGCTGACCTCTGCACTTCAAGTTCCTCTGACCTTGCCAGGCAGGTGAGCAAAAGTGAATTTGCACGTGTTCATGCCGACTGTGTTTGCAATGTGCAGAGGGACTGCAACAAACACTGAAGGAAAAGTTCTCATCTATATCTCATCTGCCCACACCTAAAATAACACATCCCTCTGCAACACCTGAGAGCCTTGCAAACCCTACTCACTGCCTCATAAAAAACTCCATGGTACTGTACCACCGAGGCTTTCATCCATTTCCTCTCCTTTGTAAGCCGCCATGTGAGCCAGTAAACCCCTTCCGCACACAGTCTCACTGAAGATATCCAAACAGACTCCTTGATAGGTTTTTATAGCTGAAGAACCTTCAGCACCAGGTCCCTAACAGAAAAGAAGCAGCCTTAGGGCTCTGCTTAGGTTTGCACTCCTGCCTGAGATACATGTTTATGAGTAAGAAACTCTGTGTGCCCTGATTAACCACCTCAAATGATCTTTCTGCACTTCCAGGAGCACCACTGACACAAGCATGCCACATGCAGGCGGAGGAGCGAGTAGTGAAAAGCTTTGGAACCCCAGCAGTATTTTTAAAGAGAAGACTGAGCATAAAAATAAATAAAATTGTTTGCAATAGGCATTTCGTTTGCTCCCTCACAATGAGGTAGAAATAGTAACATTTAAAACTTCAATTATAGGATCACAGAATGGCCTGGGTTTGGAAGGGACCGTAAATATCATCCAGTTACAACCCCTGAGCAATGGGCGGTGACACCTTCCACTGTCCCAGGTTTGCTCAGAGCCCCATCCTACCTGGCCTTGAACACTCCCAGGGATGGGACAGCCACAGCTTCTCCAGGAAATGTGTTCCAGCATCCTCATCAGGCTCACAGCAAAGAATTTATTCCTCCCTTCAGGCACTGGAAGGCCTCAACTAGGTGCTCATAGCTATTCTATATTTACTGAGTGCACTCATTTCACTGAAGTCTGGTTACATGTATTGGATAGGGCAAAAATTAACAAAAGCTGCCAGTTTGTCTATGTTCCAGTCCACCTTCCCACTCAAGAAAAATCAAGGTTCTTGAAGGCAATTCATCAATTTCTTATTAATAACAGAATTTCAAATTCTGCAGAGTCATAATTCCTTGCAGAAATTGGAAGTGTAACCAACTTGCTATCCATATATGCTGAAATTACCTTAAAAAAAATTGAAATAAAACCTAGATGCAATACCACTAACAGTAATAAATATCAAAGTGAAAAAAGTCTGATTTAGGAGTGCTACGTGGGCAATAGATCATCACCTATAAGAAACACAACAGCTAACACAATCAGTTTAATTTTTTGACCATCATCCATAAGACATCATCAAATAATCACCAAAAAATCCTAGGGTGTGACCATAAGACAATATTCATTTTTATGGTAAAATATCTAGTGGAAAAAAGGCAAAAAATATTTATAACTGGCATGCAGCTATTCTAAAAACCAAGAGCTCAGCAGCAGTCAGCTGTTTCAGCCTCAGGGTTGTGTGTATTCATGTTTTCTGCAATAGAGACAAAAGTTTCAGCTTTACACACAAAGTATGACATTTTTGCAGGTACCACAAGACTGGAAGAGGCTGATTCAGCAGAGGCTTGTGCTGCCATGCAGAAGGACCTCAAAAGGCTGGGGCAGAGAAGGCTCAGGGGATGTGATCCATGGCCATCAATTCCAGGCGGGGGGAACACAGAAGAGGCAGCCAGGCTCTTGTCAGTGGTGCAGGACAAGAGCAGATGGGCAATAAAATAGAAGCCATTTCACCTAAACACAAGAAAGAAAGCACTTTCCTCCTGTGAAGGTGGTCAGACACTGTGGGGGTTCCTAGAGAAGCTGTGGAGCCTCCAGCCCTGGAGATGCTCAAAACCCAGTGAGGCACAGCCCTGAGCAACTTGCTCTGAGCAGGTGGTTAGATTATAGGATCTCCAGAGGTGCCTTCCTGCCTCAAAAATCACACATTAAATGGGGATCTATCTCAGTTCACTCTTTTTACTGTCCTGACAACAGTCCCCAGCTAAAGTAAAATAAACACATGCACACAACACCACCACAGAGGAAAAAACAGAACAAAGCAATAAAAACAAACAAAAAAACCCCAAAACAAAAAACAAACAAACCCAAAAAACCAAAACAAATAAAACACCAAAAAAACCCACCCGAAAAACCCCCAAACAAACAAATAAAACAACCAACACACTACAAAACCCCAACTAAAATGAAGGTGAAATCCACTGGAATTCAAGAAATTTTATCTGAAAAATCAATGAACTTTTCTGTTCAAGGAATGTAACTACTGTGCCAAGACAATGAGCCTACTGATCACTGACACATTTGAAAAGCCATATAAGCAAGCTCGAGGTATTTTCACTACTGCACAAATGCAGTATTTTTTCTTTCCGTTTTCTACAGTTACAGTATTTGATCCAACTCAAGAATAAAAAGATTTACAGAAGATCTCTCTCTTACCACTTCAAGGAAGACTGAACACTATTAGCAGCTAAACATAAACCATAAAACCTACCAGCCATCTAATAAAGTAAGAAGACTAATCTTGCTGTACGCACTGCTTTCTTTGGGAACTTCATCTACTGAACCCAACTATAAAACAGACCTAATACCTAAAATCAGCCAATTGAGAATTTCTTTCTCCCAAAGCAATAAATTGTTTTTTTGGGTTTTTTTGGTTTTTTTTTTTACTCAAAACCAGAGAAAGAGTTGTTCATGGTTTCAACCTCTACTCTGAATATTTTCCTGTTTGCTTAGTGGGGTTTTTTTTCATTCTTGTTTTCTGTTTGGTGGGAAAGGCTGCAGAATCAGGACCATCAATGTGTTAATATTAGCAAGAATCTCTAGCTGAACCAAAATAGTATTTCTCAACAATGACAACACAAGCCTTAGGAAGTTGGGGGTGGTTTAAACAACATGCTCTACCCAACCTGACCTATTTCAAAAATATTGGCATCTAAAAGCATAGTTAGAAAAAGATGAAATTAAATACTTTTACCTGCCATCAAAAGCAGTTTAATAATCTGAAGAGAGGAAAAGTAGTCCAAACCCCATCAACACCACCCTAGGTTGTATGTTTGTACTCTACCTGCAAGCACACAGCCTGGAGTAAGACTCTATAGGCAATCCATGATTATTCACACTTGTTACATATAAAAATCCCTCTTACCTGTAGTGTTAAAACACTGCTAAAAATATTGTTTGCTGCTAATACCAAGCACTTACAATAATACTTATATGCTGTACTGAGGAAACAATCTCATGACAGCAAAACCAATGCTATATTAATATATTCACTCTTTCAGAGTCATCATCTTAAGTCATCTAGAAAACTTCATCTGCAAGATCTATGTCCTTATCAGCATACAACAAAGACAAAAAACCCCTAAAAATGCATATAGCATTGCAGCAAACAGGTGGAAGCTGCATTTGACAGAAGAAATATTGGCTGTTCCTGTGTCTGGAAATGCATTCAATAATCTTCCTTGATGATTAATATATCCCACGTGTGAAAGCCTGCATAAAAGACCAAGCAACAGCTGTAATTTACTGAAGGAGGTAAGACAGCTCAGCAGTAGAAGCCATCCAAGTTGTAAAATGACAGTGTATTAGTAGTTCCCATCCATTTAATTACAGTTTAAACTTTCCAATATGACACAGTAATAAATTGAAAAATGCTGCATTACTGGCTATTTTTTTCTTTTAGACAGATGTTGTACATGGTATATTGTGGACCTTTTCCATCTCTTCCTTTCTGGCTGGTTATTGCCTGGCTAACAGGATGTTTCATTTTAATGAAAAATACATTACTGCATTAAGATAAGGTCATCAGTTCTTAAGTTAAATGCAATTTCTGTAATAAAATTAATTGCATAACCCACATAAAATTTTTTTATGTGGGTTAAACACTTTTAATTACTACCTAAATTTTGTTCAACTGAACATTTAAATGGAGTATTCACCCATAAAAAGAATGCATACACTGTGAAATGCCTCTACAGTTCTTTACAGTATGTCTTCTATATGTTCTACTGTAATACAGAATGTTGTCAGCACTGTTAAAATTGACTCTTGAGCAAGGCTGAGGGGAAAGAGGCAGATGAAAAAAAAAAAAAAACCTGCCAGTCTATGAAGTGTGAAAACTGTCTTTGAGACCAGACCTGATTGCTCAGCGACACATCCAGTCAGGCTTTGGGGTGATTTTAAGGATGGGAACCTCACAACCTGTCCAAGTGCCCTCAAATATAATATTATAAAATAGAGAATCACAGAAGAGCCTAAGTTGAGAGGGATCCACAGGGATCATCAAAGTCCAACTCCTGAATCACACCATGTGTGGTTATTCGTAAATCCTGTTCTGTTCCATATAAAACCGCAATTAGTTGATAAAAATATCAAATTGTCACTGCAGCAGCAGCTAGAGATCAGTAAGCAGCAAACTTTGCTTATAAAAAACCTGATGTTTTCTCAGTAATATTTGTTCACTTATCATGAAGATCAACAGCTCTCACATGAAGGACAACATTAAAATTACTTTACCCCACTAATTACAAAGTTCTTCTGATATGTGAAACAAAACACTAATAAAATCTTCCTTCCATTCAAAAGCAGAGATATAACCCTGGGTCATCTCTGCCTTGGATGGCTTGGATGGCTGTTACCTGAAACAATGGTCCCTTTTAAAATTCCTTACAATATAAATTTACATAGGCTAAAAGATTTTTTTTCTCTGACAAAGAAAAAGGTTCTTCATGAAAATTGTGTTCCAGCCAGGATTTTTTTTTTTCTTTTTTAAATTCAGCTCCTGAACCTCCTAAACAATAACCAGGTATTATTTCACCTCAAAGTCAGATGATATTGAGCTGTGTAATGATAGGTCCTGGGACACAAACAATGGATTAATGGCTTAATTTAAAATGCATACTTTTTCTAGGATATTTTCAGTTTTATGCCCACAACTCAATGCATATTATTCAAACAACTGATTCATGAAAAGATTATTCCTATACTAACTTAAATGTGGTTCCATACTTCAGAACCAGATTAAATTTGACATTTTATGTCATTTTAACTGAACTGGATTTTGTCAACAGAAAAAGTAATCATCTTACATAGAAATTTTTTTTTTTTTAACGTCTTCATTAAAAGAAGCTCTGAAAATACTTTTATACCAAGCTTAATAAATTGGTAGCTAAACTAAGTGAATGCATAATATCTATGGCAGAGAAGTGGATACAAACCTCTTTACAGTATTCCTTGTTGTACTTTCTAAGTGCATTCTAATTATTAAAAAAAAGAAATAGCCTGCCCAACTCAAAGACACTGGGAAATCTGACTTCCGAATCCTAGTCAGTCTGTAGTCAAAATCCCATTCTAGGAAATACAGCAGGCAAATATCCCAAACCAGCAGCAAACAAGCAAGTGTTTATTAGATTCTTTCCTTTTCATGCATTTTTCAATCGATTAACCCCATGTTTTCCCCTTTGGACTTCAAGGCATTTTCAAGTTTTTATATTTTTCTTATTCTTACAAAATAATTTATTAAATGTAAAACTACTAAGTTTTCCTCACAGTCTCAAATTTTTAATTAGCTTTGACACATGGAATGCAAATTTGCATTCTATTGTCATAAGAACAGGTTTCAAACTTTTTTTTAGGGAATCATCTTTTTGGAGTGCCTTGTTCCTTTGGTAGGCTTCTCTCAATCATTTAAATCAAATCAAATACACAAGTTTGAGGTAATGGTTTTGAAATTTTAACTAAATTACTAAGTTGGAAACTAATGAAATAAAAGTTTATAGCAGCAGAGAGCACTGCAATTATTAGCTATTTCAAAAATATTAGTCCTACATGATTTCATTAAGTTGTTAAAGCTCAACAGATGTTCTAAAAATTGCTTATAAATATCATATGTAATAAGAGAATTTAACAAGATTGTTACTCATTCAAAGGATTTTAAAAAACTGTACCCACATTCCTTTTGGCTACAATACATTCTCATTCCCTTATCAAGTTATTGTTATTTGGCTACTTCATTTTGGTCCCTTGCCCAGAAAAATTTATCCATCAAATAAAACTTCACAGGTGCAACATTTACAAAGAAAAATGTATTACAGACATTTTTATTCATCTGCAAACCTTCTCTCCATAAAGTTCTTTATTGAATTAAGCATAGTTTGAATCCCCATATTTCTGCTACACTTTGATTTTTTGTATTTAGAGCAATTTCTCCCCTCCTCACATGGCTCTTTTTTGTCCAAAGCCATTGTCACCTCTTTTCCAAGCAGAAACATTTCAAGGCATTGCAAGTCAGCTTCACAGTGCAGGACAACACCATCAATATGAATGAAGTTATATTTAGGTTTCACATATATTCCTTTGGAAATTATACCCTCTAAAGAGCTCCAAGATTTCCAAGAACCTGTGCCCAACGCTTACTCCTCAAGCTTGCCAGGCTTGCTTTGCTGAAATTTGCCTTCACTTGCGTGGAGTTCTGTTTCCACTCACTTCAGATATAGACATCTAATGATGAGCTGGTTGCAGCTCATTTGTTTTACTTTTGCAGGGCAGAACTGATTTTCCAGGGCAACACAAAGAAATCCAAGGGCAGTTGATCTAATGGGCATGAAAATGTGGTATAAAGAGTGAATTTGGATGCAAGAAGAGCTGCAGACCAAGCAGAAGTGTAAAATATATAAAAATCACTAAGTGGCTCCTCAGATGAGGATCCCACCCAGTGCCAGAGTGACCTGATTTCCCATTTACCTAAGGAAATCTGCTTCAAGTGTCAGATCACCCACACTACAGAAAGGTGAAGAAACCAGAAATCCCGTGAGAGGAGCCATTTTTGTCACCACCACCAATTACAAGAGTATCCATTTCCTTGGGCAGGCACTGTACAGCTGGAAGGGATATTTCCAGGGGGTACTGCCCAAAAAGGAGGAATATTTCCAGAGGTACTGCCCGAAAAGGAAGGATATTTCCAGGGGTACTGCCCGAAAAGGAAGGATATTTCCAGGGGTACTGCCCGAAAAGGAAGGATATTTCCAGGGGTACTGCCCGAAAAGGAAGGATATTTCCAGGGGGTACTGCCAAAAAAGGAGAGATACTTCCGGAGGTACTGCCCAAAGCTGGAGGGCCCAGAGCCACAGAAGCTCACGGCACAGGATCTGTGTTTTCTGTGCTTCCAGCTGCTCCAAATGCTCCAGCAGAACAACTCCTGATGAGAAATTCCAGCCAGTGCTATCCTGGAGCTGACAGACTTTGTGTAAACTGATATATTAGTTCTTAAAAAAGGTAATCATTTTCTCTAGAGATATGACAAATGGTTCTCTTTAACTTCCCATATATTTATGAACATATTTGTTCAGGACAGGACTACAAATCTAAGTTTACGAGGGACTGTTTTAATTTCCCCGGTCTCCAAAGAGCAGCAAAGCTGGCAAACCTGATCACCCTGTCTTTGATCTTCTTTACTTGTAGACAAGCTGTAAGAGATTAAGCTCTTTGCCCATCACTTAATCATTTAAAGTGATACTCTATGATTCCCAAGGGTAAATGCATTAGGCTACTGATCAGTCCAGGAACTTTCAAGAAAAGATGGGAAGATTTATAAAATAGTTAGCTTATGCAGCATGGATTAGACTTTCAGAAATCCCTTGATAATCTAGGTGGATAACTCCTATTTAAACCAACATCTAGTGGGAATTCAAATGGCTACTTTCTAACAATCATGTAAACTGGTGGGTTTTTTAAATGGTTAATCTTTCTTCCTATGTTTCATATTATGCATGTACTTTTTTAAGGCTACATGAAAATATATGTAGAATCTGGAAAGGGAAGAGTCAGTACTAAATTAAAATCCTGGATTACTGCTGTGCTGTAAAGCAACAGTTTAAGGTTTGCAAGAGTTGCACCATTTCCCTACACACTCTACACCCACTGTATCCCAGATCCAAATATAGGAAGCCCCAGGAAATAACTGAATCCTTAAGGAAACTACCTGAACAGTTCCCAAGTTGTATATACATTTGTCAACTTAGCTGCATTTATATCCTTCCAAAACCATTAAATTCTCCCCAGGGGAGCCACAGGAAGCAAAGGAAGCCTTCCAAACGAAGGAGGGGTTTTTTTCCCCAATACTAGACACAGTGACAACTCCACAATATAATGATGGCAAATATATGGGATTACTGCCAGACTCTCATCCAAGACACTCTGATGTCTTCATCTAGTCAAAATATGTTCTCCAAATAAAATTCTATTATGCAGAGCAAAATGAATGCTATATTATGGATTTTGGCATGAAACCACAGTGATTTTTAACTCAGTTGTCTGCCGTGAATCGGGATATTAATTGGCATATAAATTGTACAGATGTACATTCTGCATTAAGTGACCTTTTCTTTTCAAGATCTTACAGGACCATTTCTCTCTAAAATGACCACTAAGAAAACAAAAAAACCTCACAATCACTAGTGCTCAGATTACAAATATCTGTACAACTTACTCTTCTTGAAGTGAAGTATTCAGGCATTTCCAATGGCTTTTCAAATAGATCTTAATTTAATGCAAGAGAAACTTCCTTTTTGCAATTCTGATTACACCACTAAAATGTCTTCTGAAAAGGTATAGGCAGATAATTCCTAAAATGTGCACCTATAAATTCCAGGATTAGTGCTTGCAATGGGAGCTGTCACAGTTATTCCCTTTCTGGCTCCCTTGGGAGAACACACTCACTTGGAATCCGCTGCCTTCATCCCTTGTAAATTTAATAACCAAATTGTAAGATTTCATTAAAGATTTTTAATATTTATCTGAAACTTGAAATTTATCTGTTCCTAGAAACATTCTCCAATAATAATAAGATATAATAATAATTCTCCAATAAGAATAACCCAAGTCACTTTAAGCCCTTTCATAATTATTATTCATTTGAATGTCATTATTTCCACTGGCACTGAAATGTTTTCTCAAATATAAAGCCAGACCTAAAACATGTTTATTTCATGCAGCACTGAATGTCTGTCTCAAAGAAGGTTTTTGTGAGGGAGAAAAAGCATACCCTTTATGGTAAATTTTAGAGCTGAGAGTTCCTATACCTCTGATAAAGTAGTATATTTATCCTTACTCTAGGAAAAATGGGTAGAAATTACAACTGCCAACTGCATTAGAGGAAAGTCACCAAGTTATTATTAATTTGCTTTTCAAGAGGAAACAAGAGGAAATCAAAATTATGCCCAGTAAAGGTAAATAAAACACATTAACTGTGAGCAACCTTACCTTTAAAGATCAGATGTGTAACATTTAAAAAAATGGAGAAACATGATACAGTCTCACAATAATAGCTATGTAAACTTCCAAAGTCCAAGCAAACCTTTAGCTCTGCTGCTATTTCTAAAAGAAGTGGACAGTCCTTGTGCCACATATTTCTATGAAGGTACTACAAATATATATCTGTCCCATTTTGCTAACTAAAAAAAAAAAAATTATAAGCTATTTGAAAACACAATACTAAACTATTAAGGAAAGATCATCAACATCTTTCATATGTCAGCTATAGCTGAATTCTTGTTTTCACTGCTGATTCTCTGTCAAATTCATTTGAAGCCACCCTTCATATTCAAAAGTCATGCCAGCTCTTCCTCCTTGCTTCCATCAGCAAGGGAAAGATGGAGAGCTGGTAAAAATCAAATACTGGTAGAAAAAAGTTCACCTCAAAACTGGGGCTCTGGGTGAACACCTGGACACAGCAGCCCAGAGAAAGCAGCAGCTAAAAGCAAGTATGTGAACTCACACACATGAAGTCCCACTGATTCAAAATCAAATTTAAAATTGCTACACCCCTCTAATCACTTAATTTTCCTCAAAAAATCCAAGACTGACATGTTATATAGTGGTGCTGGAAAGAGCACGTGTGGTTGTCTGAAAAAGTTTGTGAGTTTGTTGGAGGTGGGGATGGTCTGTAAGCAAATCAAATGCCCTGGAAGTTCAAAAGCAGTCAGCAGAAACACACACATGTTCGTTCACAAGGTGTTTGCAGTAATGAAAGAGAATCACAGAACAGGGAAGGCTGGAAGAGACCACCTTACCTGTTCTTTGATTCTCACCACGTCAGCCTTCCCACCAAACTTTCATGGAAACTGCCAAGTATCTACCAAGATGACAGAGTAATGCTAGAGGAAAAAAAAAAAAAGGGGGGGTGGGGAGAAGGGAAAATAAAATACTTTCAAGATGGACAAAGCTAGACTGAAACAGCCCATTAAGATGATGCTAAAGGAAAACTTTTTTTTCTGGAAAATCCCTATCACTTCAATTCCACATCATAGCTTTCAGTAGTTTTCAGAAAGGCACAGAGACCTCACCCCTGTTCTGCCTAGACTGTGCTTCCAGCATTTCCCATGGGGTCTGCCCAAAGCTCACAAAGCAGCACTTCATGGCAGTCCCATGCCTGCACCCACTGCTCACAGAGCACTTGCCACACTCAGGAGCAGAGTGTGGAGGGGAAAAGCAGCTCACATTTCAGAGGTAAAGACACTTTCGAGTAGAACTGAACTGCAACAACGTGCTTCTCCTTCAGTTCCATGCACAAGAGACCAAATGTTTCATTTTGTCAATGCAAGAAGCTTGACTCATCCGAAAATGTTGAAGATGTACACTCATAGGAAGATATATTTTGCTTTCATAATTCAATATGATATTTTTATTTTTAAACCCAGGCTGCCACAGAAATCAGAGTTATTACTCTGGCCACTTAAACATCTCCCCTCAAGAAAGACCAAAATTGGAGTCTCTGTATTTTTTTGTTATAAAACAAGAACAACACCATCTCTTATGCTGAGATGACATCCTGTATCCACTTACAAAATCAATCTTAATATAATTCTTATGTTCCTTAAAAATCTACTTCTGTGTCTGAGAAACCTTAATTTGATAAGGCTTCTGATGGGCTGAGTCAAATAGATATTTTTTAATTATTTCTTTGTACTCTCATCTGTGCATTCTTTCCTTGTCTCACCCCATACTTAGCAGACAATGCAGGTCAGGGATCTGTATCAGAGGCATCTGGAGTATTTCTGCGTGGAGATAATTCTCACCGCACTGGTGTCCTGCTCCCTGATTTGGATTATTTGGTTTGCAGAAGTTCATAAAAGTAATAACTGCAATTTTAGAATTAACCACAGCATCAATCTAGAATGAATAAATGTATGGAGTGGAGGAGGCTGGACATATACAGAGTATATTTCAAATTTAAAAAAAAAAATCATAACCTGAAGGATCAAATAACTAGCGACTGCTTTTGTCATTAAACTTTTTATTTCACCTTCCCTTACTACATACAGCATTCCTTCTCTTGCTACTTAACAGCAATTGGTGTATCATTAGAGGTACAGAGGAAAACCTGTATTTAACACAGCCCAGCTCTCCTTGGGGATTCACAGATATCTTGAATTAGCAAATAGTTCCTTCAAAAGGCTATTCAGACAAAAGGTGGTTGTTCCAAATTGCTCTGCTCTCTGTTCATCTACTCTCCTCCCTGCTCCTTTACTTCCAGTGATATTCCTGCTACTGTTCAACCAAATTTTAAAAAACTCAGCACCAGACAGGACCCAGTTCAGCTGAAGGCCTCAAGTGATCTTTATTTTCTGCTCCTGCATTCAGTCTATTCCACAAGAAGATGAGGCATTGTCCAAATAATTTTAAAAGTTAAGTCAGCAGCTACCAGATAATAGCTTAAGAGATTTTTGATCAAGACCCAAACTAATCATCTACTATGAAATATTTCATGCTAATAAGCTTCCCTTTTATTTTCAGAGGAGATCCTGTTATGCTTGGATATAGAATGTTAAGACAATACAATTTTAACACTTCAAAAAATGTGATTGATTTATCGTTCTGTCACATTATTTTTTGGATAATATGATAAATTCAATACAATTTATCACAGTATTCTATAAATATTGCAACAAATTATTAAAGCAATAAAACCTCATGGCAGAAGTTTAATGAGATCATGTCACATTTGTGTTAAAGCCAAGTGATAAATTGCAGTATCTGCAGTGGATGTCACCACCTTAAAAGCAACAGTCTTGCACATTCTCCCAGCACAAGGCTAAAGCCTAAATCTTTACTTGGAGCTACAAGACAGAAAAGTGCAACAAAATATTAAACATATATGTCTAGTCACACACTACTCTACCTTCTAGCAATGTGTACCAATCCTGTCTGGATGTCATTTAGTAAGAAATTAAACCATATGAAAATTCAGTGTTATAGGATAGGATACATTTACCTTACAGAGATTTATTTACAAATTTGTTAGGTGACATCATATTTTAACATATTTTAAATCACTGATTTAACTTAGCCAGTTTTGGAGGCAAATACTTTTGTGATATTATTGTTCCTTAATTTTCTCTTGCCAGATAAAGCTAACACAGCCCATGGAAAAGCTAATCACTTGTCCCATTTTTATACAAGTCAAAGTAAAAAAAAAAAAAAAAAAAAATTTCACTGGAAAAAAAACCCCCATGGAAAGTATGTAGAAAAAATACCACACTATTTACTCACAAGTTTGGAAAGGAATTTCTATTTTTATGTAGTACATTAGATGACAGTGGAATTGCCTAAGAGCCTGGCTACTTTTTGGAGCACATGTTTTCACATGCAAACACACACTTACTTGATCGAGATGTGCTTAACAATAGGCTGATATCAATCCTGACATACAGCTGGTATTTTTTCCCCTTTTTCTCAGTTTTTTATGAGCAAAAGTAGATAGTGTCTCAGTTATACTGAAATACTTTTATAAATGAAACAGAAGATGATTTATTAGGTGTTACCATTATTCAGCCTGAGGACTAAATCTTTTACTATTAAATGTTCTCCTAATTGTCTCCTGGAGGATTTCAACGTTCCAGTGATTCATTCAAAATCTCCTCCTACTTATTAAGAATCAAGTCCAGGAAAGGCACAGAAAGCAAACCACGTGAGTTAGTGACCCAATTCCCCACCGACCAAACTCCTTTAGAAAAATGGGTTACAGTCCATTCGTAGGTTAATCAACAAGGCTTAAAATTCACCTCCTCACACTTCTTCAATTTACTAGACTATGACAATAGAGAAATATCATATCTCTGTAAACTAATGTCTAAATTTCAGTGTAGTTCATTCATTTATAAGCACAATGTAATACTCAAGCTGGTGTTAATTGTACATACCTCAAGAAACAAGCTTTTTGAAGTCTCAACAACTTTAAAAACTATCATTCAGGAAAAAAACTACATAAACCAGTTGTGAAACAACAAGAAACGAGAAATTATGCTTTTCAAATTATATTTTATATATATATAAATATTTTTTTAAAAATTAAAGAAAATATTAAAGTGTTTTCATTTTAATATGCAACTGAATTCTAAAAACCAATTTATGTGCTCTGTGTATAAATTTTATCCTATCTAAACTTCCAGATGAGCATTAACAGTAGCAGCAGGTTGGCTCTTTGTGCTAATTTTTTATCCAGGTAACACTGCAGCATATTTTTGTGTATCACACCAACTACCAGCCAGCCCTGTCCTCAATGCTTTCAACAGGGCAGTAACTAGTCTATTCAGGAATAAAGCATTGCCTGGCGTCACAAAAATTCTTGGCCAAGAATAAAGACTAAATGCTTCACTCTGAACAAGGTTTCTCTTCCTACATCCCTAAGGAAAGCCAGAAGCTGAAACCATGGGGCCTTAAGCTGTGAAAGACGATAAAAACCCAAAGATTGGGACATATCCTCACCCACTTGTCCTTGCCCTCTCCCTAAAATCTCTACAGGACCCAACCCTCACCTTACCAGTGCATCTGTAGCTCATGCTCTGGGGTTTCATTTTTTAATGTTGCCACCCTGTGGTCATTCATAGCAAAGACAAAAATTCTCCACAAAAAAATGTGGAATTCAAAGGACAACACTTCATAGCTTAACAAGCTGAAAGAGAAAAGCTTTATCAAAAAATTGTGTGAACAAAGCCATAATTTAAGAACAGCAATTTAATTTTCTGTAGTTCTGTAGGAATCTTATACATTGACTCCAATCAAGATAGAGTCTTCTGTTTGTTCATCTTAGCTACAGCAACATCTGAATCTACATCACAAGAAGTTATTCACAGAAACACTACTTCCAACATGGAGTTCATTGCATTACTTGTGTCAGTTTTGCCATCAACTTTATTTACAGGTATAAATGAACTAGGAATTTTTTTCACTTAACTTTTCAGCTCCCAGGAAAACAACAGCAACAACAACAACAAAAAAATCTATTTTGACCCTTTGATTCCTTTCATTCTTTCAAACTAAAAATCTTACTGCATCATTTTAGCCATGAATTCTTTATGCTCATGCTTCTTTCCCTTTCTGTATGCAAATGGAATTGACCTCTGTCCTGTTAAAATAATTTAAAATAGATTTAAAAAAAGACAATTCAACTTGAATGCAATTTTTAAATTTAATGTATACCTGCTGAAATGAAGAGTGAATCTGTCACCATCTTACACTCCATGAATATTCTCTGCTGGTTCCATTGTCACAAGTTCTACAGAGTGAAGTGAATGACAGCCTGCTGTATTTAATTTGTAAACCTCTGTGTGAGGATGTAGATTATTAAACGAAAAGATCAAATGTCAGATACTTCCCTTCATTAACACAAAAATACCTAATTCCATCTGCATAGCTAGACCAACTGAGCATCCTACATTTTGCAACATCAAGGGCTCACATAATTTTAGGAAATTTGCATAGAAAGAAGAATGCAGTGAGTGTTTCACAAATCACAAGGACCCTTAATATCACAAAAGCCATAGCAGATTTCTTTTTAGCTGAAACCAGGTTAATAACTGGCTCTCCTCTCATGCATTTTTATCAACTGTAAGTTTTTAAATATCTTCCTAATCCCCTAGTCATCATGAAGGTGCGCTGACCCTCAGCTTTACCATGCTGTAACTTCAATTACACTACTCTGTGACAAAGTCAATTAGAATATACTTCCATAGCAGTAGAATATAGTGCCAATATGAGAACATAGAAAAAGGAGATGATGTGCCAGTAAAAAGGACTTCAAGAATAATTAATTCACCTGAAAACCACAGAAAACAATCCATCTCTCATCATTACAATATCAGATCCTTAAAGTTTCCATTACTTACTTTTGTAATGCCATCAGTAAACAACGTCCTGATACTCAAACTCATCATGATGTGTCCTGGAATTCATTTAGCACATTGCATTCCTAGAATTTTGAGCCTCTGGACTCAGTTGTGCTGCTAGCAGATTAAGGATAACAGAGCCTAGAAAGACTGCTTAGCAGTTACAGATTTATCAAAAAATATTAGACATTCCTGAAACACTATGGTTACAAATTTCTACAAAATATTATCTATGTTGCAGAAAATACCAGGTAATTTACAGAGCTCCGAAAGTGCACTTTAATAATCATTTCACAAATTTTGACAACAGGTAACTGCAGTCATTTCATGTCCCCTCTTCCCGCTTTTTTTTTTTTCCCCACTGTCATAACAGTACATTTGTCTCAGGGTAACAGTGTACTTTCACACAATAACACTGTACTCTAGAAATTACTTTTTTCATTGATTTATGTTTTTTCAATTGTATATATACAGTACACAGTAATATGATGGATGTCCTATCCAGAACCCAGCTATGGTATTAGATGTACAACGCGTTAATATCACCAACTTTGGAGCAAACAGGCAGCTTAAAGCAAAATGGAAGAAAAAGGAGGGAAAAAAAGCGTCTGGTGGACTGAGCAGGCAATTGGACAAATGATAGAAGTTTAGTGTTCCCAGCAAAAATATTTTAAAAGAACACTATCAAATTGAATTGTTACTTCACCAAGGAGAGGAGAAAGGCAAAGGACACTTGGTGAACATTAGCTAAAAAGCTGGCTTTAGTGGTGGACGACAGTGATCTACAGTTCTGCATAATAGGCTCCTCGCTCTATAAATCTGCTCCACTCCACAGCACTTCCCCAAGTAGGTGATATATTTTAGAAAAGTTCCATCTAAATGTCACCCTGAAAGCTTGCCATGCTGAGGACCATTCTAAATGTCAGAACAGTCTCATGCGACCTATGGCAGAATTTAGGATTAGTCTGGGCCACATCTTCCTAAAATGAGTTTCTAAGACTAAGTTATGCCTTTGGAATTTGGATTTTGATCTGTGCTGTTATTCAGTCTCATTGCCTTCAAAAGTGCAGATTTTTTTTCAGTTTATCTCAGTTTTTGAGGCTCAATATGATGGGAAAAAGCAATGAAGAATGTTACAGTAGAACACATTCTTCTTACATCCTTGAAAGAATTAATGCGAATCATGGCTGCATTTTGGATTTTAATCTTTACACAAATACCAATTCTTTTACAGAAAGCAGGGAGAAATAAATTCCATTAACTCCACTGTCCACAGAACTGAACATGAAGAGATACAAAAAGGCCCTACAGCTCTCATAACACAGAATCAGACGCAATCTTTAAAAACCTTTAAAGAAAAACATGAGTGAAATTCATTAGATATCTAAACTTGACCTAACCAAGATAAAGAGGCATTAAAATGAAGGCACAGGCATCTAAAAGGGGGGAATACTACAGAAAAGCATGAAATTAAAAACTTTCACAGCTCATATTCACATGAAGGAGATGCATGCATTAATTTATTGGAGACCACCACCTGGTTTTCAATAGATTTATAAAATGTTTCACATTATAGTCACACTTTCGAGCCATCCACAGAGGAATGATTCTCAGTGTAAATATAGGATACAAACTCCACATCTTTTCTGCAGTTTGGTGCATTCAAAAATATTTCTTGATTACTTCTGTGGGTTTTAGTAAGATGTAAGCTTTGGCTGAAGCTTCACCCTTGAGAAAATTCATGCTCTTTTACAAAATATTTTCACATGACTTGTAAAAACTCACAGCAAGAGTACCATTATCCAGAATGACAATTAAAGTTTAAAAGGAAAAAGTTTCATTAATGAAACTGACAGATTAAAAAAAATGCCTTCTGAGCCACATTGCCCAAAAAATTATATAGACTACAAGAATGTTTTATTACAAAATATATGACCAAATAACCCAAGAATAAATCTTGATACACATCTCAAGGAGCACAGTTGAAAATGCAATAGGCAGCTTCAGTAGCACCTGGCTCCTGACTACAAAACTATACAAATATAAAGCACTTGGTTTTCTGAAGGCTGTTCCTTCCTCAGAAAAAGTTGTTTAAACTGGGCAAAACTAATAAAATAATCTAGTCTGAGCTTAATTATTGTACAAGATATGCTAAATAAAACATCAAGCTCAGACTTAAGTAGGACTTGAGGGAATCATAAGCCAGATGTTGGCCCTCTGAACCAAAATTAATTTCATCTTAAAGACTATATAGATCATTGTCATAACATTTTGGATGAGAAAATTGAATTAGGGGGGCCATATTCATCACGTACTGCTAATAGTAGTCCTTATTACTTATTACTGCAATAAAAGGTAGCCCACAAACTAGAGAGGGTATATGAAAGAGGTTAATAGCACAATCATCTAAATGTACAGTTAGTACTCTGCCAAATTCACTGCATCAGATTTTATTTAGTTTTACTCTGCTGCATCCTGCATCACCAAGTGTAAAATAAATTGCACTTTTATAACACACTGTAACTATTTTATTACTTCTATTTATTAGAAATAATTTTACTGTTTTCAGATTAAATATATAGAAATACTCAAAAAATGCACGTGTTAGTCTCTCACTTTTGTTATCAAGTACTTAAAACACTTCGAAAACCTTGAAAATTTGCTTTGCTTGTTCTGTTGCACACGTGCACTGGCTTAAAGTGTTAGGTAATTCCACCTAATTCCACCTAAATTTTACCAGGCAATTCGATTGTGTTACTACAGAAGTGCTGCCTGTGATGTTTCACAAAGCCTTCAAGATTTCACAGATTTCATTTCTGTACTAAACCATCGAGTAGATATGCTTTATACACTGTCACACCATCAGAGTACCTGATGGATTAAAAAACTCCACCATCAGAACTCAAATTCAGCTAAAGGTGGAAACACATTAAGCTTCAAGAGAGGCTGAAAACAGCATTCATGTTTAGGCTGAAAAACACTCCAAGGACAACTCAGATATTGGTCACAGCCTGCACAGATTCATGAGAGGAAAGTCCTTCTTAAAAAACTTAAATTCCTTTCATGACAAGGTAACCCATTCAGTTGATCAGGGAAGCCAGCTGATGTGATCTTTCTGGATTTCTGTAAAACTTTCGATACTGTCTCTCCGAGGATCCTTCTGGACAAAATGTCCATCCCCCAGCTGGATAAACACACCATGGGATGGGTGAGCAATAGGCTCACGGGTCAGGCACAAAGGGTGACAGTGAAGGGGTGATATCAGGCTGGGGACCTGTCACTGGTGGGGTTCCACAGGGCTCCATCCTCAGCCCTGTGCTCCCTCAACACCTTCAGCAGTGACCTGGAGGCAGCAGTGGAAAGGATGCTAAGTTTGCCAATGATACTGAGTTGGGAGGAGCTGTTGATTCCCTCAAAGAATGAAGACAAGTGGCACATTCTGCACTGGGGATGGGACAGCCTTGGGTTTGCTAACACACTGAGGAACGAGAAGCTGGAAAGGCACGCCGTGGAAAGGGCCAAGGGCAAGCTGAACGTGGGTCAGCAGTGCCCTGGCACCTGTGTTTGAGGCCCTGTATTTATTGCTTTGATTTCTGGCAAATCTCAGCCGTCACATTCCAGCAGGGAGAGCAGAACAGAAGCAGCCAGCATCCCACTGATTCTTATGCTTCCCTCTCCTGGATCTCCTAAAACCCCAATCCACATTTCTTCCAGGATACTGTTGGCTGAGGCACCTATGTATTATCAAGGCTATAATCAAATGGGAGGGAGAATAAATATTTTTTTTCTTTGCTCCTATTAACCGTGCAACAAGCTAATTCCAGAACCATAGGGCTACAGCCATGGAAAAAAAAAAAGCACATAGAAAGTGAGAAGCTAAAAAAACACTCTCAAAAAATTGACATAAAGCTTGTACAGACTTTCATTGGGATTAGTTCATCTTCAGCTATTACTTGACCCTCCTGCATGTTCTCTGGGTGTTATGTGACAAGACGTGCACAGAACGACTCTAACCTGTCAAGTTTAACTTGGGAAGATGTTACTGAAATGTCCCTGTTCATCAATCCGTGGCATTCATCTACCTGGGGACCGAAAGGCTGAGAGTTACAGGTCACATTACTATACATGAGCACATGATCCATGCCATAGGAAGCATGCAGCCAAACCTACCAATGTGCAGGCTGAAAAACAACCTCCTCCCATCGCCAAGAGAAAAACTGAACAAGTGACAGATGACTGACAGTCCAGATCATGCATCATATATTTTATGCACTTTTTTTTTCTTTTTGAGTCAGTATGCAGGTTTCAAGTATTTGCAGGTAAAATCTTAAATATTTTTCAAAGGGAACAGCTAAAAGAAATAGGAAACCTTACAAAGTAAATTTTCAATATGATACTTGATGGATAACAGAAACTGTATAACAAAAGATCTAGGGTCACCCAAAACGATGTATTTTTTTTAAATGCTATGAAAACAGAATAAACACACACTAGATGACTGCACACTTCGGTGAAAGCAGCAATTTCAACCTCACTGCCCCAACACAAGCAACACTGGGCAAGCTTTTGGCAGTGCTTAGGTGCTCTCCTCCCCACACCTCTCCCCAGATTTTTTCCTGTGAAAACCCTAGCTCACTCTGATGAGAAAACAGTCTTTTTCAAACATACAGATTTGCACTGAATGGATTTTCCTTACTAAACCACTGTATCTTCCACTGAGTTTTAAATTCCCAGCTGGTTTGGGGTGCAGAGAGACACATTTGAACTAGGTCCTTGGATTTGCAGGAAAATCTCTGAATGCTAAAGTAAGAATGATCTTAGGAAGAAATGGGAGGGTCGGGTTTTGTTGAGTTTTTACCCTGCAGGAGCTGCCAAGTCTTGGAGAGGCAGAAAACTCAGCTCCAGTCTACACTTCATCATCCGTTTTTAAATCCAAGGAACTCCAGTACTTAGAAGGAATATTTTTACTAGAGAACAAAGGAGAAAATCTATGCTGTTTTCAACCAAGGAAGCAGAAAATCCTCTTTAGCAGATGTTTGAGGAGCAGTGACTGCATTTTCCTGAGGGGCTAAACACTGCCTGCTGGCAACGCTCCTGACCAAGCAGCGACTCCAGCTTACTCAAGCAAGAAAACCAAAGTGTGCCAGGACACCAATAACTGCAAAGCAGAGGCAGGGAACCGAAGTGAGGGGGAAGTTTTCCCTGTAGCAGCAGTGGGAAAACTACACCCAGAAAGGAGAAGCTGAGCCTGGGAGAGGGAGCCTGCTGCTCCTATCCCTGCAGGACATGGATGCTCCTATCCCTGGCTCCCTGGTGGGCATCCCAGGCCCATTCCTGCCCCGCTGGGGACTCCTGTGGCACAGAAGGACACCTCAGTCCTGGCGCACCAAGTTCCAACATCCTTTGGAACCTCTGTCTGCACTGATATGAAGCAGAGATGCACCGGCAGCATCACCGCTCCCTGTGCTTCAGGATTTCTCAGGAGAGAAAAGTACCTTTTCTACCTGGATAAAAAAGTAATTTCCTCTCAAACTCTTCCTTTAAAACTAAGTGCAATCTTTTATAAAAATCTACCTTTGTATTTTTCATCAATTTTTATATTCCTTTAACTTATTTCTATCTTCCTCCCAGGCTTTTCTTGAATCTTTTCATCATACAAATTTTTTCCCCTCTTATCTGCAATTGCATTTTTCACTTACATGTTCATCCACCTTGGCCTTTTCCCCCTGGCCTTTCTACCAATACAGTACTTTTAGCTCCATGACACACATCACCAGTGGGCAGCCATTAACTCATCTTTCAATGCTCTGTTTCCCTTCAGTGCTCCTTCTTTATATTGTTCTTTTTCCCCTTTGATTTTACACAGCTCTGCACATATCCGTCTAGCATTTCTCTCTTGAACTTCATCTGTTTAGTTCTTTATACTACTAAATGAAAACCAAAATAGGTTTTGGTTGCCACTTCAGTGCATTCTCTGTCCCACAAAACATTGGTGTGACATTTCCTGCTCGCTGCCTGGCCAGGTGCCTGAAGGAGCAAACTTCTCCCCACCATCACTTGCAACACAAAAGAGACTCCATACTGGCAAATAAAAGAGGACAAGAATGCAAAGAGAGGAAGAATTTATAATGGTGAAAAAAAGGAACAAAAGGAAAGGCAAGAAATACAGAAAAATAACAGGCTCAGCAATATTATCCTATGAGTAGGACACATTTCCACCATGAAGCAATAACAAACAAAAACCTCCACAAAAACCAAAAGAACCCACACCACCTCAATTACGCATGAAAAAGCAAAGCGTAGAAAAATTTCATTGCAGAAATCAATAATTTAAAAATATTTTAGATTTGATATTTTAAAATTTGGTTAGAACACCACCAAATATATGTCCTGTCAAGCTCCTGCAGTACCTCATGTTAACGGCAACTGGGTCTTTAGACATCATTTTTGTTATGTATTTTTGATACTCTGCCAGCTCTCAAAAAGTCAAAACCAATCAGCTCTGGCTCTCCTTTGAAGTGTTGTGCAAACTTTGTACACTTCTAAAGAGAGTCTTTTACACCAATTCATACATTGCCGATTTGGTTAAAGCTTGACCATAGACTCAGATGCTAACCAAGCTTCCAATGGCTAGCAGCTCATACTTTACTCCTATTGTTGATGCAGAAAGAAGCAATGAAAAACTGAATATTCCTTCAAATCAATGAGATAAGTACTCTGGGTTTGCTTCTCTATACTTCTAATTATCCCAGTCTGCCAATGTTGCCAGTGTCAGCAGAGTCTCACATACCATATCACGATAATTAGCAGCACAAACTTCTGATCTCTGATGTAGGAATTTCCACCAATTAACAAGTTAACAGTTAATTAGGCTCAAATCAAAAGAATTCTCATCATCTGGTGCTTGTGCAGCCTGAAATTCTCAATTACGCTGCGGTGGTTTAGCTGCAAGGAGCATTGCAGGTGAGGAGCTGTGAAGCCAAGCAGATTGGGAGCTCCAGCATCTGGGAGGTGTTGTGAAACAAAAGACAGATGCTGCCATGGCAGCTGATAATGATACCACAGAACTAATTTTCCCTTTCCTTAAAGGAAAGCTCTGTCCAGGGTTAGCATCCCAACAGTATTCTGCGTTTTGTTTTATTTATTAAATCAACATCCAGTTAAAGAAGGAAGTCATCTAAACCAGCAGCCATGTAAGACAATTCTTCACAACCAGAAGTTACCTAGCTGGAGATACCTCAAAATGCCAAGTATCTGTAGTGACATGTTTAAGGTCGCTACGCATTTCTGCAGCAGAAGTCAGAGTAAGGCTAAATGAATGCAAGGGGGAAACATCATAAAAAGGCTAGTTATCAGGAAAAAAAAAAGATTTTTTTGTTTTACTTATAACTCGAATAGTCACATTTGTCAAACACACAAAAAACATCGTGGTTTTTTTGTTTGTGAAATCTAACCTCCTTAAGAAAATCAATTACAAGACAACTACTAAGGTGAGTGGAGAAAAAGAGCTCCACTATCAGCTCACACTCAAGTCATAATAAAGGAGACAAATCAGCAGGCTTAGTCAATCTAGCTTGGGAAACAGCTGTTCTCTGTTGGGTTTTAACAATCTGAAAAGTAAGACAAAAACAATGAAGCAAATAGTTTAACTAATTATTTCTTTTCTTCACGAAGCAATTTAGACATGTCTTCCCTGATAATGACTGGATTTCCTCCAAATTCAGAAAGCTGCCTCTCAGGCACCCTTTCCTTTTCTTTCAGAAGAAATAATGGGTTTACACATTTGGCCTAACTTCAGTATCACTTTACAAATTTGGCAACTCCGTAACACAGCAGAATTTCAGTAGCTCACATGCAGATCCTTAGAGCCACCAGGCTGAGGAACCCTAGCACCATCTGCCAAGGGGGCTCAGCTTCAACAGGACTGCAGTCACTTCCCTGAACTTCTGTTTGTGCTCTTAAGGTCCACTCACTGTGTTGGTAAAAAGGCTGCAAGCACTCCTACATTTTCAGTCTGTTTTGCCAGTGCTGCTTGGTTTTAAGCACAGCGGCTTTGTTCCTTTTTTCCCACTGCCACAACTCCAAACAGGACAAAAAAGGAGGGAAGATCTCTGCATGTTCCCCTGCCCCACGCCAGCTGCTAACCACCCGTGAATGTGGTCTCCCTCCATAACACCTCCCGCCACACATGTGAGACAAATGAATATTTCAGGGCTCCAGTGTGAGTACACAGAGCTTGGGTTGCAATGAGAGCTGCCTGCTGTCACTGCCTAGGGGATGATGCCATAATGAGTTCCTATTACCATAGTTTCATCTTCAAGAGGGGTCTGTTTTGCCATAAAATACAGAAATGTATGATTTTTATTTTAGCAAATGCCTTGTTAGCAAATTATAAAAGTAGCTTTCTACTGTAAACCTTTGCAGCTATCATCACACAAAGAGTATCTTTGGTAAGGATCTGAAATTACATGAATCTGTTAAAGTTTCCAAATATAGGAGCTAGTTCTTTAAATTCAAACTGCTGATCAACTAAAATGTGCATCTCTGGAGGTCCCACAGTATTATGACAGCAGCTATCACGTCCATCCAATCAAAGTGAAAGGCAAGAGAAAATAAACCCCATAATCTTAGCTCCAAATTAACTTTCAACTTCATTTGGAGGGGGAAAAAAAAAAAAAAAGAAAGAACTGCTCCCTTAATTACAGACTTTCTTTCTTTCTAATTAACCAGAATAATTGAAGCATGACTTCTTAAAAGCCTCTTGCCTAACATCTCCCACAGTGGAAGCTTTTTGCTATCTGCCAAACAATATTAAGTCTTAAAAAACTTCTGACTGGATAATCTGTTGGCTAATACTACGGCACAGGGTACACAGTATCTTTCTTAAAAGCCCTCATGACTTCAAAAAGTATAATTAAAGTTCTGTTTGTTTTTCAACTCTGATTCTTCCAAACAGAATAACTAGAGATTGCAAGAGAGAAAATATTCTCTCTTGATAATTTGAGAGTCATAAAAGTACTATTTAAAATCTGCTCTCTTTATGGTTGTTATAATTTTTTTAAAATCAAACATTAATGGTAATGCCATTATTTAATAAAAGCTTTTTACTTATTCTTTTTTAAGGAACATATATTTCAGTCTCAGCAGGGTTTTGCAACATCCTGTTAAGTAAAATGTAATAGTTCCATCCAGTGGTCTTCCCCAGCATTGCAGAACTAAGCTCATAAAGTAAAGTGAAGACATCTTTGCACCAAACTAATTGTAAAAATGACCTAACGTCAATGGGAGGGGCAGAAGTGATGTGCTGAACACACATAGTAAGTGCTTGGTAGTGTGGTAGCATGATCAGATCACAATTATAAAACAGCTTTCCATTTGTTCAATATGATTGAAAGCAGATTTACGTGGTTACAAGTACTTTGAAATTGTAATGCAAAATAGAAATTTTACTTAATTTCTTAATTATCATAAAAATTCCTACTTCCATAGTGTGAGGTTATAACAAAATGATGAATATGTCAAAAACCTATCTTCTCTTTTCTAACTTTTCATAGCATTCAGCATCCAGAGGATCCAATACAGAGCTCACTATGCTAAAAAACACAAAAGCACAGACAAAGAGACTCTCTCCTAGGAGCTCTCAGTATTGTTTATGTCTCCAAAATGTTTCAGCTGGAAGTGTCAGCTCCAGATGTATTGGTCACAGATGACTGACAGCAACTTCTGTAGCACAGATACAACTGGGGAAAAAAACCCCAAAACATGTTTTTATCATCGCTCTGACCCACTATTTCTTCAGCACTTGGGAAAAAAAATGAACAAACATGTCAGGGGAGTCCACTTGGCATCTTAAATGACAGGGAAAATGTTTGTCATGTGTGCACACACACACAATGGTCACAGAAAACACCAATGAACTTTGCCAAATTGCCCACAAATTAGAAAGGCAGAGCAGGAGCTGACGATGAGGTTTAGGTAGCACGCTGCACATTTTGATGTTGTGTTAGCAACTTTCACCACTGCATTCATAAAATTTGAGCTTCTGTTAACTCCTTCTGGTGTTCAGGATAACCTTCCTCTGACAGCAGCAGTTTCTGCTTGCCCTGTTCCAGGTCATTAAGATCAGTCAAATTCACAAGACAGAGATCTTGACCTTGTCAAATCCAGTCATTCAAAAGACAGCTTCAGTTTAGGAAAAAGCAGAATGTGAGCTGCTATTTTCACATTCCCTATGTACTGGCACAGATACAGTCTTTGTTATTAAATAAGCATAATGCTCCCCACCCACAACTGGGCTTCTCTATTCCAGCAACCTATATGGTGCCGCTCATCTTTCCTCCCTCTCCTCCCCTTTTCTGCTGTTCCAAAATCCATACCATCCAAGCACAGAGTGCGCTATGAATAAAGCTTTCTTCACACTCCTTTCTCCACGTAAGCCCTGCCATTAACCTTCAAAGCTATTTCCCTATCCAAAGATCAGCAAGAAAAGTTCCCCAAAACAGCCTAACCCTACTAGTGCTCATTGTTTCATACCAGCAGCTCAGCTTTGAGCAGTGCTTGGCTTTTAGGGCTGCAAGCACTTCAGAAGAGAATCCTGAAATGAACAGCACAGTCTGCCCCTGGCTGCTCCTTATATCCCTCGGGCTTGCCACCATCCTAGATTTTACACTAGGGGGTACAGCACACCAAAGGCAAGGAAATATGCAAGGCTGCTTAAAGTTCAGAGCAACTCTTTGGCTTGAGAATCTAGATTTACCGAGCTCAGCCACTGGGAGGAGTGTTATCAGTGCAGGCTTGAGCAGCAGGGAGATGGGGAGAGAGGCTGAACTGCTGCAGGAACAAAACTGCACCACGAAAGTAATGAAAAAAATTAGTAACTATTGTCTTCTCTAGAGTGAGTGGCTTTTCAGGATTTGGACAAAAAACCTATACCTGTACCAACAAATCCCTATCAACAAGGTGGGGTGGGTGGATTCTTGCAATTCAGTACTGCAGGAAGATGACCTCAGGACCTAAATTGTCTTATCAGTAGTAAATCCCCTTAAAAGTAGCTTTCCATGACCCAAACCTCCATTTCTTAGTTCATTTCAAACCCCCCGGGCTCCCATGGCTCTGGGAACCAAGCAGCCTTTGCATTTCTCATCTTTCAGCACTGCATCCCCTGCCCAGTGTCTGGGGATTTTACCATCTCACAGCTACCTGTGACAGAAATATCTCTGCTAAGGAGACTATCAGGCACAGAGATGTTAAAGTGGCATCCACCAAGGGCACAGTCGTCAAAATGCTCAGAGATGACAAGTCTAAGTGTTTAAGCACCATGCAGCCCTGAAATAAGATGGTCAAAAAGCAGCAGAGATTTCAGCCGTCACTAGTCTGAGCAGGATTTTACCAGATATAGCTAATAGGAACCTCTAGGTAAGCTTATTTGAGCCCTCCAGATGTTAACGTGCACATCTGTTTCTGCACACTGACCTACAGAAGTGAACCCTTACCTATAACCATGGACCTATCTCTGAAACAAGGCACATAAACATTTCAAAGTTTGAAAAGCATGAAGCCTTTAAATACATAACAGTGGGAAGAAAGGGGACACACACGCTTGTTAAATGCTCCCACTATCACTGGATGCAATTCAACAAAAATGAACTAAACATTGAACTAAACTTGAAACAGGGATTGAAGCTGAGTGTTTCCTAACATGAAAAAGCCCCAAGCCATGAAGCTCACCATCTTGACTCAATCTCACAGCCCAATAAATGTATATTTTCAAGTTCCTTTTTATATAAAGCACAACAGGTTTCATAGGCCTAACACAGGGGGTAGTTAAAGAGCCTTCCTGGAGCAGCATGGTTTCATTTTTGGTGCATGCTGGTGACACAGAAGGGGAAGTGAACTCTGGGCTCCAGTTGACAAGATAATCAATAAGCTTTCTGCCAACCAAGCTCGAAGCTTCACCAGTTATAATGTTGCATATAAATGTTTATGGTTTCATTTCAAATTGAACTTGGTACATTTTGGTAAATACATAGTTTATCTAAAGGCTTTCAAAGATGGTTTTTGTTGATGAGTCAGTAATGAATCAGCACTGTAAGGCAAAAATATAGCTAGATTTGTCAGGCAAGGAGCTTCACACACTACAGGAAGGTACCATCTTATCCAGCGCAGAACAGTATTCCAAGATGCTCTTGGGAATGCAGTGAGTTGAATAGTTACTCTTTCTCTAATAAGCACCATAATTTAATTTGTATTTCCTTGGATTAAAAACAAAATCCTCCTGTCAACATTATGAAAAGCATTTTTGTAACAAATGCTTCCTCAATAGCCAGGGCTTCTTCTAGACAGTTGCTCTAGTTATGACACTGGAAATTAATTTCTATTCATACTGAAGTTTTGCATTCACTACTTAATTGTTTGAATAACTAGTTCAGAGAGAAATTAAAAGTCCCACAGATTTTTTGTTCTTACCAAAACCTGAGTAAACAGCCTACAAATTATTAGAAATTGGCAATAGACTGTATAATAAATGCATTAACATAAATACCTACAAATTAATAATCTACTTGAATTAAAGAGCACTCGTTATTCCCTTAGAAAATGTGAAATTCTAGATGATTTTATTCTTTCAACAAAGTTGACATAACTAGTGTTAATAAACCTAAACAATAGTACACCAAAGACTTACTATAACCTGAGTTTAACCCCTCCACACCATATCAGCAAGCACTAACATCTGGAAACAAAGATCCAAAGTTTCATTTTTTGTGCCTAAAAATAAACTGACAAAAAGTGCCCATCCTGAGAGTGGATGTCTCAGTCTTTCCCCTCTGAAACAAGGGGAGATATTCCATCTGATCTCATACTTTCTTTATTGCTTGCTCTTAAAAGACAGACAAAACTTGCACAGCTCAAGGGTGTTGTGAAGGTAAATTAATTATTTTGAGAGAAGTTATTCAGATATTACAGTGATGAGCATCATGAAAAGCCCCTGAGGAAAAGAATCATTTTGACTTCATGGTAAGGGTCTGAATAACATGCAGGAAATGAGGCCTGAGGCCACATGTTGTACAAAATAGTGAACATCTGTTCATTAAACAAACTCTGTCCATCCAAAAGCCTGAATAAGGCTAGAATAGTTTGGAACAAAAAAAAAAGCATGGGATAACATAATTAAGAATTACTGTACAGCATACAACTGGAGGCAAACTTCTGTTACAAGAGTCATTAACCATACGTGGACTATAAAATCCTCATTTTTCTTTGAATAATATTTTACTGCATGCAACATCCTTGTTTCCTTCTTCAGAACTGCACTGCTTTCACAACCAGTTTGTCCATTTATAAGTGTTTGAAACTCATGTAAAATAAACAGACCTATTTCTCCTTTTGCTGGGGAAGTAAATGGTAGCAGTTGTTACCCTGGGGGTTTTTAGGGATCGAATTGGCCGAAAGTTTTTATACATTTGCTGACAACAACAGTCACGAACATGGAGCATTGCTGTGGGCTCTGGAAGCCAACACACTCTTGTGGCAACAGATTTGCCAAACTACTCAATTTCCCAAAAAAAATTTGCCTTCTACCACAAATCTGTATCTGTCCTGTATTGTTTTTTCCCTGCTTCTCAAATCTCAGTTTTCCAACTCTCTGCTTTCTATTAAAAGTTCAGCATCTCTTCTAGTCTACCTCCATCCCACTCATTTCACCTACATCACCCTAGTTCTCCTGTGAAATTCTTAGTTCCCTCTCCTGCATTCCTGAGGCTACACACCTTATGTCCATCATTTCATCCTCCAGCAATATCTATTCTTTTTTCCTAGGCACTAGCTCACTTTGGTGCTTACTCTGAGAATCAACACTCCTAGCCTCAGCCTCCCAAGTGTTTCCATCTATCTGTTGAAACCAAGACATGTTTCCCTTTTTCCCCCCAAGTCCTATGCCACTGCATCACCTCCTTATCCCAGTGCCATCTGGCTGCCACTGGTTATGTATATGTAGGATCTAATTCACAGTCTGTTTTGAATTCATTTCCAACCCAGCTTTTCTTCTTTCTCTAGATCTGTCTCCTCTACTTTGTATTTATACAGAGATCTCACACACTGTGAGGTGTTTAAAGATAAACATCTTCCACATGAGTGCTGAAGTCAACTATTAACTCAATGTCTTCAATATCTAATAAAATATTTAACTTCATCTCTGAACTAAAAAAAGAACAGAAAAAATGTCTCCCCCCCCCAAAACATTTAAAGATACAAAATTAAGCTAAGAAGTTAAGCTTCCACAATGGAAATACTTTCAAATTCATAGGACTGTATTACCAATACACATAAAATCTGAATTTTATAGATAGTTTTCAACAAGCAAGCACAGAGCATAAAGTGGCATTATCCCAAATGTAGATGGAAATGTTAAAGCAGTAGCATTCACAATACTTCATCATTTTGTGATGCTAAACCCGGCCTCAGAAGGAAGATGCTGCAGTAAAAACAACACTGCAGCACCTCAGGGGTGCATCCTTTCACGGAACACCTGACCTTCTGAAAGCTGTCCCAAGGCAGCTCATGGGAACATCCAGCCCAGGTGAAAGCACCTGAAGGGACAGGCACAAGACACTACACCAGGACCTTTTGCTAAAGAACAGAAAAGCTCAGTGCTAAAACCTGGTGGGAGCAGGGAGAAATGGGCTTTGAACTCAGCAGGCAGCGGGAAGGAAGGTAAATGAGGTTTTGCTTCCCCACACCAGGAGGGCAAAGGAGAGCAGGGCAGAGCAGCTGCCTCCTGGGAGGTCCTAGCCCCACACTGGCCTCCCCCAGACCATCCTTCACTTCCTCAATATCTCAAGCCGATTTTCCAAGTGAAACACCTCATCCCTGTGAGTGGAGGAGCCTCCAAGCATCCGCTCCAGGAGACAGCTAAGCCTTCTCCATGCCCTGCCTGGGGCAGAGGGAAATTCCTGCTGCTCATCACTGTCGCACAGCTGTGACAGCCTGCAGCTCCCAAATGGAGCCCTGGGAGAAATCAAAGCTCCTGAAGGAGCTTCAGACAGTGCAGCAGAGGAGTGTTGATAGAGCATATCAATGCCAGCTGCTGCCCTGCAGAGGCAAGAGCAAGCACTGCCCCCAGGAAACTCCTCCAGCTCTTCCTGTGGATGCCTGAATTTCAGAGGACCTAATCCATGGGAGCGTCAGGCACGACCAAATCAGATTAATATTGTGTTTCAGAGCATTCCAGCATCTTGCAAACAGACTTTGCACCTTTTAAAATAAGAACCTGGATAATTTAGAAGTTATTTAAAGCATGACTTAGTACAGAAAACCAAGTCAAAGGCAGTAGATTTTACATTCTGCAACTCAGGCAATGAGGTTAGCAGTTTCTCTCTTCAACTAATATCAGGAATTTAGTTTTTCAACTCAGATACATCAATCCCACATTTCTTTGCAAGACTTCAGGTCAAAAATCAGCAAAGTACTGTGGAAACTTACAGCTTCAAGTGACCATGTGCTTTTGGTCAGGCATTTAACAGGACAGTGTGAAACCCAGACAGATAGAGAAAAGTCTCAAAAAGAAAAATTAAGAAGAAAGACGGGGTTCACACAGCTTGTACTCAAACTTAACAGTGACTTCTCTTACCACAAAAATAGTTCCCCTGAAAAAAATTGACCCTCAATTTATATAGCAAGTTTCTATAGTAAGCATCTTAATTTTCATAACTCCAGACTTTGGTAGGTTTGGTCTTTTTTCCCCTCCTCCTTGAGAAGCATTCCTTTTAAAAAAACTGGCTGAGAAAGCTGTCCTAATTAATATTCAGTTCAGTGATTAAGCACTCTCCCAAGTGACCTGTATGTGTAATAGCATCAAGTACCACCTGCTCAAACTGTTGTTTTGCAGCGAAATATTAATCCCCTGTACCTTCTGTTACCAAGCTTGGTTGCCATCTGAAATTCAAAAGGGAATGAATCATTGCAGACGCTTTGTAAACTCACTGAAATTTATATAAAAATGTAGCAATTATCTACAAATAAATTCATAATTTGAAATAATGCAGTGCAGAAAGGCAGGTTATACAATTTTAGATAATTTTCTCCCACTTGAAGTTCACTTCATAGTATGTGATGTATAAATTACAACCATTTCTTAAATGGAAAACATTTTTTTGAGTTCCTTTTAAGTAAATATTGCATATTTTCTACAAACAAGTCTAAGGAATACAGGGCACTCACATTGTTTGTGTCTGTTCTAGAAGAGGTGTTAAGATAACATTTCATAAAAACTTATTGTTTAAAGAGTGCTGGTATAGAAAGCTGCACTTCAAACATGTCTGAATTCACACCTAGAACAAAATACATCAATAACTATAGCATATTTTCTATATGCACTACGGGTAGAAAAATCATTGTATTTCTGCCAACATCATACCTATCATGCAAGCAAAATTGCATACTTCAGACATGTTTGTGCTATTGATGTCACACAAGTGGAAGGGAGAAAAGAAACAGATTCAGATAATTGGCAGCTCAACAAATCCAAAGGTCAACATCTGACTTCACTGACTTCAATTGAGAGTTTTCCTATTTCACACAGGTGTTTATTTTTTAAAAAATATATCCTCACATGCTTTCTTTTGTCTACATCTCTAAGAAACCTCTAGACCTCAGCTCCAGGAAAGGTTGGTAAGCAACAGATTTTACAGAAGATCTGAAGGCAGGAAGTGAACCAGAATTATGAGTACAAAGGAAATTTTTCAAGTAACCTAAGGAGTTCATTATGTGGAAAAAAAATACTGTAATTTCTTTGGAAGAATTCTCAATGTATTCCTAAATAATTGTGCAACAACGAAGCTATCCCTTGTCCTGTGTAAACTGGGGGTCAAACAGAGGCAAATTAATTGTACTTAAATTAGACATCAACAATTTTCAAGACCACAAGTTCTGTATTTAGAGACTGAACAAATTAGCAGCACAAAGAAACATTCTACAGTAGGAGAACACTTACTGCAATTAACTAATAAATTAATAAGTAAACCAACCTTTGGGACAGCACCATCAATTGTAAGCTGACTCTCTTAACATAATGAGGAGGCTGCAAGGCTCAAAAAGAAAAACAAACTATCCAGAGGGGCTTGCAAATGGGCTCAGTTTTGGGCTTAGCGCAGCCAATAGCACCAATGTACCAAAGAGCAGAAGACAGGCCTCTAAAACCTATACCAATATCACTTCAGTTTCTCATTTCTCCTCTGTATCATGGGTTGCACTCTACTTTGCCACCTAATGGAACAAAACCCTAAATGTTTGTGATGGACTGGGGCATTCCAGCAATGCACGCAATGGGACTACCTAAGCCTTGCTGTATAAATGCCATACAGCAGAGGACATCTTTTCTTTTCACAGCTTCACCACTTAGCAGCTAACCTTTGGGAACTGCTGATGAAAGCCAAACACCAAAATATTGAAAACCAGAACCAAAAAAAAAAAAAAAAGCATTCTATGAGTACCTTAACTAACATAATTATTATGCTTGCACCATCCAACTAATGCATATTGACTTGTGTGTTCACAGGGCTCTTAATTTATGTGACTTTTATAGAGGAAAATCACATGCTGGTTGCAAAACAAAACTGCCCAACAGATTTTTGGAGCCATGCATTCAAAAGCATTTTTATCATTTTGAATAGAAGAACTGAGTCAAATTAATGAGATGTATAAAGACGTCTTTTTGAAAGACATAAATGGGAATTACATAGACAGCTCTCAAAGGTTAATTGCAGCTGAATCCTTAACTATTTTGCCTTTTCTGAGCTGTGAATGGTGGTGACTGTACATTTCCACAATCTAAATATATAAGGAAAGCAAAGGCTCTCCCTTGCCAGCATGGCTGAAATGACTGATGGGGTGAATTCTCCCAGCCATCATTACCCTTTGATAAGAAAATAGACAAGCAGCTCATGAACAACCCTCACACCTTCACTTCTGCTTATACCTCAAACATTCAAGGTCAATCATACCAGCCTCAGTTCAACTTAAATGGTGTGTTTTAAACCATGAAGGTTGTTACAATAAGATCCCTTACTGCCCACAGTCATTCCAGCAGAAGGGACAGTGAGACCCAGATCTGTTCCAAGATTCACTAAAACATTGATTTTAGGAGTGTATTTCCTGTCATCTAAAAATGAACTCATTTTTGTTGATTTTTTTTTTTTTTTTCCTCCTGAATAGTAGCAATATCCTCCAGCTACATAAATATTAGACACTCTGATTTCTGTATTAATAGTTAGGCAAGCTTATTTTCCAAGTAAGTAACAGCACAATATTTGAAGTCTCCAGGCAGTAATGGCTTATGGAAAAAGTTCTGATCTGAAAAAGCCTCCAAACAAATTACTATTGAAATACACTTTACCTATTGCTTATCAATATGGACTGAAACTACAGTTAAAGAAATAAAAGTATGCATTAACAATTTAGTCAACAGGTTAAAATTTATTTTCTTCCCAAGATATGCAAAATATGTACTTTGGACTTTCAAACCTATTTCAGTAAAAATTAGAACTTGCAAACTATATATTTGATAGATTAAGATGAAAAGAGATGGGAAACAATCAATTCTTATGTATTAGTTTATATTAGTGCATTCTTTTGAGTTTTGTCTGAAAAGCTTGTTACAACTCATTTGCTATCTGCTACCTTTTATGGATACTAACTCAAGCAAAAGGCTTTGCTTTCAATTAAATTCTCTCTTCTCTGTGCCTTTCAGTGAGCCAAAATACAAGTAGTTCAGTTTTCAAATAAAATTGGATGCTAAAATGGAAGTTTCTGGAGTATTTTGCCAATGCTGATAAGACAGTTCTGTTCAAATATTTCTAGTTTCTCACCAGTTGCCACCCAGGTGTATGAAAACCACTGCAGCTATTACCTTACTTATTACCTTATTATTATATATTACCTTATTATTATATAATAATAATTATATTATGATAATGATTATATTATTAATTATATTAATAATAATTCTATAATAACCTTATTATATTAGATACTACCTTATTATAATATATATTATATATTATATATTACCTTATTTATAATAAGGTATTACCTCATTCCTGCACAATGCAGTTATTTATTTGCATTGCCCACTGGAAAGGCACAGGCCTATCTTAGAGATAACACTAAATATATCAGACTATACAAGCAATTTTACCATTCCGAAGTACAATTCTGCGATGTTCACATTTCAGTTTTAGCAATAACTGTGGTAGAAGTATTTTCTATGGTTGAGTCTGTTCTACTGCTAGTGTCAACCTTTCCCATCCAGTAGTGAAAAATGAGCAAAACACTCAATAATGAAGTAGGAAAAAAGCTTTTACTCACTCTTTGGCTTTTACGAAATGCTCCAAACATTTTAGGAAAATAAGTGGTGTCATGAGAGAACTTCTCGAATGCAACCTGACACTACAGAGCTGTATCAAGCCTGACTGTGACTGACTTGAATAAAAGCTGAAACTTCTTCAAAGTACTCTGCATTAGGAAGGGAAAGGAAAAAAAGTCTGACAGTCACTAGCTGCTGTAAAGATATTAGAAACATGGAGGAGACAAGCTTAGAAGCACTGAAGAATGGTCTTTGCCTTATTGCTAATGCATGACAGCTTTCTTTCTACCTTAAACCAGAGCATAAATAGCATTTATAGAGCTTCACATCACCACAAAGATGGATACACTGTAATATTCCTCATATTCCTCCTGTTCCTAGTGTGTCATAACAAAGAGCACAAAGCTTAGCTTTGTATACTTCACATATTTTTCTGTATGAAAAATACATCCAATAAGTGGACTTGAATTTAAAATATTTTTATATATATATATAAAATCATTTCCCTGCAAAAACATCCAGCACCTCAGGAATGCTGACCCTACCACAGGGCACATGCTTTAGTGCCTCTGACATGGGTCAGCCACAAAGCTGGTTGCTGTATTTCATCTATAAGCCTGTAATTTGAATTCATTTTATGCTGATAAATACTAAATATCTTGATATGCTAAATCACGTACATTAAATGCAAGAGAAGTCAGTGGGACTATCTATCAAAATTCTTTCAAGTCAAGGCCACAAAGGTAACCCCATTTTTATATTGTAATAATTTTACAGTGACTCTAAGCGAATATTAACTGAGTAAAGTCAACCAAAAGACTCTGCCTAATTTCACGGGATGTTTCCACACCTGACAGAGAATCATTAGGATTTTGCAATTACAGTGGTTATCCCTTATTCTTCCCTTAATAAAAATAGTTCTTGAAAATAAAGATGACCCAATCAGCCACTCAGCTTCATGACTGCAAATAAAAACTGATCAAGTCCAAATTAAAATGATAAACTTCGAGAAAAATTTTTAGGCATGAAAATATGGTTTTGTGAGGTTCCCCCCATTCTTTCCCACTTTGTTATAGATCATTTCCATAACATTTTTGTACTTTCCAAGCACTTGAACACTCATAATTATGACAAAAAATAAGGTAAAACAAAGACGTGTTCAGTGTTGCTTTTTCCACCAAAAACACACCAGAACATAAAGAGAAGAGCTAACTTCCAGACAAGCATATTCATCTGGTAACCCACAGTATCCCATGGCACTTGCCAGTCAACAGAACCTCCCTCCCTGCCTTATTACAGCTCCACATTCAGTTGCTGAAGTCCACATCTAATTCAATAACTGAACACACCAAATAATGCATCACATTTCCTTGCTAACAATCACTTTGCATTTTCCAAATTGCCGGGACCACTTGCTGTCCAGTCAATGCTGATCTTTGCTGCTTTCCCTCTTTCTGCAAAAGAGGCAAGAAACTCCACCTTCATCCAACATCAGGAGGAACTGGAGCATCCTAACATTGAGCACTCAGCTGCCACAGCTCACTTTTGCATTCATCCCTCAATTATCAAGTGTCAGGTGAATTATTCCTATTATGGACCAGCCACCCATTCAGAGGTCCCAAGCTGTGCTCGTCAAGTTTACTGTTAGCAACACAATTTGGTTTGGCTTCACTGTCTCCAGAGCAGGTCAAAGCAGACTGTGTTTAAACTTCCCAGCACTGAAGATGATCTTCAGAGGATGCGTTTTTAAAATGGAAAACATTTCGATCACAACACACGCTAAATGGAACAAGTTTTATCATTCCTAAAGCAACCCTTGAACATCACTCACTACAGTTGCGAGGACCCATTTTCTACTTCAATCTAAAATTCCAGGTAATGCACACATTAGAAGAGCATTAAAATGCTCTTAACCTGATTGGATTTTTAAAGGGGATGAAAGGTGAATAAATGGGTAAAACGTGTTACAGAGAAGTCTGAAAATTGAAATTCCAATTTTTGAATTATTTATGGAAAGTAGCATAGCAAGTAAGTTGAGTAGCATTTCTTTCTAAATTGTGAAATTAATCTCACTGGCAATTTTCACAACTCAAGCCCAAGCCTACCTTTCCATCAAAGAAATTTCTCACACAAACTTCCCACAGCTCTGATGCTAAACAAGAGACCACACAACACAAAACCATGTCCTTCTGTTTGGCATTAGGATACAGATCCTTGATGGGGACAGAGGTCCCCCATGTTACAGCCAAGGCCAGAGGGTGCCTCACTGCACATCCCCCAAAAGAGCCAACCCCAAGAGGTATCAGGCCACTGGGGAAGACAAATGCCCTAAAAATCCTTGAGGGTTTATATCAGGTGCAATAGTTTCTAGCAGAGCTTTCAGGGCGTCCACTTGAACTGCTGATGGAAATTATGGATCAGTAATGCTAGAAATGGCTTTGACCTTTTACAAAAACTGGATCTTGAGAATTTCTAGTTTCTGAAATGGTATTTCATAAGCAATACCTCTCTAGGAAAATGTTTTCAAGCAACTTACTACCTAAAAATAGCATTATTTGTTTAAAGGAAAAACAGGCCTTGCTTAAAATGTACGGTGTAACACTGTGCTAAGTACTTACTGAGAAAAAATTTTGCAAGACTCTTTATCTGGAAAAGTCGTCACACAAACTACGCTCTGCATTTTGCTCTCAAGATTTGTAAAGCCTTCTTTTGCAAAAAGGATACAGTAAAAAAAGCCTGCATTAAATTTTGCCATCAAGTAATACAATAAACTCTCTACAAGCTATGCTCAAATGCAAGTACAACCAGGTCCTTAGATATTTAAGGTTTTTCATTAAGTTCGCTGCAACCAAATTCTGAATTGATCATAAATGAGTCAAGTCCTTTTCCATTTGCTCCTGCTATCAGCTCCAGTCACATAAGAGCACATTATAACTACTAAACTAAGCTTTACACAGCATGATACATCAGGAGATAATGTGTGGAGAGAGAATAACTAGGAAAATAATACAAGATATGAGACACATGGATTCAATTCGCCTCAACAATAGTTTTTGTTCTACTCAAAGATAAGAAACTCCACTGGATTGCTTTATTGTGGACTTGGATGTATAGGAGGCCATTTTCTACTGTATTTCAAACAGAAAGGAAGTATCTATGGACACACATCCACAGCAAGAAAGGGAGGACACCCAAGGAAAATGCTTTAGAAATGAATGTGCATTATCAACTAGTGCAACAAGCTAAGTAAAAGCTGAGTTAAATAAATGGATTTTCAATATTTGTGGCTAGAGGCTTCTGAATTAGAATACCTCAGTAATTAGCTCAGATTAAATTTAATTACTCATAGAATTACAAACCAAAGCCTGGTGTAAACTCAGTCAACATACACAAATTAAGCCAGTATTTATGCTAGATCTTATTTTCTCTGAACTCCAATACCCATTTGCAGTGCCTAATAAAGAATCAAATGCGACAGTAATGCTTAGCTGGTCCCCTGCCAAAACGCTTGATGGTGAGTCCCTGCCTAACTTAGGGATATATATTGATAGAGCAGATCCTCCAGCTCCAAACCCGAGGCAGCTACTTCGCCCTAATCGCAAGCTTCGTGTTATGAATTAAACATCCAGGCACATTCTCAAGGAGAGCACACGAGCAAGAGGCCTCAGGAAGCTCCAGGGTGATGAGGGGAGCAGCGGTGCCAAGGGATGCACAGTGTCACCCTGCCCTGCAGTGCCAGCAGACCTGTGTATCCCAAGGGAAAGCCCATGCACATCCCCATCCTCTTGGGAAGGTGCTAAACCACTGCCACAGAGCTTTGGTCTCCCCAGGGAGAGGAGTTTCAGACTGCTGACACATGGATGCTGCTGAATTTGAGCAAAAGCCTTCAGTAGTTTTGCACTTCTCTGTTTCCCCAAAATAAGAATGAAGCCCACACAGGGAAGGAAGGAGGGGAGTCCCTTGCAATGGCTGGAGATGCCACACACAGGGGGCAACAGTGACATCCCAGCCTTAGGTACCACAGAAGGCAACCAGCAAGGTGCCGCTGCTCCCGAAGATGGTTCTGGACACCCAAGGCCAGCAATCACTGCCTTCAGACTGATTTGGGTTGAAAGCCTGGGGGGAAACAAGTGTTGTGCCTTGTTCACAACTTGTGCAAGTTGTTAAACAGCAACTTAGGCAATGGCATTGCTCCAGTCTGTAACTGTGCATTCAGAAGGCAGGACACAGCATTTAGTGTCTTCCCAGAAATACAGGCAAGATAATTTCTAGGACTCTAACTTTAAGGAACACATAATTACCTTTCTACTGAAATAATATACAAAACCTGTCCACTGCATCCTACACACCGCACATTAATGGAGGGACAGATACACACAGGAGTTACATAAAGATTATTTAAATAACAAAATTCTTCCTGTTCCTGGAGCCATCAATACCATTTATAGCATCTGCATAATGCAAAAAAAATGAATAGTGTTTTATTATATATTCATCATGTTTTCTGAACATGATAAAAGGAGAAGTTCCCCTGAAGAGAGGGCCTGCAGCCAATCTCAAAATAGAACTATAGAATGCTTTGTGTTGAAAGGGCCTTAACAATCATCCAGTTCCACCCCTCCTGCCATGGGCAGGGACACCTTCCACTATCCCAGGGTGCTCAGAGGCCCATCCAGCCTGGCCTTGAACACTTCCAGGGATGGGGCATCCATGGCTTCTCTTGGGAATTGATGCCACTACTTATTTTAGTTTATAATCCAAACAATATTCCTAAAGCAAACTGTGTTACCATAGTTACAGAAATCCTTCTGCCCTCTAAAGAATGGAAAACCCCCAAGCAGTTCCTTGTACAGCATGGAGGAATGATGTATAGTACTGTGATGTTAGCACCACAGACGGGTTGTGTCCATCCACATTGATGTAAAACTTGTCTGCTTCCACAAGGAATCTTCTAAGATACTGAGAAAAAAAGTGTAAAAAGAAAACCCCACCATCATTCATATGTATTTCTACTACAAACCTGACTAACTTATGTCTTGATTTACTTACAAACTACTTGCAGCTTCCTTTGATATTAATTTGATTTTTTTTTTGCCTCCTCATCCTTGGAGGAAAGTCATTATTACCTCTCAATAAGCTAAGTTAACCTAATACAAGTGCTCTAATGGAAATATCTGTTTTAATGTATGACAGTTATTACTGTGAAAACAAGCAGAATTAGAACCATTTGTTTTCCTGCTTTTACAGTGAGAGGAAACTGCTGCCTTCAGCAAGCTTGTAAAGCATCCTCACTGAAATGCTTTCTGGATTTTTCTGTGGAATTTAATTAGAATGCATTACTTCCCAGCACCACCTCAGCAAGAGCCACCTCTTCTTACAACTGCCTTGCAACATTTTCACAGTATTAATGTGTTTAGATGAGCTCTACCAGGCTAAGCAAAAAATCCCACACTGAAAGTTCCATGCACTTTAAAATAAAGACTTTCTTGAAGTGTGCTAAAAGCTAATAATTTTATGCTGATTCTAGAAGTGTTCCATATATCAGATCTAGAAAACACTGAGAATTTCTTTTTTAGAGTAAAAATATTTCAGACATATGCAATCTGTTATCAGAAAGTCACAGGCCTCTTCAGTGGCTGGCCTTGTAAATAGAGTCTAATAGACTATTAATCTGTTTGTAAAGGACAAAGGACTCTATTAGACAGGATTCAAAACTGGTAAGATTTATGAGCCAGCTGGGGTAGACAACATAAATCATTCGTTTCTGTCAGAGCTGATATGAAGAAAGAGTGTGTATAACAGAGGGTCCAAAAGTCGTCAAATGCTTTGCTATTGAATTATATTCTTATCAGAATTGTAGCAAATTTTACACATTCAGGCCCTGTTAATAAAAGTGTAGCTGCCCATCTTATTTGAAAGCTCACGAAGTTAAATCTTGCAGGTGCTCACTTACACATGGCCTGTGTGCAGGACACCATCACATTTACCCTGCATGTCACTCATTTTTAGTCTGGAAACAGTCATGAAATTAGCTCTTTAAAAAGGTTTGGGTGGAGGAAAGCAGAATTTCTCATGTAAAAAGATAGCACGACAAATCAAGTAGACAAAATGATGAAGAAATTTTCCATAGAAGAAATAGGTGACTATCGAAGGCAGATATAATACTTGTACTGTGAAAAACAGTAACCCTCAACACAAAGTTACATGCAACAAATAGAGAAGATAAGAGGCATTTTGCATACAATTTAAATTTTTTTTTTACTCATGGCTGTAAAGCTTTTTTTGACCAAGCTAAAATTCCATCAGGCAGGATGCCAATTTGGCAAAATATTCATGGCTTCAGAGATTTGAACAGAGCTAGAACACCTAACTTGCCTGTCTTGTTGAACAGGGGCTGGCTGTATGTGCTAGGAATTCAGTGTCTCCGCACACTGGAAGGTAAAACAAAGGATTCCTCACAACAAACCCCTCACTCCACACACAGGGGCCATACAAGACAAAGATTTGGAGGAGTGGGGGATTGTGAAGCTTCCACTGCATTTCAAGGCAGAGATAATGACAGCGACCTGCCAGATGAAGTTAGCAGTTTCACAGGAAGCCTGTCATGCTTGTGTTTATTTTTCTTAACAGACATGGATGAGCCCATGCTGTGTACAGTGGCACTTCAAGCACAGCATCTGCCTCCTGGTTTGTACAAGAACGAACATATTTGTTAAGCTCATTCTCCGGTTGATGGACAGCCCAGTGAAACAATCACAGTTTGCCTGTCACACACATGCATAAATTAATATGCAAAATTACATTTAGAATTGCAAATGCCCTCCCCCTCGTATTTTTAAGATAGTCTAGAGAGCAACAATAATTCTATATATCCCAAATATTTGTATTGCAGGGGTGTCTGCACATGTTCCTGGGCTGCCTGTGGTAGCTGAGCCTGCTTTGAGCAGGGAGGTTGGCACTGATAACCTTTACAACCTCAGCCATTCTGAGAACACCTGACCACTTTCTACACACTGCTCAACATCTCAGCCTTGCTGCTTCAACTGAGATTTTAAGGGGAAAAAAATCTGAAATGTCTTTACACGAGACACTTGAACCTTTAGACTCAAGTGGACAGCACCAAGGATAAACATTGTGAAACCTGAAACCCCATGTTTCTCAAAGTTCTCTGGGGAACTTTATACTAGTCTAAAGCAAAACATCTAAAAGTTTTATAGCATGTGATTTACGAGTCTAGCCACAGAAGACAAATTTTCAAAGTGCACTTCACGAACAGATCTCTCATGTAAATGGGATTATTCATTCATTTCAAATTAATAAATAATAAAATCTTGCAGCAAATCAAACCAGCAGGAAAGTGCTTGGCACATACACATACACATGTGTCTGCAATCTTACAATATACATGAAAAAGAATTGCCTTAGGCTACTTTTCTATAATAGAGAAATATCATAGGATTTATTACTGGTAATGATCAATGCCAGAATTTTTGAATGAAACAGACTGCAGATAGATCATAAAGAACATGGCATGTTTTGGACTCTAACTATGCACAGTATTTCTTTTCAGCAAAATAAAACTTCAGTTCTTCTCAATAAGGTTTTTAACTTATATGGTGGAAACATATCTGTATTATTATCTGCCTGAACTTAGCAACAAAAAAAAAAAATCTATCATATGCTATTATCCCCTGCTTTTAACATAGACTGAGAAAACTGAAAATATTCACTTTCACCGTGACAGGTTTAAACAGATAAGAAATAATCTGCATTTTCCACTACATATTAGAATAATGGAAACAACATTCTTCCCCATGTATTTTTAATGATATGACCCTACAACTATGAAGCATAGTCATAAAGCACTGAAACATCATTTAGCAAGATGAGAAAGCTGTGACTTATTTTATCTGATCCAGAAATGAGCTGTCAAAGTTAAATTGTTATGTAATTAATTGTGCATTTGCTGGCAATTTTTAAACTGTGAATGAAAGACTGTTCTGAAATTGCAAATCACTGAACACTTTCATCTAATACATGAGATAATTCTTTGAAGACCACTTTCCCTGAACCGAGTGTTAATGAGAAGTTCCTCACTTTAATAAAATGTCACCCAATAACTATAACCAAACAATTTTCTTTTATAAAAATAATATTTCTTGGACGGCCTTCACTGGATAGAGTCCAGAACTGGTGTTGAGGTACAGAAATATTCAAGACCTCCAGATAATTCACTTTCAGAGTGAGCACTGAAATGCCCTACACAGGACTTGGCACAAATTGCAATTAACTGATTTACATGCAAGGTACTGCATAGGACGCCCTGCCTTGATATTGCTACAGACCTGCAATTAAATAGTCTTTGGCTGCTCCCAATTTTCTTCAAAGCAGAGCTAGAAGGGATATTGATGACCTCTTTTCTTTGCTTCACTCTTCATGCCAAGGATGCCACGTTCCACTTGTCCTCCCTCTCCCTGCTCCTTCTCTACCCTCAAATGATTCAGTAGTTACTGACCATCACTTGTTCTGGCACATTTTGACAGTTCTCCCCAGATTTTCTCCTTTGGGAGCTGAGATTTGGTGTCCCAACTAGCAAGAGTAAAGACAACCTGAGATGGCTTTGCTGGCTTTCTTTCAATTAAGATTTGCCATCCCAAAACTTTTGCTGGGATTTATTTCTCCTGAAGGTGCAAAGATCTAAACACTGAACAGCAAGTGGCAGAGGTAAAAAAATTAGTATCTTTTCCCAAACATCACCCAGCCAGCACAGGAGCAGAAAGATAAGAGGTTGTACCTGTAGCTATTAATGCAGGAACCCAGGCTTGGCATCTTCATTCTAATAAAGCTTTCACAGAACTTGTTTATGGAGGGTTCTGATTTTAGAAAGGCTAAAATGACTTTGCTGTTGGGTCTGTTTGGGGTTTTTAAATTTTTGTTGTTGTTGTTGAGTGAGATGAACCCCAAACAGAAACTGAAAAGTAAAAGAAACCTTGCTTAAAACCAAATACATTTCATCTACCCAAGATATCAAAAAAGCCTGTTTGAACTATGAGCTTCCTGCAAGAATGTCCTTTTAGAGGCTAATTTCAAGTCACCAAGACCTGATAGTTAATGGTTATGGTAGCTTTTACAAACAAGTGTATAAAAAAATATACAAAGAAAGACAACTGAATTATGAAATACTTTCATTTAAAATGAAACATAAATAAAACTCCAAGCCCTCTCTCAATAAATATACATTAGGATACTTAGTGCTTGTACAGGTTCCAGGATAAAGTGTTTTATATTACATGCATTGTATCATTCTCCTCACTGCCAATTTTTATTATTTTTCATGAAGCTTACTACTACAGTGACTGCCAAGAACATTTTTGAAACCTCATACATTCTGTTAAAACATCAAGAACACCATATTTTCCAAAACGAAAGACTTTAAATTACATCAAGTGAAACATCTTAAATTGTATCAAGTGGTGGTTTTATTAATATCCTGTCATCTAATAAATAAGTTTGCTTTTTGGAAAAGAAAATAGAAATTGCTTTGGAGTTTAGTGCTAGGATAATTATTAATTCCTACACAATGGGAAGCGAGTCCCGGTCCACCTGGAACAAAAGTTGCCACAGCAGCACCACCACTTATCTGCATCATCAAAGCCTATTTCCAGGCAATGACATGTGAAGTTCTCAATTACACACACATTCATTAGAAAGTTCTCATTATTCTAAACTAAAGCTTCCTGGAAAGCCATTCCTGAGGATTTAACCTGTTGCAGATTGCCAACACTGTACCTTCTACCTGAAACAAACCAACCACACAAAGCACACACCTGATCTCAGAAATATTCTTCCTATATAGCTGTTTATGGCCCAATAACTAGCATGATGTTCAAAAAAGTCTACACCTTGAATTGAATTAGACCATTAATTCAAGTGTTTAACATGGAGATTGTCTCAGTTTCTCTTAGTTTTTCACATAATAAAAATATGACATCTACTTTAGCAACACAAGTTCTACTAAAAAGGTAAAACTACACTCAGTACCTGCTGCCATCCTTTTCACTGATTTTTGGTTAGGTGAGCTAAGAGAAATGGAAGCTAACAGAGTTACCTGTGCTCTTTGTGTAAGGAATAGGAGACCTTTTTTGATTCAGGTATTGCATTCATCTCCTACATCAGGTCTAATTTCCTATGCGTTGCTCCCCAGTGTGGAACAATTCATTTCCTGCTCCCCATAGAACCTTTTCAGAGAGAGGAGGTTTTTCACCTCTCAAAGATGCAGCCCTACAATCCTGGAGAAAAACAGCTACAGAATACACAGTCCACTGAAAAGAGATACTTTTCAGGTCATAAGAGAGTCATGCAAATAACCTCAGGCAAATTCATGCAAATTACTCATGAGGAAAACCTAAATTTATGCTGAGATAGTTCAGATTTCTCATGAGAATTCTCAAGCCCTTTTATCACCTTATACCAAAAACTTAATGGGTTTTTTGTCACTTCAGTAATAAGAACTCTTTTTGCCTCGGCTACTTAGCACTATTACCACAAATTTTCTATTTCCTTATTAGTAATAGGTACTCTGCTCAAGTTATCTCCACCTGTTCTTAATGCTGAAAGTATTCTTACATTCTGTTGTATGATTTTTGAGAACTACATTGTAGTGGAATCTATAATGATGATGCCTTATGTCTAATTGTTTACTGTTTGAGTTACCTTGGGTCTCTCTGAAATAGGCAAGTGTCATAAAAAGAGACAATTTCACACTCGTGGGTTGAGGTAGATGTTGTTTATTACGAAAGCCCACGAGGTCCGGAATATCCCGAGGTACAGAAAAAAAGAAAACAAAAAGCACAAAAAGAAGGTCCCGGTACGGTAATAAGACTCCCCCGGCTACCGGCTGGCTGCCGAAGAGAGGAGATCCTCAAGGCCGGGTGGTGAACTTAAGCTAGCCTTAAGTTCAAAGAAAATTTTAAGCATAAGCCCCTGAAAGGGGTAAGAGGCCCAGCACCCGACCCAATCTCTACCTCACTGCTATTCAGCGAGGAGAGACACCAGGCACCCTGCACAGACCCACGTCTGCTGATGTTGGTGGCAGAGGGACCCAGCTCGCTCCTGAGGCTGGTCAAATTTGGGTTTTTACAAGTTTTTGATGGGTTGGTCCGAATTGGTATCTCCGCCTTCCTGCCTGCTGGTGATTGGGAGTACTAATTAATGAGGTGGACCTCCCCTGCCAATAGATGGCTCGTGTCTAGGGGTAGTTTGCAAAGGCGGGAAGGTTCCTCATTAGTATTCCACTTGCAGGGGGCGGAGAGATGCGATTCTTCTATTTTTAGATTGGGTGGTGCAGTGTGCCTTTAGTATTGGGATGGGTGATGGGCTTAAAGATATTAAACACAACATGAAAACCGAGTTTTTAACATGAATACAATTGCCAAGATAAAGGATTTTTAAAGATACATAGATTATGAATTTAGGATTACATGGTTTTAACAATTTCAACACCTTAGTACTCTTAAACAGTTTCTTTTTAACTCTACAACTCCTACTTAACAGTTTCTTTTTAACTTCACAACTTCAACTCAACAGTTTCTTTTTTAACTTTATAACTTCTACTCAACAGTTTCTTTTTAACTTAATAACTTCTACTCCTCCACTGAAACTCCAAACACCACCCCCTTCAAAACATCCCCAACCAAGTTCTCTTTCTTTCAACCTTATAATCTACAACTCCATTAAAGTCCCAATTTTCTAATTTTATTTAACAGGCACCATAGCAATGGCCAACTCGAATATGCGAAAAATCACTCATTTTACTTATAACAGCAAGACATTTTTTGATTATGGGCCCCAGGAGCAACGTCTGCATACTTAATAACTTATACTTTTTGTGAAGGTCCATGAAGATTAATTCTGAAGAAAAAGACAGTATTTGTAGATTGCATTTACTGTGCAGTGTCTTTGACTGCAAGAAGGATTTATGACAAATGGAAATATAACTGATTGAAAGCAAAGCTTTCTGATTGAATTTAAATTCCACAGCTCATGCTGAAGTTCAGCTGCATTACAAGGTGGTATGTGCAGTTGCCTTTTTTTAGATTTCACTTTTCAATTAGCCAATACCTGTGGCAGGTACACACACAAGGAGAGAATACCTTAAAAAAAACACTCTCCTGGTTTCTTTTCCATCAAGATTTTCTGCAAAGGGTGTTGCCTAGACAAACTAGAACCTCTTATCAAAAAACTTAATATATTATTGGTTAACAGCCTTTTTTTAAAGGCTACTTGCCAATTTCAAAGTGGCTACTATTAACCATTCCATTAAAAAGAAAACAAATGCTCCCTTTCAAAATACAGTGTTGCTATCCATTAGCAAAACTGCATAATGCACAAGAGATAAAGGTTAAGTACTAAATCATGTTCAATTGCTATAAAAATCTCCTGGTACTTTGGTAGGGTAAAGGTACATGCTGATCCTGTGCTTTTAAATGTATTTTGAGAACATTATTATGAGACAAGCAGCAGTCACTCTGCATTAAGGCTGATGCTTCTTTCACTGAAGCTGAAGCCTTCCAAATCAGGCAGCTGAAGCAGAAATAAGAATTTTCTTTGCAGTTCAAAATCTTTTTTTTTTTTAATGCATAAGTGTATGTACAAACCAGCAATCCACCTGTAAAACATAGCATCCAATTTGCATAGGCAGAAGTGAGAACGTGAGGTCACAGACATCTCCTGTCCCTTCCAGCACAGTACATCTTGGTCTCAATAACAAAGGTTTTGGGCTTTTTGTTTCTAAGAACTCACTCAAATGTCTCTAAATGCCTTCACACACCTACAGTGAGGATACAGACACAGCTCTAGCCCCATCATTACTTAGTTTCTTCATCACTTAACTCAAATATCCACTAGAACTCCAGGGTGAGGAAGCATCAAGACAGAAGGAATAACTGCAATGTAACACAACATGCCTGGAGAGCTTTGGTTGTCCTACCCCAAATTATTCCTACTGTACCACCTGAATTTTTAGAACAGGTGGCAGTGGACAAGCAAAGACTGTTTAAGCTTGTCATCTGGGTTTAATCTAAAATTGGATCCAAGCACAGGCCTGTCAGACTCAATGCAGGATCCCAAGTGAGTGCTCACCAGCTCTCTGCAATAGAATCCTTCATAGGAGAGCAGTACAGATTAATTTTATTTGCTGGAATGAGCTTCATTTTCATTCACAGGATATGAACTGATTACCTTAAAACAATTTAATCTATTCTACAACACCTCCTGATAATCTTTGGAGAGACATTAAAAGTACATATGCATTTCATGAGTACCTACTTTCCTAAAAGGAGATATGAATAGCAGGACATTATTTCCTTTAAATTGAAGTTTTACAGTATATTTAAGTAGAGTTGGGGTACAATTATAGGGCGATGCAGGAATTAGTACAGGAGTTTCTTCCAGTGATCTCTCTCTCCCCAGTTGTCCTATCCCAAATACTTGCTTTTCAGATAAAGTTTTTCAGCATGAATAACAGAACACAACGTTAGGGCTCCCATCTTGCTGTGGCGTCTGCAGCTACTGACTGACCGCACAAATTCTCTCTTCTTGTGATAGACCCATTAAAGCCAGATTATTCACATGAAACCTGCCCTAGTACATACATTCTCCAAAATACAACACATTTTCTAAATACATATTACACATGAGCAGAAGATGTGTTCTAATATGTCTGCAAATGTATACAGAACTTTTAAAGACCAACTGCAACTTTTCCTACTTATACTGCCAGCCCAAAAAGTTGTTTAGTATTTCAGGGCATCGGCACAGACAGAGACCCAAATTAGGAACAGAACTTTCTCCCTCTAAGCATGCAAACCCATCCTACCCTGCTCGGCTATGCCACAGATTCTGGATGGGCTGGGTGACCTGTGAGCTGGACAAGCTCCTTGTGCACAAGGCTGGTCTGGGCAGCATCCCTGAGGCAGCAGTGCCACCTGGATCCATTCCATGTCACCATGGGGCTGCTCCTCTTCCCATGGGGAGTCACAAGCCAGGTTACACACGAGCCCTTGGCAGATTTGGCAGTGCTGAACGCAGATCACAGCACCCATGTACCATTTCAGGATTAGCTGAGGGGTGAAATTTTGGAAGAGTTCCAAGACTCGCTTTCTAGGCACAGTTTTCACTTCTCTGGTAGTTTGCATTTTTTAAAGCCAAAAATCACTGCCAGTCATTTAGTATCATGCAGCTGTATATGTGCACACATACACACTCCATATATACAAAATCCTCTTCCTCACCTTGTCAGACAGACAGCTGAGCTAGAGAAAGATACTTACACACAGCTGCTTTAGCCCACAGCAAGGTGCAGTGGCTGGAAATAGATATCACAGCTTAGTCATCATAGTCAAAACAAGTCACTAAAGATGGGTTTGGGAAGAATCTCAGGTATCCTCAATCTGCCTTCCTTCCCACTACTAACAAGGCACAGTAATCTCAGGATTTCACGACTGAGTTAAGACATTGTTATTCATTGGTTTTAGAGTATGTTTTGGGAAACATTTGCGTTTTGTCAGCAGCAAAGACCAAAGAAGGTGAAAGTAAGGCAATTTGAATGCTTGTTCTCAGCTATAAGCACCCACCTCATGACTCTGAAGTCCAGCAAAGACTCACCTTTTCTCTTTCTGAAGGTATATTGACATATACTCCTGTATACTGCAAGTTACCCATAATGCTGGCTGTGACCTGCTTTATCATTGGTTAAAGATACAAAATGTAAAAAGAAACCACAAACGTTATATACTTAAATACAGCACTGTTTAAAATCAAAAGTCAGGATGCTTTTCTTCCATTAGGCCTGTGCTGGGGGGAAAAAAGTTCCTGCAGGCAGGGGGTCAGAGCTTGGCCAGCCAGCAACACCCACTGCTTTCTAGCACATTGTTTGAGCTCTGAAGCCTCTTGGCTGCAGCACATTGCACAGCCTTTATGCTCGATCATTAAATAAAGCAACCTGTCAACACTGTACCCTGACAGCTCTGAAAAAAAGAGATTTGAAAGGCTTGTCTTGGGCAGGAAGCATGCATCTAAGAACACCAGCATTGCTGCTGTGTTCTTCAGAGAGCAGACCCTGTTTTATCCAGCATCTCCGGAGCTTCAAAGGGACCTTCATCTATACAGCAGTGAAATTCCAGATATTAAGCAACATTCACTTCTTTTACAAGTCTGAACATTATTAGATTCCAGGACTCCTTATTCATCTTCTGCCTTAAATATCAATACTAACAGTATTTGTGGATGGCATTGAACAGTAATAGCCTGTTTACTGTTCAAGTAACTTCAGACTTCCAGATATATGAATTCTAAGTTCACCAAGAAAAACAAATCTGTTTCAAAATACTCTTCAAATTACTCCTGGCTCAATGTTAAAGAGATAAGTATTTCTCTAAAGTTATTCATGTGTACAAAATATAGGCAAAAAGTATTTACTCCTGTGAAGACAGAGGAGTAAACCTGTGATATTCAGGTAAGTGAGAAAAGTAGAATGGATGCAAAACTAAAAATTACACATTTGTCTATTGTGCAAGAGTGCAAAATAAATTAAAACAGTTTCCTCCTTACCCCAGTCTCTATGGGACACTTACACTGGGTAGACTGAAGTGTCTAGTCCTAAACTGCACACAAATAAAGCAAGATGAAGCCCTATGGGCTTAAAAAAATAGAGAATTCTTGGGTCAGGCTAATGTGCAAAAAGAGACAGATAGAAAGAGCTGTTAAAAACAAAGAGTTTTCAATTTGAGTTTACTACTCAGATTGGAAATGGAAGTGGAACAAATGTTGATTTCTTTCTAACTTCCATAGCAACCCACTCACGCTGAAGTTATTTGACTCAGAAGCTGTTTTCTTTAAATGCAGCCATATGGCTTTTAAACCCTTTTGGTTCTATGCCCAGACACAGAATCATTATTTCTTCATTTTATTGTCCTGATAGACTCTGAACAACCCAACTTCATAATTAATATTAATTTTACTGAAATTAATCAGAAATTACATTTTTCAGGTTCCTGCAAGGCATGCCCAAAGGGCTTTACTTTTTTCTTTAGAAAAATAAAGTGTTAACAGAAACCCACAGCAATATTACAGTTATATCCAGAAAACTGGAGATTTTACAATTTTTTAATAGCCTGTGTATGTAATTATGCAAAAAAATACTTGTTCCTTGTTTATAATTTACTACTTCATTGCCATTGAAGGACACATTTCTCAAGTTTAAAGTTTAAGCAGTGCACAGCAGTTGCAATAAGTGTATGCTCAAAAATTAGGAATTTCACTTCCATCACAATAGAGTACAAAGTCTACCAAGACTGAAACACAACCAGTTTCATTACACTAGACCTGCTTGGAGATATTTAATATTCAAAAGCTTCACAGCAACTCAGCAAAGTTATTTAAATTTGAAGCAAAATAACATGATGGTGGTCCATATCCCTTTTCCAGTAAGGGTTAGTGCTAATTTTAGGAAGACATTTTGCATTCAAGAATGTTTTGTCACACCAGTAAGGCTTAATTTTTCTAAGTTATAATTTGGGAATTATTAGAAAACAGAAACATATAGAACTACATGACTGAAGGACAGTTCACAGATCAAGATTTTCTTGTCATCAGCCAGAAACTCAAGGAGGGTTTAGAACCATATGAAGAATTTCTTACAGCACAAGTGCCTTCACATCACCCACTTTGAGACCAAACTCTTTCAAGACGCTGTATCTGTGTTTCTTTCCAATGCCATTCACCAGTATTTCATAAAACTGAAAAACTTACAACACCTGTCACATTTTAGCACAGCACCACAAAGTGTGCTTTCAAACATAGCTGGTTTTCCAAGTCAAAGGCTATAATGTCAAAATGGACACTTGAGAACAGCAACGCCCCTTTTTGCACAAATACAACTTATTTCACAAAAAAACCCCATATCTGGTGACTAACTGCAAAACACTCCTAACATTTCCCTGCTAAAGTCCTCTACAGGCTGCCAGAATGGTTTTTGGGAGCTGTGGAGGTAACATGCAGAAGCTCCACTGAAGTTTCCAGCAGAATTACAGTGCACAGTTTGCACCCAATTCCTACCTCTGCAACTGCACCGAGCAAGAGTGAACACCATGATCCCTCCAACAGCCAAGAACTCTCCCTGCAGCCCAAACTGCCTGGGAAAATGGACCTAGCACAGGCTGCACACATTAGCCAGTATCATACTTGTAGCCAGTGGCGAGAAAAATAGAGAACAGATAGGTTCTAGTCAAAAAACATACAGCATTTCCCCCACTTGAGAAGTAAATTAAGGATGTGGAAATCTCAGCTCACATGTAACATGTATTTCCTGAAGGCCTGATAAAGGAATTCCTCAAAAATGAATGCCTATCCACTTCCCTTTAATTTCAGTGCCTCAAAATTATCAATGAGGTTTTCCCCCTCCCCAGTTTAACAACACACAAGCATCTTTTACACTAAATATATATTAAAAAATAAAATAGCCTGGTTTTACCTCTCTTTTTCCCAGCCCTCAGATACAGCCTTCAGATCAGAAACCTGCAATAATGATTCATTTTTCAGAACTGAAAACACAAGAAGAATTTTTGTTGCCTGCCTGCGTCCCTACAGCTGTTATTATGCACCACCATCAGTGAGACAGGAACACAACAGGGAAATTATTTATAGCATGGCCACAAAAGCCCTTCTGAATATTGTAGGTTCATTGCAGATATCACAGACAAACAACACAAAGCATCCACATCTGTAATCTCCTAAACAACTACTTCACACCTAGAGAGCCAACAACAAATCACATACAAATGGAAGATTTATTTCAAGGCACACTTCAATCACTGAGCACAAGAAAACAGATTCAAGCACCTGGATAATCCCTGAAGGCATCAAGACATCATTTTCCAAACAGCATTTGACTTCTCAACTGAAGTACTTCAAGTTTTTATATTCTTATTTCTTGTCAGCTGTTCACGGAAGTTCAGCCCTTGATCATACACCCTTGTTTCTCCAACCAATATTGTGCCAATAGCAAATTGCAGTAAAAGATCTTCACTTACCTTGTCCCTGTCCACTGATCTGGTGACCCCACAGCATCAGAATTATTGCTAATATCCAGTGCATCTGCCCAGCTACTCCACCACTTCCTTGTCTTCCAGCCATTGCATTATTGGATGCTATACAAAGAAATATCATTGAATGTTTTAGTTATAACTCTTGGGAAATATACCTTTGGGTGAAGGAAAGCAAAAATTTCCTATAAATTTCCTCAGTACACATCTGTAACTCTACTTTAATAAATACGCACCAGCAAAAATCCTTTTTCATTCGGAACTTCCCTGACTGTTTGCTCAAGACTGTCACCTCACAGGCTACTACAAAATCAAAATAAGCTGCTTTGAAAATGCTTAAGTTTTCCTTTCACACAGAGGACCTGAACTTCACCAAAAAAACCCCAAAAGCAAGTTCAAATCCAGCCAGGTTTAAGAGTCCTGAACAAGCAGCAGTACACTGAGTCTCTTAGAAGACTTCTTGTATAATATAGAAAATTTCCAGAGGTAGAATCCCTCAATTAACTTAAACTTGAATTTTTTTAAAGCTTGGGTTTTACAGCATTGAGTTGGTTAGCAGCTGCTTTTCATCGTGGGCTTTTAGGGACCAACTGTGCCTTCCAATGATTACATTTTTCATATCATAGAATGATTTGGGTTGGAAGGGACCTTAAAGATCATTTCATTCCAACCCCCCTGCCATGGGCAAGGACACCTTCCACTATCCCAGGTTGCTCAGAGCCCCATCCTACCTGGCCTTGAACACTTCCAGAGGTGGGGCAGCCCCAGCTTCTCTGGGCAACATCAACCTATTTATTATTCCCCACCATAGCTCCTCTTATAGCACTCTACTCAGGTCTGCTCCTTCAAAAGATCTGTTTAATCAAATACTGATTTGTCAGAACTGTACCAATTACACAGGACTGGCTGGAAAAAAATAGAATGTCATGTCTAGTCTGAAGCACAAGCAACTATCACAGAAATTGGTATATGAAATTAATCCAACATGGGGGAAATCTTGCAGCAATTCCATAAGTAGTTTTTAAAAAGATAGTATTGTAAAACTTCTTGTGGTTTTTTTTCCCATTGTAAACATTTATAAAATTCTTGTGAACAGTGTTTCAATAATTTAAAAACTAAAAAAACAAAAAACACATCAAAAAAACAAACAGGACAAACACAACACTAACAGAATGGTATATTTACATATTGGCTGATGAAGCATATTTTTAATACTGCTAATAGAGCAGTTTTGATTTTTAAAAAAGCTGTTTTCCAAACTCATGGATGCAGCACCCATCCATAAATAAAGGTTCAACTGAAATTATAATCCATAATCATCATTCTCAATTCTGATCTATAATTTCCCCTGAAAAGTATCTTGGCTTTATGCAACTTAAACCCCAGTATTATTTACACAATAAAAACCTAAGGAATACTGCAAAAGAAGACATGTAGATTATACTTCAGCTTCTCCCTGTCTCACCTACCCCCATACATGGAAGGAAGGAAGGCAGTGGAAGCTCCTACAAAAGGGGGTTTTGGTTGCTTGGTTAAAGGGCAGGGCTAACTTTTCCTGTTTGCTGTGACCCTCAAACTTTCACTTTTGCATTTAGCAGTGCTCTAACAATCAGCCCAGATCACAAAATATCTGCCCATGCACTTCCTGAAGCTGTTCAGAATGAAAATTGTCTTCTGCTTCAAAACTGATTGCGGAAGGCAACCCTTTGGCACAGGAGAAACTCTCCAGTGTTGCAAACACCTTGAATTTATTGTGAAGAGCTTGTTTGAGGGTCCCCTAGAGCAGCTGCTATTTCAGCAAAACAGTGCCTGCCCCAGCCAGCACACAGAGCTCCTCCCTGTCCCCTCTCCAGCATATGGAGGAAAGAAGGAAAGGGATGCTAAAAAGATTTGGTTGTTTTCCCCTTGTCTTTTTGGACTCTTTAACCCCCAGTGGAAAGGAGAAGCAAACAACTGAAAATGGGAATTCCAAAGCAAAAACATAGAACAATAAATTTTCAATAAATGCCCTAAAAATATATGCACTTCACCGTTGCAAGGTCAAGGAAATAGTTTTGTAAAATCAGCATCTTGGAAAAGAGATACTCTGCTTCATGAATATTCTTTTCTCAAACTAACAGACACATTCTTGATTCTCAGCCCAAGCAAACAGATGGTATTCAATTAGTTATTTACCTACTTTACTATTAATTAAAATGTCCAAGATAATTTTTGTTTTGACTGTGTCTACAGAAAGCTAGAGTTCCACAAAAAGCTGGCATTTGTATCTACAGCCCTGCTAGCTGTAATATAAATATTACAACTAAGAAGGCATTAAGATGCTTTCCAATACCTAAAGACTACAAGAGAGCTGGAGAGGGACTTATTCCAAGGGCATGTAGGGATAGGACAAGGGGGAATGGTTTCAGACTGAGAGAGCGTAGGTTTAGGTTAGATACTAGGAAGAAATTCTTTACTTTGAGGTTTGTGAGGCACTGGCACAGGTTGCTCAGAGAAGCTGTGGCTGCCCCAACCCTGGAAGTGCTCAAGGCCAGGTTGGATGGGGCTCTCAGCAGCCTGGGACAGTGGAAGGTGTCCCTGCCCACAGCAAGGGGGTGGAACCAGATGATCTTTAAGGTCTCGTCCAACATAAACCATTCTGGGATTATATCAGAACCTCACCAGTAGCCATTTAACTTTTAAGAAAGAAAGCTTTTTTGGCTTCAAAGTTCATAACTAGCAGACAGAAAAACAGCTCTCATACTAAGAGGACGCCTAGACACTATATTATATAGTATTACATAGTATTCCAACTGAGAACAAAAGAAGCAAAAATCCTGAGGTTTTATTTTGGATCCAAGAGCCATTTTCTTCACAACACAGGAACCATCGCTGAAAGAAAAAGTAAGGCAGAAGAGGCTGCAGGGTCTGGGTGAAAGCTGTTCACTTCACAACACAAAACTGCAAAGAGAGGGAAGGAATCTAAACCTCATAGATATTATTCCTGTCATATTTCTTGTATTCTATGAGATAATTTATAAAGGGAAAGAAGCAAAGATCAGTAACTGACACATATGAACTGAAATTTCAAACTAGAGCTTCCATTTCCCAAAGAAAATCCAACAGGACACTTCCATTACAGAAGCAAAAAACTGTCTCGGATTCAAAATCATTAATCCCCTCTGAATCCTCAGCCTCACTTTACACACAGGTGCAGGCAAACAGGTTTATCTCAAATAAACACATTTTTTAATTAAAGAACACTTCTTCTAATAGAGACTAGAGCACAATAAAAAAACTTAACTGCGAGTCTGTAATTAACCTTTACAGCATTTGGGTTTATACCAGGGCTGCTTCAGCCCCTCAAATGCAGGAATAAAATGACCAAGGACAGAATCAAGCCATAAGTATGCCAAATCAATAGGAACAGCAGATACAACAGGTCAGCAGAGGGCAGGAAAAAGTCCTCTTTTTTCACCTTTCTCTTTTAGTTATCTTGTGAAGAGGTGAAAAGAAATTATAATTATAAAACAAAATAATTTTTAAAGCAAGTTTTTGTTGTTGCAAGACCTATTGAGGGAAAGCTAAGAGATATACAAACCACATCCTCCAAAGGGACAAAAAAACCCATTAATCACTCTAACTCCACAGAGAAGAATCTATTTTTATATTACCGTCCAAATCTACTTTAAGCAAAAAAAAAAACACCAGACTAACAGGGAAATAAAAACTTACCTCTAGGGCTTTCTTCTCCTTACTCCTTCTAAATCAACAATTCTGCCTTCTAAACTGGAAAAAAGAAAGCCCAGGCCAACCCCCACACCCTTTCTGGCCCCTCCAAACAAGACTCAGCTGAATTAAATAACATCTCAACCTTAATGCAGCTGTGCTCACACATTTCCTGCACCAAAACGCACTTAGGGAAAAAAAAAATAAAACAATTAGCACCACTCTCTATTTTACTTTTTTCCTCCTCTAAACTTACATGTATAACTCTACCTGATAAATGGCCATGAGACTCGCCAGCTTCACAGCCAAGAGAAAATGGCAAGAGGACCTTCTTCACATTTATTGACAATTAACTGTAACTAATTTAGAGTGAACCAGGTGCAGTCAATTGGCAGAAAATCAGGGAACATGCATAAATCTGTCATAGAAAGTATTCTAACAAAGTTTGAAGTTTGTTTTATATCAGACTTCTGCTGAAGTAGTGTTGGCATGAAAAGCTGGGAGGCTTTCAGCTGCATTACCAGAGATTTGTTGCTATCTCAGTGGCATGATCCATTAAAATCCATTGTCTTTGCAGAATTTGTTCTGGGGGTGGCAATAACTTACATATATTTTGCTTTCTTTCTGTTACTGCCTGGATCATTTTATGTGTTTTTGTCTTGTTTGAATCACTGGGTGTATCAACTACGTAGACTTCAGTATCCCTTTTATTGCAATTAATTTATAAGTTTCTCTACAAAGCTATATTTTTAAAAACCACTATTTATTCTATGTAAGTATGCACTCCATAAATTTTAGCAAATGACAAAAAAACCAACAAAAAAAACAACAACAACAACAAAAAACAAACAAACAAAAAACAAACAAACAAATCCAGCTTCCTGGCAAGTCACTTCCTTCGTAAAAGGGGAAGTTACCATTGCAGATGAAGTGGAATTTAGCCACTTAATTCTATATTTAAAGAACAGCTTTCCCCTCCACACAGAACCTATGAAATATCTGGTATAGAGAGCAAGAGGGGATAAATGGACTTCTCTGGCCATTGTGAATGCAGCTAGCCTCACACATCAGCTGGATCTCTCTGAAGTGGCAATGTGATACAAGAGTTTGAGCAGGTACATAAAATGTTTGGAGCTATATAGTCGTGCAAAGAGAGAGAAAAAAAAGGGGAGAGGGAATCAAGCACCAAAATACTGATGAAAAATCACAAAGCCCACAAAATATCTCATAAATATTTTGAGTGTTGATGTCTAAGGAAATGCTAAGGACAGACAATTTTTCTAATACAGATTACAAAGCCTTAACTGGATGCATTTTACATCCCTGAGACAAGATTCTGAGCTTCCTTGCATGCACAGAAGTTTCTAGTACCAGCAGGCCTGTTTGTATCCACATAACTGAAATCAGAACCTGGTCTGATGCATTTAAAACAATTGGATTTATCACTGATGTCTTACTTTGCCTGTTACAAAGACTGTATTTTTTAACCTCATTTCTGCTAGTGCATTACCAAAGACATTACAAACACAAGATCCCTCAGAGGACCATCTGTGGAACCAGATACCATCTGATGAGGACCTCCCTGCGGTACCAGCATTGTTTACACGGTGCAATGATAAGATTTTGCCTGTTTAAATTCAGAGGCAATACAAGAGCAGCGTAACAAGGTCCATAGCACAGCAGAGGTTTGCAGGGCTGCCCTGGCAGGCCCAGAGAGCTCCTGATCCTCGCTCGGAGCTGGCAGCCATCGCCTCTGTGCACAGAAGGTGAAGAGCCATGAACTCCCGCCCGGAACAGAACAGAGCGCAGGACATCTGTCAGCTTGGAGGCTGCCACGGCTCAACTGAGATGGCAAATCCATCGCTGGAGCACAGCTCCTTGTGACATCAGAAAAAAGGTCTCTGCACATCGTGGAACCGCAGAGCCTTGGAAGGGTTTGGCTGGAGACCACGGGCAGGGACATTTTCCACTAGGCCACCATTGCTCAGAGCCCCATCCAGCCTGGCCCTGGACATTTCCAGGGATGGGGCAGCCACAGCTTTTCCTGTGCCAGGGCCTCACCCACCTCACAGCAAAGAATTTCTTCCTAATATCCGATCGACACCTATTCTTTCAGTTTAACACCGCTCCGCCTTGTCCTGTCACTCCAGGCCCTTGTAAATTGTTTCTCTCCATCTTTCCTGTGGGCTCCCTTCAGGCACTGCAAGGCCACAATGAGGTCACCCCAAAGCCTTCTCTTCTCCAGGCTGAACAATCCCAATTCCCTCAGCCTTTCCTCCCAGCAGAGCTGCTCCATCCCTCTGATGCCCTCGGTGCCTCCTCTGGCCTGGCTGCAGCAGGTCCCTGTCCTTGCTGTGCTGGGAGCCCAGAGCTGCTGCAGCACTGCAGGTGGGGTCTCAGCAGAGCGGGGCAGAGGGGCACAATCCCCTCCCTGCCCTGCTGCCCACGGGGCTTTGGCTGCAGCCCAGCACTCGGGGGGCTCTGGGCTCCCAGCACACACGGCCAGGCCATGTCCAGCCTCTCCCTCACAGCAGCCCCAAGTCCTTCTCCCAGGGCTGCTCTGGATCTGCTCATCCCCAGCCTGGATTGGTACCAGGGTTGCCCTGACCCAGGTGCAGCACCTTGAACTTGGTCTCTTAAACCTCAGGAGATTCCCATGGGCCACTTCTGGAGCTTGCCTAGGTCCCTCTGGATGGCATCCCATCCTTCAGGTGTGTCACCTACACCACTCAGCTTGGTGGCATCTGCCAAACTTGCTCTCCACCCACTCTCTGTGTCATTGATGATGTCTTCTTCAGTTCAGCATGCGCACCAGAAACTTCCGTGGTGCAATTACAAACTTCCCAAAACATACTTAGTAAGAGTGATTCAGAACATTCAGCTAGCAATTATTGATTATTCAGTAACGTACTAAATCATTAAGTCACTAACTTATAATCAAGTTTGCTTTCAGAACCTGTCAAAGTTTAAGTAACTATTGATTCTTCCATACTCTCTGATTAAAATTTAAAGTGAAAAATGTAAGAGTTGTAATATTTTTAAGACTGAATTGTTTTAACATCAGATTAATGTTATAAAGAAAACAACGTATGTACTGTTAGGAGAAATAAAAATTGCCTACAGACATACTGTAACTGTGAATTAATGGTGTCTGAATGAAGGCAAATATGTTTTAAGCTGGGCCATTAGAAAGATAGCTTCTTCCATTCTTTTGTGTATTGAAACTTATCAATTTCACTTTTATGAAACACTATGAACCTTCAGGCAATTTCATCAAGACTTAAAAAGGATTTTTTCCCCAAAATGAAAACCTTCCTTTGCAGCAGAAAGTTTAAACACTGGATGACTTTAGCTTTTAAGATTTTTCACCAGTTGTTCAGATGATAGGCTCTGATACAGGAATTGGCTGTATCACTATAGAGAACTGAAGATAGCTGTGGAAACCACAGCCATTTACTTCACAAATGGTTAGCCTAGATCACGTGAATGGAATGACCTGGCTGGGGAATATCTGTGGGCTGCAGTGGTCAATCTCACTATGTTTGTACAACTTTTGTAACAATCCTAAAGGAAGAAGAGTATCAGCCACATTCAGACAACATGGATATTTTAGTCTTTAAGTCTTTCTGATTCACAAAAGAGAACATAACCAAGAAGTAAATAAAACTGTGGCCAATATACATAAATTACTAATTACAATCACTCATAAAATCTGCTTTTGCATTAACAGATCAAAATCAATATAATTGACTTTTGTTCCATAAAACCATTTGTTTTGGTTTTCTTTGCTATCTCATACACTGAGAAGTAAACTTAAAATGCATTAAGAAATTTCAGGTAACTGGCTCTGTCAATACAGCATGAAAGATGAGGAAAAAGTGACTAGAAGAATAATACATTTTTCACGAAGTATTGGATCCCATGAACAAGTTAATGATGTTTTAAAGTGAGAAAATGTGAGGGCCAAAAGTTTTCAAGTTACTGAGTGATAATAATGGGGCCATCTATTGTGCATCCATCACCTTGAAGTGCCTGACACATATTTTGGACTGTTTTCATGCATTTTCTTTATGATGATTAATAGTGGCATTGTACCCTCTGAAATAGCAGCCCATCACAGAGAAAGGTGCACTAAATTAAATTCAGATGATAACTATTTTGATCTCAAACACATACGGAGAATAATACCAAAAGATTAGCACAGAAAAACCCCAACACCCTGTATTTCATAGACACGAAATACTCATGTCTAAAATGAGGGTCCACAGCAAAGAAAGAGCAGAGAAAAAGGAGTAGGGACAAAACACACTGCTTAAACATCTGCACTTCTCTGAAGCATCCCTTATTCTGATCTCTTTTCCCCACTCTACATTTACATTAGAACGTGGTGAGTTTAAGATGTATTTTCTTGTGTTACACTTTAAAGGAAAAAGGGGAATACGACACTAGATAGTTAAATTTCTGTAAAAGGAAGAAATAAAAGATGCTGTGTATCACTTGCCCACCTTTCATGTCCTGAACACGCTGCTGTGGTTTGCTTTGTCTCCAACACACAACAGAAGCCTACAGAGGCTGATGTAACTTTTGGATTTTTCCTTTCAGGACTTTAAACATTTTGGCTGAAGCATCTTTTTTTTTTTTTTCGTGGATGGGGAAGCAAAATTAGAATAGAGACACTCCACCAATGCCTTTTGGTCTGGTGAGGTTGGAAGCAGGACTTCCAAGCCCCCTAAAGTGACCAAAGCAACATAAATGCTTTTCAGTGCAAGTGTGCTACTGCTGACACATTTCAGCCTGCTGCTTAGGAGGATGAAGGCAGACACCATGGCTCAGCAAACAAGCTCTAACCCAAACTTTCTCTTTTCAGTGCTGGAATTAAGCAGGGGAATTATCAAGGTGCACCCTTTGCTCTGACTCAACAAGAAAAAATAAGGGAAAAAAATATCCCTACTCCCATCAGAAGAGTGGGTATAATGACTCTCTGCATGAGTGTCGTATGTATATTTAATGACTGAAAACCACGCTGAAATATCTGGATGTGTCAACTTTGGTCCCCACTGTGTTTTTTTTTTGTTTTTTTTTTTTTGTTAGTTTTTACTGTTACAAATGTCTGTAATAATATTTTACAGGACTGTTTAGAAAAACTAAATTAGTTGGAGGTTGATCTATTGAATACATTCCACTGAAACATCACCTAGTATAGCTAAGAAATCTGATAATGATTCAATAAGTTATTAAATTACATATGTTGTCTATATACTGAATATTTTTACATTTTTACCACTAACAAGGAATACTAGCACAGTCATTCCTGTATATCTCCTCTGCCAGAGCTAAACTAATCTTGATGGACTTGAAAAAAAACCGAATCACAGTAGAATAACTGTGAAGAATGGGAAAAGCCAAAAAATCACCTAATCTTTTGAGTGGGAGTACCAACAGAGATGGAAACAGTTGGTTAGGGCTTTTTTCCTGGTATGTTGAGTATGCAAAATCCAAGTAGGCATAAATTCCAGGGTAATAAGACTGTTAATGTTCCACCCATACCAGCAATCATACCTTCAAGAGAGTGCATAATTTACCAAGAAGTGTTTTGAGAGAAGTCTAGCAGTTTTTAATATTTATTGGAATTATGCTCACATCTCTTTTAAAAATCTCCCCAGAGTTTAGCTGTCTGGGCTTCTGTAAGATAAAAAGCACAATGGCTAGTAAATTTTAAAATCCTCAAGAAATTTTTTGAACAACTTTCCTATGCATAAACATGTTGCATCTAGTGATTTTAAAGACCTGATCCACGAGAGCTGGGAACATCTACCTCTGAGGGCAGACACTTACCCTCTGTGACCTGAAGAGGTCTTTATTCTCACCAAGCTTCCTGAGAGTGTGCCACCTTAAATCCACTGTCTATCCAATATTTTATATCTCTGATTCTAGGCTCTAGCTAGTGTACTTCGGCGATAGAAATTTCTTGTTTACAGGGTGGAGAGGGAAGGAAATGCTTCTGCAGCCATTAGTTTGGGTTTATTGCTGCGGGGCTTTTGCCTTCTGTTTAAAACAAAAACCTAGCATTGTTGGAGGCCCTGGGTTTTGAAAGATGTCTTAATGAAAAAAAAGTAAAGCTACTTTCCAAATCATGGTTTGAAACAGCTTAGAAAAGAAGAAAGCATTATACTGTGAAAATCAACATAGTATTTAGTATTGTGCTACCTTCCAGAAGCCCAGTAATGACTCCCAGTCAAAGCCCATGAAGTTGTGAGGGGCCAGGTAGAGCTGATGAAGAAATTCTGCTGATTGAGAAGCAGACCAGCAGATAAAAGAAAAATCAATGCCTGAGCATCAGTACAGTGTAATAAAAGCAATATCTCATTTTGACACGTTGACTGAGGGATTTTTTGGACAACAACTGCCATTATTTTTCCACTTTCATCCAAGTTTAACCCCTGATGTCATGTTATGCTTTGCTGTGACTCCTGCCTCAGCTCCAGTTGTAGCCACAGTGCTTGTTTCTCTCTTTCATAAAGGCTGGTACTGTTCTGTTTTCTGCCAAGACCTTCCCTCAGGGTAAGCTAAACATGCACTAGGAGATCAGAGACTAAATATTATGACTGTGATACTCAGATTAACAGGTGTTTGGGCTCCAGGGGTTCTTTTCCTCGGTATAGATTTCTTTCTCCTTCTCACAAAGTATTTCATCAGGAAAGACTTCATAGGTGGCCATTTGTTGTTCCTTATAACTTCTACCTGACCTTGTAACAGGTTCTCTACATTCAACGTTTAAAGACAAAGCCCTTGAGCTGAAGGCACTCCTAAATTTTTCCAATGAGCTGAACCATGGATAAAGATTTAATCTGATGCCAATTCCCCATATTCATTAAGATCAGTTATTCCACAGAAAAACCCACATATTCCAAGGGAATTGATGCCAGATAAACCATTTCTCCACTGCCCAGATAACCAACAAAGAAAAGCACCACTTCAAAACTCTCTTTAAATAGATGACTTGGCTTTCAGCTTTGTAGGCGTGTTAAGCGATTTCAATTGCTACTTGTGAAAATGCCTGATGACGTCTCACAGTTGGGAAACTTAATTTTAGCACAAACAAGAAGTCAAGGAGGGACAAAGGAAGGTAATAACGCCCACCTAGTACTTGAACCTGCTTAAAAATTTTCATTGGAAACATTTGTCCTACTAAATTTCAGTAAAAACATATTAAGACGTGGCTTTCGTTCATAATGTTATTTCTTTTCCTTATTGTTTCTTTAAGAAATAGGATTGGTGGGATTTTTTTTCACATTTATTCTGATGTTTACAACCTACCTAATCTACAAATTTTGGAATAAAAGGACTTCTAGTATAAGTATTTTTCTCTGTTGATTTTGAGAACTCTATTTGACATGAGAACAGATATTTTTTAATTCATTCTGATGCCAGAGTAAAATGTGCAACTGAAACTCATAACCACTCAGAGAAACACCACACCATAACTAAAACCATATGCACTCCAGTAGCTTGAGCAACACACAGATCACATGGCAGTCCTTGGCATACAGAGGTCATTTAGGAGAGGAAGGACTCACAGTTGCACCCAACATCTACATATTAACTAAAAAGAAACTATACATCTGGCATTTTGTGTTTGCTGCAATGATACACAGCGTATTAACGCTACCAAGACTGACAACTGAATGTCCATTTGTAATTGCTGCTTATAGCAAGAGCCTTTGGAATATCCTGTGCCCATATGAATCATCCTCACTTCTCTGATTGGCATTGCTGATGGAGCCCTGGATGGGAAGATGCAGGTAAACACCTCCTACTTGCACCAGATTTGAGCTGCAGCAGAGTGCACCTATTTCTCACCGTCCAGCAGAAGACACGACACAAGGGAATTCATTCTTTTAACAATTTTGCCTCTCTGCTTCTGTCTCACACTTTGTGTAATGACCAGAAGAAACCACCTATGTACTTGCTATACCCAGCTGTACAAATAATGCCGGAAAAATAGTGAAATGTGTACCAGGTATGAAGTACCTGAAATGTAACAGGTAACAAGTAACTCCAAAATAAGTTTCCATCATTAATTTCTATACCGTTAGGAAAAAAATATGGTTGGTTTTCCACAAGTATTTTAATTCATTAAGTATACTTAATGTAGGTTAAATCTGAAATAAGTAACAAAGTTTCAACAAATTTAAACAGTAGGCCATACCTGGCCTACTGTTTGGCTAGAAGGATGATTATTTCCCTGGATTTACAGCTGGTACCCTGCCTATTCTTGACCCAAGATTTTTAATAATAAAGTTAGAGACAATTTTTTCAATCCTATAGGCCTATGGAAGGACTCATCTTCCGTAAGTGCTTTATCTATACAATTATATATGCAGTGGACATACTTATACTCATGCAAGCTTATGAGAATGACAAAAAAAAGAAAAACCTCCTTCTGTGTTGGTTGCACAGAGCTTAAATTCGTCAGGTTGCGTTTTCTTTGGTGCACCATGTCTGTACTGAAGTGTCATCACACTAATTTGCATTTGTATTACTTCTCCCAGAGCTAATTACAACTCTCTTTCTTGCCTAACTTTTTTCTTACTATTAACTCCAGCAAAATTTAATATCTTATGCTAGTTCCAAATTAATAAAGGAAGTCTGCAATTTCCAATTTAGATACTGCACTCCAGTACCTTTTATGAGCTAAACTGCTGTGTATATTGTGATCTCTAATTTGAAATAACTGACATTTTAATGCATTACAAAAAATAATAAAAAAACGAGGATAAACGAGCAAAACTCCGATGTTTGTTCTTCACGCCAGCAGGCTATTGACTCCTCCCTTAGCTCTGGCATTAGGATTCCGAGGGATGCCCAGAACAAGCCCAGCTGGGAGCACGGCGCAGCTCTGCACCAGGTGCTATCCCCGCCGCCCTTGGGCTCCGCTCCCCCAGAGCCCCCGACCTCTCCCGCTCTCCCACCTCCAGCCGCGGCCAAACTTGGGCAAGTTACCTGGCGGGAGGCACCTGNAGGCGGGGCGGGGACCGGGGCCGCCGCTCCCGCGGGATGCGCCCAAGGAGGAGGAGGAGGAGGAGGATGCTCCGCCGCGCCCAGCCCGCCCCGGGGGCAGCCCCGGCCCGGCTCGGGCTGTGCTGGGGCCAAACCGCAGCATTCCGCCCCCATCCCCTTTTCTCAATCTCTCAGCACCTGCCCCCCACCTCTTACCTGGGCGGAGGAAACCCCGAAACGCGGTCCCGGGGGATGCGGGAGGCGCCCGAAGTTTGTCGGGGGAGGGCGGGGGCAGATCCCGTTGGAATCAAAGCCCCCGCGGTGCGCGGTCCGCAGTTCGCACAGCCCGGGCGGAGCAAGCTCCCTCGCTCTGTTCAGGGGGGTAAGAAAAAAAAAAAAAAAAAAGCAGGGGAGCGGATGGAGAGCGAGAGGAAGGCCCCCGTTCCTACGGGCTCCGGCAGCCGAAGGGAGGAGTTATTTTAATTAGAGGCCGCGCTCCCGGGAAACGTGCCCGAGTGGGCGCACGGACGGGCGGGGCGCGAAACTTGCGGCGCTCCGGTGCTCAGCACCGCGGACAGCGGCACCCGGCAGCACCCAGCCCTGCCTGCCCGACCAGAACCGGCAGGAACTGCTCGGGGAACAGCGGGGAATTGCTCGGGGAACGTCGGGCAAGCTGCTCCAATCGGAAATTCTTATCACCCCCTGGAGATGGCACGTTATGCCTCCTGGGAGTATGCCAAGTGGCTCCTGCCAGCCGTCTCTGAAAATAGGGATCAGGTCATGAGTGCCTGAAGAATCACTGATATCCCCCACCCCCATACACAGAAACGATACTTTACTGCACCTACTCTGACAGATTAGTGATCCACTACCGCTGGCTGGTAAATATTAACCTTATTCTGCAGCTGAAGACATTGGGACAGAGAGGTTAGGAAATTATTGAGGTTTCATGCATAGAGCCAGATCCCTGTATGACTCCAGATCTGCACGTACTTAACCTGCGGGATCAGCTTCCTCTTCAAGATCATTTCTTTCCCTCCTCCTTGCTTCTTGCATGTAATCACAGAATCAAGAGAACCACAGACTAGTTTCATTCGGAAAGGAACTTAAAGGTCATCTCGTTCCAGCCCCCTGCGATGGGCAGGAACACCTTCCACTATCCCAGGCTGCTCAGAGCCCCATCCAACCTGGCCCCGAACACTTCCAGGGATGGGGCAGCCACAGCTTCTCTGGGCAGCTTTAAGTGTAGTGCCTTAATAACACTAGCAGCTACAGCTTGGTTATCAACACTTGAAGTGTTTATAGAACTTCCCCAAGCACAGAAGTATGATTTGAGGTCCGCCAAATTAATGAAATTGCCACTGTGAATGTAATACCCCAAAATAAAGCAGCACAGTGTTTGTGAGGAACAACCAATAAGGAGCATGAGAACAGACCTTTATCTACACAGAGATGACTGTGAAGCAAGTCAGATAAGAATTCACATTTTAGGCACTCCCAAGCAGAAAGGGGAGTATTCACCTTTTGCAAATCTCAGCCAAGAAAAATTTCGAGAAATTAAATGCTTATTATCTCCAGAGTACATAAAATATTAAGTAAACATTCCAGGACAACAAACAAGCTGTGTTTTGGCATTGTAGAAAAAGCACTGCTACATTATTTTTGAAAAATAAATTGGTATTTTACATTGAGAAAGGAAATTTTCATCAATAATAATTCATATAAAGTGTAAACAAAAAGAACCCACTGCTTGCTGGTTGCTGGAAATAGTGCAGTGATTGAAAAAAATAGAGACTTGGGGAAAGTTCATCAATGATCAAGAAAGATGAGGTAGGTAAGGTTATCTTAGAAACAATATGCATGACCCTTCACTTCATCAACATTTAGATTATCTACTTATGTGCATGTCTTTTATAAATACCTGTATGGCATGAGAATACAAATTACAGGTGTGGAAATGGAAGAGAGTATGGAAGGCTGGACAGATGGAAGCAATCAAAGTAACTAAATAATTGTTTAATATACATGCATTTTATTTTAAATTATACATGCAATTCCTCACAGCCTTCCCAAGGTGTTTCCTCTTTAATGCACATTCTAAAATGTCTTCTTTTTCTACTGAGCTTCCTTTTGTTAGCTAGGAAAAAATTTTACATATATATATGTACACACACACACACACATACGACAAAACCCAGTGCCAGGCATTCACAACATTTTTCAAAACGGAGCGAAACCAGAGGGAAGACAGACTTCGAAATCTCAGGATCTCAGATGTAGACAGTAACATAAGCTTAGAACGAGGGTTTTAGAGTAGCAACACACTTCAAACTGCATCGTGCAAGTTTCCCCAACAACAGCCTGAAAGCAGGTGTGCCAATAAGGCTCCCCACAGACTGAGCAGTGAAGACACAGGCCCCTTCAGTGGAAGTGTCTTGGAGCGTATCCAGTACTGATCCATGACTATGGATACGACTGTGTCAAAACTCAGGCTGCTCTGGCTTCACACTCAGAAGTCACCTTGCTGTGCAGATGGCCTGAGAGATGAAGCATGGAAGAAGAGGGCTAAAATGCTGGTAGCAGAAGTCATGAACTAAGTGGGACCAACTGCACGAAGCAATGTCTGACAGATCCTGCTGTGGCAGAGAAGACTTGCTTTGCTGCCCTGGGCTAGCCACTAATTCCCAGTCAGGAGGCTCATTTAGTGTCCAGTTTGGTATGCTCATTTTACAGGGCAATCAAAACCATCCTCACGGTTAACACTTGGCAGTGTGGGTAGCACTGCTCTGACATGGCACGAGTTCTTGGCATCCATGGTCTCAGTGCAGCTTCCACCAGACAAAATTTTTTCTCAGATTGTGAAAAATCAAAATGAAACAAGAGCCAAGCAGTTATTATCACAAATTACAAAGGACTGGATAACAATAAGCTTAGAATGGAATTAAAATTACAAGATACATGTACATATTTTTAAGACAAGAGATCTTTTTTGGCCCCCTCCACTTTTGCTACAGAGCAGACAGACACAGACAAGCTAGACACAGACAAGCATGGGACAGCAACAGAAAAAATCTGCCTTCACTGAAGAGCTTGTAGTCTATTAAGGTAAAAGTCTTGAGAAGAATAATGTACTTGCTGTGTGGGCAGCGTAAGTTTTATGTGTTCTTAATTATTCATTTCTTTGCTGCTAAGTGCTTTGATTTAAAAATGATGTGATGTGTACATGCAGTGTTGATACCAAGATAACTTAATTGTTTTGGTAATATAACAAGGCATATGATGTAATGTCAATAGACTGCACCTTGTGTGCATTACAGAGCTCTTCCATGTGGATGCTTATCCTCCAGTGACAAAGCTAATGATTCCTAATACGTGCACAGGGTAAGAAAGAGACTGCTGTGATAGACACTTAATAAACGGTTAAACAGATTGGTGGGGGAGCCAAGAAAAAAGCCTGAAAATCTTGGCTTTGAACGGGTTTTGGAATGATATAAGCAGAGGCAACAGATTTGAATATGAAGAAAAAGCCTGAGGCAGAAAGATACTGAACTACTGGAGATATTTGTCCGTAATTACAAACCTATCATCTTCCCTCCCAAAAATTTGCTCCAAGCAACACCAACTTCAGGGTGTATTCCTAGGAGTAATCCATGCTCAAAAATATTAGTTACTATAGGGTACAATGAATTTTCTTCTCCAGGTGCTTCAGTAAAGGAGTACAAAGTATCTAATTAAAATGTAAACATCCAATTGGGTATTCATGGCTTCCAAATACTGTCATCTGAATTATGGCCTAGGAAAAGCTCTGTGTTGACTATATAGAAAATATACATTTCTAATCAGATCAACCAAACAACGATAAGTAGATGGTTTTCATTCTTTTCTTTCCCACATCCATTTGTGCTGAATCAAAACAGACCTGGAAATACACAAAAGAGAGAGAAAGAGAAATAAAATCGAGACAATTACTATCATTATGGCTCTGCCACTTGGGAGCAGTAGCATTTATTGCTCAGGTCTTCTTGAAGGATGAAGGTTTAAATGGGATAGGTAACACCAGCTCACTGTTCAGAGCAAAGAGGAAATACCTTTATGTAATAATTTTGTGCTGTGTAGCCTTTTTAAACACATATAGTCTGTACTATTGACTGTGAGGGCAGGGAGGCAGCAGAACAGTTTGCCCAGAGAAGCTGTGGGCGCTCCATCCCTGGAAGTGCTCAAGGCCAGGCTGGATGGGGCTCTGAGCAATGTGGCTGAGTGGAAAATGCTCCCACCCATGGCAGGAGGTTGGAACAAGATAATCTTTAAGTTCCAACCCAAATCACTCAGTCATTCTATGCTTCAATGCAAGAACATTCATGTAAGAGTCATCCTAGTTCTGTGGTAAAGTGTATCTTTCTGGACAGCTTGTGGAGTTTTTCTTGGTTTGGGTGTTGTTATTGTTGGTGGTGGTAATTTAGTTTATTGTTTGGGTTTTTTCTTTTGTGTTTGGGATTTTGAAAATATTAATATTACTAATAGGTAGCAAAAAAGAGCAGGAAATCTCCTCCTGTAGTGGAAATAGGAAGATCAACTAGAGCAACAGTCTTTCTATCTCCACGAATATTTGTACCTTTGAAATTAGTTGGTATTTTGGCATTGATTTCAGCAGAATCAGGATTTTATTAAATAATTTTGGTGGGTATGAGGTATAAATGTGTCAACAAAATGAGAGGAGGATGGAGAATAGGTTGTAAAGGTAACATCTCTAATTAAACCTATAATGAAATATGAGCAAACCACTGCCGTCACTACTGTGATCCACATTTTCTTCTTAGAAACACATCTACTTACCCCTTTCTTTCCCCAAATCAGACTCAATTTAAAAGTCAGATTTACATTCTACTTATCCAAAGGTGTTGCCCAATTTGAAGGATTTCTTTCGCATCCAACCGAAAACTAATGTGACAAAAAAGAGCAAAGCCATCATTGTGATATCAGACACATGAGCACAAAATAAGGTATTGTATTGTCAGGATGAACTAAGAGGTCATTCACCTTTTTCCAATTGCTCATCTCAACAATTAAGACTTTGAATGATAATTTTGATTTGAGCTGTGTCAAAATTAGTTATACTACTGTAACAATACTGCATAATTACAAATATAATCACACTTTTGAGTGAAAATTAGCCCCTGAACCCTCTGTAGTGTGAAGGTTAAGCATTTTGATTACTTCCTACCTAGAATCTGACCCAGAATCTCAGTTTTATAATGCCAGACCAATTTCTAACTGATTTTATATCACCATTGATTATTACAGCGATGTAAGACTTCATCCAATTGAGTTATAGAGAAGGGGAGGGGAAAAAAAATCTATCACAAAGATACAGAAGCATCCATCAAAGATGCATTTAGAGCAAATGGACAATGCACTTTTTTCTTTCTTTTTTTAAAGTTGTAATTGTATTCAAGGGAATGACATTTAGCAGCCATCCACTGTTGGTTATTGAAATATTCTGTGACCTTTGCTCCACTTCCAAATGGAAAGCAAAACCACAAACAAAACTGCAGAGAATACAGAAATCAAATTTTGGTCTCAATTACATTGTTTTGAAAATGTTCAATAGTATGTTAATGATCTTAATTACTCTCAGAGATACCAATTTTGGAATCAGTGCTTAGCCAAAACCCACAATTTTAATAAGCCCACAATCTGTAAATGGACAGAGTTCAAATACATAAGTGAATCTGTATATATTTACTAGAGCAGCCCAACTATTTTGGCGAGAGCAGGGTTTTTTTCCCAAATAGTTTGTATAAGCCCAACACATACACACAGAGCACATTAAAGGTTAGGTTATTACTCTGTAAGATTAAACCACAGTGACACAGCTGCAGTCACATCGGATGGGCATTTTCCACCCTGTTATGTCCTGACAATTAAAAAAGTAAGCATTTGTTTAGCAGTAATGCTCTTTTTCATTCATGTCACTACTTCTTGGAATGCAAAATCAGAGCCAACAAGAAATTTTTTGTCTTTTATGTCAGAAGAGACAGGAAAGTGTAGAAGTTGAAGACCATCCCCCCAAGTTCCAGTTTCTTTAAGAGTTATTTATTACAGCTTGAGTCTGTTCACTGAATTTAGCTGTTAAGTAAAGGAGTAGGAAGAGAGGAGAGGGAGAACAGGAGCTCTTTCCCTGACAGCAGTCGTTAGAGCAGCACTCCTGATTATTGTAATGGGTTCACTTGCCAAACGCCTTTCATACCCAAAAGCAAGGCTGTTAAACGTGAAGTTGAGACGGTGGATGTTGTTTTTTCCCCAGTGAAAAAGTACTCTCCACATCAACCCCCCACTGATGAGCATTAAAAGCATTTTGATGCCTGAGGGAATCTTATTTCCAGGGGGACATCACAGCATCTACCTGTCTTTTGTGGCTTCTGAACACTTTGCTCGTAACAATGAGTCAGTACTTGGAGTCCTTAAAGACTTTACTAATAATTAAGGTTTAGTTTTATCTCCTTTGATCAGTAGCATTCATAAATAAGCTCTACTTCTCACTTCCCACTCCCTGGAAACAATGAGACTGACTGAACCAAAAGCCTTTGCTAATCTTTTCAGCTCTTTAGCAGCAAAATTCCTTAAAAAAAAAAAAAGGATGAGTGCTGTTTTTTTACCAGCCAGTAATCTGCCCCCAAAACTATAGTTACTAAACGAATATTTGGATACTTTAAAATGAACAAACAAAAACCCTGCAGCTCAGCCCTACTGACTGAGAGGCAAAAAAATCTTTGAGCAGCAAAGAAGAAATCAAGCCTTTGGTTCCTTTTCAAGGAACACCTCTCCCATGGCTTTGCCAGGGCACGGCTGTCACCATCGGGGCTGCTGCAGGTTGAGTGACAGAGCACAGAACTGGAGCAAATGCCAGTGGGAGGGAGAGAACTTCAGAGCTTCCCCCAGCCTGGGAGGTCTGGTGCTGAGAAAATACATTGCAAGGAACATGTGGATAGGTGGGGAAAATCACAATTGAGAAGACTGATGATTGCTCCTATGAAAAGTGCAGTTGAGGCAAATACTACACCCTTCCTGTCATGGAGGTGGAGGGATTTTAGACAGCACAGCAGAACTGAAAATGTGAAGATGCATCAAGAGAAAGAAAGGAATTCATGCTCTTGCTGATGCTTTCCAGTAAAAGTATTCAATGAATGCAATTACCCACTAAGTGATGACCCAGTTGAAAAGGGATTAGGACAAATAAATCACCCCAAAACCAGTGATTGGGATTCTGACACATAATTTTATATTAAAAACAACAATAAAAAAATTCGCTTTTCAACTCTTTGTTTTCAAACGTCTGTTTTGAAACTTCAGCAAGCCTGCTAGGACCAAATTCACACACATAAGAATGTAAGGACAACCAGAAGACTCAGTAAGGGAAGTCAAAATAGACTTTTTTTCATTTCACTACTATTATTACTGCTTACACTTCCAGACAGGTGAAACCATGTTTCCAGGAGAGGGAATGGCTCTCTGGCTTTCGTGTTAGGCTGGGAGAGTTGACTTCCTTCCTTTGGTGCAAATCAAGTCATATACCTTTGTCCCGTCCCGCTGTAAAAAAGGGGGAGTTGGGAAGGATTCTTTTTAATAGATTTCTCAGACAAAAAATGAAGCGCAAATGTGGTAATGTTATATCTGAAAAACTGTTCACTGATAAAGAAGGGTAAGTGTTCCTACCAAAGGGGGACAGAAAAAGGAACAAAGAGGGAAAAAGACGGAGAAAGAAAGAAAATACCGGACAGATCGTTCCCTCCCGCTGTACCGCGGGCGCTCCGTCGGCGAGGGCTCGGCACATGGAGCTGTGCGCTGCGCGCTGCGGAGTGTGCGCGGCTCCCGGGGCGGGCTGGGCGCGATTTCCCAACAGCAGCGGCTGCGTGTGCCTGCCGGGGGCGGGAACAGGAACAGGAATAGGAACAGAACAGGTGCCGTGGCTGCGGGGGGACTCGGGGAGCAGCTGCGGGCCGGAGCGCGGTGGCTGCGGGCGGCGATGGTTGCGGGGCTGCTGCGGAACACACGGCGGCTCCGGGATAGGTGCAGGTGGCAGCAGCGGCTCCGTCGGGCAGTGAGCACGAGGTTGCCGCGGCGATGGAGCTGTCTCGGGGAAGCAGCGAAGCAGCGCAGGACAGGGGCAGACAGCACAGCCAGCCAGGGAAGGAGCACGATCGCAGGGAGGAAAATGCAAGCGGGGAGGGGGGCAGAGCTGACCCTCCAGGTGGGCACCTCTGCCCCCAAGAAACCCAAAGAAAAATGGCCCCGGGGTTGTGTCGCAGCTCATTGCTCTAAGTGCTTGGACCTCCTATCGCGTGACTTCCCGCGCGTCTTTCCCGCGGGTTGTTTCCCGCGGGTTTTTCCCGCGCATCCGGGGGTGTGTCCCGCAGCAATGGGCGCGGGTCGCTCGCAGCCCAGCAGGGAAAGCTTTCTCTCTGCTAATCGCTGCCAGGCAGAGCCTCCCCGGGGACAGAGCTCCCAGCACGTGTACAGCCCCGAAAGTAATTTTTTCACCTCATGTATAATTTATGTTAAGGCATGAGTAAAAATATTGGTCTCTCTCAACCTTTATGCTAGGAAGTTTCTTTCAATCACAGGAAAGAACAAGTTTTGTGTACCCCATAGATTTTTTTAAAAAAATAACAATAATAATTTTGTTTGCTGTGTATGGAGGGAACAATTCCAATTTCATTTTAGAGCACATCTGAGTATAGTGAGTATACAGATGAGTACCTCGGCAATACTTGAGCTTTACTGGAAAATAAAAATTCTAATTATTGCTCCCAGCTTACCTAACTTATTAAAGTACCAATTTATGACGCATTTCTGTTGGCTTCTAACCCATGAAAACACCTGAAATTCACTTGAGCCCTTACAGACCTGCAATTGTCTTTGCTGACACAATATGTACAGATTTAAGTATGATATGCCATTACAGATACCTCAGGCCACCAGCCTGCTTGCAGGATTAAAAAGAAGTAGAAATAGGAATTTTAAAGGGCAGTTAAGAGGATGAAGAGAGCACTGTGTGGAAATCACTCCCAAAATTGAAACGAGATTTTTCAATTATTTTTCTGAAACATTTTTAGGCAAGGCAACAAAGAGAATGAGCTAGTGTATTCAAAAAACCCTCAATTCCTTTTGCTACTATTCTGTAATGGATGTTCTCAAAAATCATTAATATATGTCTGAAAGATGAGGACTTGGAAATATAGCACCACAGTTATTGGTTGTCCTTTATTACAAAGTCAATGGATTGCTCCAGGTTTCCTTACCATATAAATTGAAGAAAAAAAAAAAAAGCTGCAAAAAGGATTAATTCTAAAAAATAGCATACAAAAGTAGAAAAAGAAATCAATAGCAACAGGAATCTAGGGAATAGATTAAAAAAATCAGAAGGGCTGGAACAGTTACTTATAAATGACAGATGAAAAGCATAAATCAATAGAAAGCTCTGAAGAAGGTACCACAGGAATAGATGAATATATTCTCCAGAAAAATGAATGGTTTGTGTATGGCAGACAAAACCAATGGAACCAGTCATGAAATGGAAAAATGCCATCACATCCCATAACACTTTGTAATGACCTCTCTAGGAAGAAACTGGCTACTGAGAAGTTACATCTCACTTAACTAGGCAGGATTTTGTGCAGCTCTGAATGCATTTATTGATCCTTGCCATGGTTTATCACCAGTCAGCAACCAAGTCCCACGGAGCAGAGAGCAACATTAACCACACCTTACTACCTACAAAATCTTTGTAAGGTGAACTCATGTCTTCCTCTGAATCAAAGCAAGACAGTGATAAATACTATAATTCTCATATTTGTTAACTACCTTTCCAGTACTTGAAGTGTATCATTGAAAATAGCACATTGAGACATAAGTGGTCAGAAAGCTACTGAGTAACACTTTCTGATTTGGAAATGATGATTCAACATTGTTCCTATTATGCAACTTCCCAGAAAATGTTATGAATATATCTTCTTTGAATTCCAAAGGGAATTTTTACTGCCAAGTATGAATATACCCGTTAGGCAGCATAGAATGAGGAGGAGTCTGTTCATTTGCTCTGCTTGGATTTGACTAAGCAATGCACCTTTTATTCCATACCTCAGGAGAAAGATTCCTAAGAACAAGTGGTCACTATTTAGGGAGAGTATTCCTATCATTTCGTTCCTCCTCCTGATTGCATTTCTGTTTTATAGGACACAGCTAATATGGAAGAGAAGATGCTGTGTGTTGGTAAAAAAGTTTTAATAGCTTCATCTAATGGGATTTAATGCAGTAGTTTTTCTTTAGTTTCTTAAACCCCTCTTTTATATATTCTTAGTTCATGTTAAAATAAGACAAGCATATGTATAGCAACACATTTTCTGAAAGCTTCCCATTGCAGCACATTATAGGACTTTAAAATGTGTGTAAAAATCACTTGAATGGTTTTGATTTTGGGGCCTTTCAGGGACTGTTAGAATGCACTGTAATTTGAGCTATTTAAATTAGACTAGACAGGGAAGCCTCCAAAAGGATAAATGAGAACACATGCACCATGAAAAGTACCTCAGGGTCACACACTTGGCAACATCTGTAATTCCTGATATCTTAAATGGCTTTTTCAAAAATGCCAGTGTGGAGGATGCATGCTTTTTATGCACAAGCATTGTATTTTCCTCTTCCTGAATCCTCCATTGCTTTGCTGACCTTCTTTTTCTTAGGTCTGTATGTTTTATCCTTGGAGAAAGCAGAACTGGAAGTTCACATTTTGCTCTGGGGAAGGGACAGAGCTCAAGAGTTTTGGAAAATTTTGGAAAATGAAGTAGAAAAAATGTGTTCATCCTCTGCCCTTCCTTGGTACTCACATGCTCAGCCCTCCCAGCAGCCACTTAGGTTTGAGCCACTTGGTACCTTGCAATCCACTGTGCATATTTTTGAGAGGTTTCAGCTTATTCCATTCTCTTCCCATTAAGAAATGGGTCTGGGCAAGCAAGGAGGGGAACCAGAGGATCTTCAGACTTTACCCTTAATTCTTGCGAGTGTATACTTACAAAAGATTGAACTCAGATGAATCTTTATGGAAACCTTATAAAAACAGCTGCAGATTTCCAGTCTGACAAGGAAAAATACAAATGCTGTTTCCTCAGTTGTTTAATCCATTCTTTATGCTACTCTCATAGCTTTTTTTCTTCTTCTTTTAACATTGGTTCATACCTGTATATCTATAGTTGGTATTCGGCTATATTGTGTAAGTCTACAATATTGCCTCCCCTTATTTCAAAAAGAATTCTGTACTACTGCTTCAGGCAATGTCTCAAACCTTTCACATCACAGTGTTTGAGAAAGCATTTTTCTCTCCTTTTCCCAACAACTTCCCAGCTGTACCCTTGACATATTTTAATCAGGGTTTCCCTCTGACCAAAGGACAGACACCTCTCTCTTCCAATTAGTTAATGGTTTCCTCCTTTCTGCTGCTGCTGTTGTTGTTTCCATCTCTCTCACCATCCTCCTTGACCTCCCAGCAGCTGGAACTCTGAAATTAGATTAGACAGGTTCATGCAACTCTCTCAGCTGCACGGAGGCTGCTAGAGTAGTTTTGCTATTTGTGTCCAAAAATGTGACCGAAATCGTATTTTTTTGTATAAATTGCAGCAATGGCAGGTGTGTATGGATGGACATGACTATTTCCACATGAAACTATGAGAATAATACAAAGCAGAAGTAGGAGGTCGGTGCACTTTCTTTTGTAGCACAAACACATATTAGGCATATAAGCCTTCCCAAAGACTGTGTTCAAAGCCCTGTTCATTCAACATTGCCCTAGACACCTCCTCACAAAAGGAGAACTACTAATGGTAATATATTCCAGTGATTAGGGATGGTTTATTATTAAAAATGCTGTACTCATATTCTGACTGGTAAGGGACTTATCTTTCATTTTCAAGTATGCTGTAGTTGTACTGCAAGGTTCACAGCAATACTAGAAGGAAAGTGTAGGGGAAAAAGATTTTACATAGACAGACAAACCTCTATTTTTCTAATTTCTGCCTCTTGTGAAACTACATTAACTCAGGTTGACTTAAGTATGTTTTCTAGTTCTCAGTGCTTACATTTTGCAAAAAAATTAAAGGGATATGGGCTTTAGCAGGAAGTACTCACAAAGAGTCCTTTTCTGCGGGTCATTTGCCCAGTTTTGAAAAAGTGGAGTGAAGACCATGTAAAGAAAACATCACCTGAAAACTGCAGCTAGCAAGAGAAACACAAAATAAAGCCATTGGTTGAAAATGCAACTGAATATGGTGGAACAAATTAATTGCTGTTCAGCAAGTACCTGCCACTAACTAGAGTGGGTATGGTACTGTCCACACTGCACACCATGGAGCTGTAGAATGGTTTGGGTTGGAAGGGACCTTAAAGAGCATTTAATTCCATTTCCCCTGCTATGGCAGGGCCACCTTCCACTATCCCAGGTTGCTCAGAGCCCCATCCAGCCTGGTCCTGAACATTTCCAAGGATGGGACATCCACAACTTCTCTGGGAAGCCTGTGCCCGTGCCTCACCACCCTCATATACACATTAATCATTGAACTATTAATTAAAAAAGGGAAAAAAATCAAGCCAACAGAGGAAGAGGTAGTTGTTATTTCTATTATCACATTTATTTTCTTACAACATGCTGGGAAAAAGGAACCTGTTGCTATTCTTTATAGAGGAAACATGATGGTGTGCTAAAGCTTTTCTGCTTTTCTTAAGGAGCTGTGTGATTTTAGTTTAACACTCCTAGCAACAGTTCCTTTTTCACCTTGTTGCCTCTCTGCTGTTAAAGTAGGGCAGGATCAAAGAGAGATGTTTGTTAAACAACTTCTCCAGCACCTTCATGCTCAGTTCCAGTTCCTCTGATTGTGACATTTCAGTTTCACATACACAAAGGGTCAAATACAGACTGCCCCAGCTCTGTCTGAACACTCAGGAAACTTCCCACCATCCACACCTCCTCTTATTTCTGTAAAATTTTGCCAGACAATGAGGAGCCCATGCCTTAAATCAGGCAACTGAGCTCTGAAGGGTGCATATGGTTGAATATAGAAAAAGTAGGTCAGATGTTCCAATTCAAAGAACCTAACACTTATGCTAATTAATCTTTCTGAATCCTAATGAATAATTAGGGATTTTATTTCTATGATGTCATTACTTTCATTATTATAGTAATGTAAAATAATTTCCATTATTTTCCCAATGCAACACAATGCTTTATGAATGTTAAGGATTTCATCCTTACAGCAGTCCTGACAGATACACGTTACTATACAGGAAAGTGAATTACAAAGCTGTTGAGTTACAGTGAAAATTATGGGGAAAAAACCCCAACCCAAGCAATAATAACAGAAGCTGTGATAGAACATAGAATTCTTGATAGCTTAAGAAACAGCAACTGATCTGGATAAAAACGGAGAAAACAAAAGGACTCTGTCCCGTTGTCAGTTATAGCACGAAAGATATTCACTGAAAAGGCAAAAGTCCAGAGGTTTATATCTGTGTAAGCAAAGAGGTACAGAATTGATCCTGCTAATTGTTTTAATCCTCCATTGCAATGAAACTAAGAGAAATCTATCCACTCAATGAGCTGCAGGACCAAACCAGGAGTATCAGGTCAAGGCTACCGTGCATATCAAATGTTCCTTGATAGAGTCCATAAACATCAATGTTATTTCATCACAGAAATAACTGAATACATAAAGAGACCTCAACTCTACAGCAAGATTCAACTTCATTAAAAATAACTGCAAGGACTTAACTTTGAGAGTACGTGAAGACAACCCTCCCTTACTCGGAAGCATCTATGGTTAGTAAATATAACATCATTTGGATTTATATTGCTCTCCTGAGGTACATGATTGTGTCTCCAACAGAAAATCAGTATTCCATTTGCTACAAATGTATTACTGCTTGTTTAGCATCCTCCCTCCGCTGCCACCTAACTGCTAATATAATGTATTTCAAAGCATTTTGCTGAGTTCAGTGCATTTTGATACTTCCTTTAAGTGTTTTGCACTTCCTTTTCAATTCTCTCTTTGCAGTGCATCTAACTTTGTTTATTATATTTCAAATATTGGGTCAGATAAGTAGTGTCTGCCAAGATATACTTTCAGTTGAGGATTGAAAGTGCCTGCTTAAAATTCCCTTTGAATAAATTGTTGTTTATAAAAAAAGAAAGCTTTTTGGCAAGCCATTAATTATCACACAATTATTTGTGCTAGACCATCATAAGAAGTGGATGTAGCACTGTAAACACATTTTGTAACTAAATAGCAAAAATGATACTGACCCTTTTTCAGGAGGTGAAGAATTCGTTACACAATCCTAAATAAATAACCTACATGTCCTATAAAAAGGATTTTAGGCACATTTTTCCGGACAAATACACTGCTATAAATTTGGCAGTTTCCTTCAAAACAAACAACCTCTACCCTCGTAGGCAGGATAAGTCCTACTTCTTAACAGTTTGCACCTGTTAGAATGACCAATTCCCAGCAGAAATTGTGTAGGATCTGCTGCTCCATCTGGATCCCTAAAAATCCATGGGGCCTGATGGGATTTCCTCCAAGAGTCATCAGAGAGCTGGCTGATGTCATTGCAAAACCTCTCTCGATTTTTAAGCAGCCTTGAGGATCCAGAGAGGCCCCATCTAACTGGAATCTGGTGAATGTTGTCCCAGTTTTCAAGAAGGCGGACTTTGGAAACTACAGGCCGGTCAATCTCGCTTCAGTGCCCGGCAAAGTCATGGAGAAGATTATTCTGGGAGGTATTGAAAAACACCTGGAAGACAACACAGTCATTGGTCACAGCCAGCACAGCTTCATGAAAGTCCTCCTTTATCAAACCTGATTTCCTTTTGTGACAAGGTAACCCACCCAGTTGATCAGGGAAGCCAGCTGATGTGATCTTTCTGGATTTCTGTAAAACTTTCGATACTGTCTCTCCCAGGATCCTTCTGGACAAAATGTCCATCCCCCAGCTGGATAAACACACCATGGGATGGGTGAGCAATAGGCTCATGGGTCAGGCACAAAGGGTGACAGTGAAGGGGTGATATCAGGCTGGGGACCTGTCACTGGAGGGGTTCCACAGGGCTCCATCCTCAGCCCTGTGCTCTTCAACACCTTCATGGACAATCTCTGCAGATAAATCCTGAAAATATTGAGAGAGCTATTGAAACTCTTTCCAAAAGCATCTTGAAGATGCTTTTCAATAAGTCATCTTCACTTCAACATTTGACAATTAAAATTAAAATTCTGTCTGATCCACACATCTGAGGTAGAAAACATCAGGAATTGCACTTTGAACTTATTTATACAGGACTCAATTAGGGATAAATGTTGCTGAGTTTCTCCTACACGAGGGGCATCAAACGCTCACAATAGATATCCATTTTTGCTTTTTGCCCTGATCATGGTTTTTGCTGTACTTAGTTTAGCTGAGATGGAGTAAACTTTCTTCAGAGCAACCTCTGTGTGGTGCTGTGTTTTGGATTTGTGACTAAAACAGTGCTGGTAACACATCAATATTTGGACTGTTGCTGAGCAGGGCTTCCACAACAAATTCTTTCTTTTTTTCTTCATTTTCCCTGAGGAAAAGAAGATGGGTAAGAATAAGAGGGAGGATGGGTAAGAATAAGAGGAATATTCTTAATATTCCATTGAGAATAACAGACACAGCTGGGACAGCTGGCCCAAATTGGCGGAAGGGATATTCCATGAGCCATGGGGTGCAGAAAGAAAGGGCTAGGGGGGTTGAGGGGAAGAGGAGGGCAGGGAGAGTTGGCTTTAAAGGTGGTGTTTCTCAGAGATTTTCGGGCATCACTTTGCTAGCAGTAGGTGGTTCATGGCTACTTTTCCTCAATTTTTGTCTGTTTGTTTCCCCTGCCTCTTTGCCTTACCTATCAAACTGTCTCCATGTTGACACGTGAGCTTTCTCATCACAGGGAGACTGAGTGAGCAGCAGTGTTGGTGCTTGGCTGCTGCCTGGGGTGAACCCACAACACCTGCAAAATTATTCCATGTATTTTCTCCTTTCCTGTATGCTTTCTTGCCTGCCCAGCAACCTGTTGCCCAGTCTTGATCAAGGTCCTTGCTGAGGGACAGGACTGAGGGACACCATATGGAGAGCAATTCCCTGCTCTCTTCAGCTGTCTCACACTACACAGTTCAGATAAGCGGAATGTGCTACACAGAACACCGAGCTTTAATGAAGCTGAACGTTTTGCAGCTGGCAGTTTATGATATGAACTGATCCCAGTGTCACCTTTTTAGTGAAGGCTTTTTAAACCAACGGAATTGTTTCCCTGAGGAAGGCAGTCGCACGCCACTCAATTCACGCAATTAGTTCCTCTTTCATAAACTGATATTTCTAGTACACACACCCATACCTGAATCCTTCTTCCAGTGTCTGCCTGAAACACAATCCAAACAGTAATTGTACTGTAAATTTAATAATCTAGTTAATTTGGTTATTTGAAATAACCAAACCATAGGAGAGCAGATTTAAGCTTTTACATTAACTCACCTGGAATTTCAAGGGAGGTGCTCAGCCAGGCACACCTGTAGCTCTGCTCAGCATAGCCAGACAAACATGCCATGAAGTGGCTGGGATAAGGGAGATTTCACTTTTAAAATCTCAGTGCAGCCATGACCTATATAAGATGTGATGGCACTCCATGTGGACTCTCATAATATAAAATTATACAATTTATTCTACATATTTGCTCTGTTTGCAGGAATCTTTTTTTCCAGATCACAAGGCAAGGGAGACTATTTGCCCTACTAGCCTGTGAAGTTTCATTAAATTCCTGGAGGAACTGTTCAGATATTTGGAGAAAGAATAGTATCATTGCAGATATTTCAGGAAAGACTGTCTGTAACCACTTATTGGCACAACATCTTTTAAAAGGTCATTGATTATTACCAACCATGTCTATTAAAATCCAATTTTATATGACATTTTAAGAAGTGCATTGGGCAATAAATTGCTGGATTTAAAGTGTTTTTCCAAAGAAGAGAAGGTAGCCACAAGGGCAGATATACATTGCAGACCAGTAATACCGCAATAAACTAAAGTACACTATCAATCTGCTGAATTAATGCAGGGGGGCTGATCTATTTTATTTGCTGAAATACCGAGAGTTGTCACAGAAGAAGTACTGCATTTCAAGGCTTGATAACTATCACAGTGATAAATGCTGAAGGACAAGGCAGTTATTGAGATGCTCATGACAAAGTCGGAAAGTCAGTATCTAACTTATGGACCTGAAAAATATTTTTCCATTGCCCTTTTTCTTTTTTTTTTTCCCAACAGGCTCTGGCATTAATGGCCATAATTGTGGGCCTGAAAAAGAAGGCGGCTGAAGTTTCTCAGGATTCTTCCTCCACTACCCTATCCTGCAACAGAGCCTCAAATCTGGTGTTGCTGGCAGCTGGGAAAATTACTGTTCATACATATTAGAACAGGGAGAATAATTTTACAGGAATGGATTATCCAAACAGTCCCCCTGCGATTTTCAGGATCCAGTGCCTCTCTGGTATGCTTTTGTTTTCCTCCACCTACACAAGGGAAATAATATTAACTGAGAGAAGCTCCTATTTACAAATCTGCTGATTTTCGGGAGCAATGAAGCTCATGAAACCAGGTGTTGTATGATGCTGTTTCACATTTGAATTCTCTGATGTGTAACAACTACATCTGAATTCTGGGCAAAGTCTCCCTGTGAGTGAGGCATTGGTAACATCTTTCTCCCTCGTGGATTTTCTGGTATTTAGTATGGACTAAATTCACCCCACAGCCTTTCTTTCTTTCTTTCAGGGTGAGTTAATAGTGTCTTAGAGTTAAGATTTTTCAAAGGAATGGCTGGATGGAAAAGCAGCCTGATACCATAACCTATATCCTTCTAGGAAACCCAGGTTTCCTACTACCTCCAGGAAGGGAAAATATTTGTTATATTATTGTTTATACCTGATTTGGGCAAGTTTTACCTCTTTGAAATTTAATTGTTAGAATGCTACTAAGACTAAATGATAGCTATTCCACATTTTACTAATATGGAAACTGTAGGAATCAGGGAGTGAAAAGCAAACAATTCCAGCAAATCACTTCTCACTAATGGCAACATAAATCTGCAGCTGCCCAGTGGACCTCAATGAATCTACTTTACATTTATGCTGCTGTAGCCAAGCATGAAATTCATGCCAGTGATTTATTCCACAGATAGGAGAGACCTAGGCTGGACTCAGTTCTGCACTTAGAAAATGGTCTGTAGCTGAAAAAATTCTGATAACTAGAGATGGAATTCATGTTTGAGGAGTGCTTCTAGAGCAAAATTTTTTAAATGTATCAGGGATGGGATTACTACGAAGGGCCAGAGGTATGCAGCCACCTATCACTTGAAGTGTACATGTTTCAGGTATGAATTGCTCTTAGGACTCAGCTTTAGGGAACAGATCTGTGACAGTTCACCACAGAAAGGTGATTGCTCCTTACATTTTAACAAAGTTTTCAACTTCATGTTGCATAATTCCTGTATCTGTAATCAACTTCATACACAAAAACAAAATATATACCTAAGAAACTGAGCAGAAGAGGGAAACGGAATAAATCCAAACAAAAAAATCTGTTGGTCACCTTAGTCTCTAAGTTGGAGCTACAAATACTTAATCCAGTTTTATCATAATTACACAGGCATTAAGGACATAAAGAGGACAGAGCCAGCCTCCTCTCAGGGGTATCCAGTGACACAGGAAGAGGCAATAGGCAGCACAAATTACAATACAGAATATTCCACTTAAACATAAGGGGAATGCTCTAACTATGGATGTTTAAGATTCCTATTAAGTTGTTGCAAGTTACTCAGCTAATCTTGATGCAAAGCACTACTTTAACTTCAACAGAATTCAGACCTTAAAATTTTCTGTACCTCACAGTTCAATAGCTTGGGGATTGTTGTTAAAATAGATCTGTCTTTAGGAAATTAACTCTTGCTCTACAGCTTTTATTCTGCTTCTGCAGAAAAAACTAGAGGAACACTCACTGTCCGCCATTGGTAGATCACAGGATCAAGGTCCTCTGTAGTGAATCCTTCACCTCTTCCCAAGAAATGCCTTTTAATTTGTTGAATGTGGATTATTCTCTGAAGAAAACCGAATTAGTAAGAGTGTTGGACATTGTCTACTCTGACGAAACTCAAAAGGAATTTCCTGCCTCTTTCAAAAATGGTCTGATCTGAAACTTATTTAAAAACAAAAAAAAGTATTTCCACTGATTTCAGTGACAGCATTGGAGAAGGACACCATGTCAAAATCCATGAAAAACTAGGAAAAAAATCAGGACAAGGTAAATTAGATGTTTTCCCCCACAACTCACTACACTCTCTCCCCTTTTTAGTAGTTGCACAATAGATGCTCTGTAACGAAGTTCAGAAGGAATTTACATACCCATCTGGATAAAATATAAAATTCATTAACACCTTGTATTATAGATGAAAATTGCAAATTTAAAACCTTTCTTCTTGTGACAAACTGAAGTCTTTTTTTTGTCAGTAGTGTGAATTGATGTTTCCCATCTTTTACTTCAAGTGTTTGGTGGGAAACGTACAATTTGCACTTCAAAGACTCACTCCAGATTAGTCTTGTGCTTTGCGGCTGTAGGAAAGTCTTGCAATTGTATCATTAGAGTCAAGACATTTCCATGTATTTAAGGTGATAGGCTTATATTTATTTAATTCCATAGGAAGCATTAGACTGCATACTGTTCTGAGCAGCATTTCAGTGTATTTGGATCACTGATCTATTTATTTAATAATATAAATTATATGCTGGGTGCCCATTGCAGTACAAAGTCTCATGTGCATGAAATAGTTTACCAAACAAGCCTAAAACATGAGACAAAATTCAACCCAGCTCCATGGCCCAAAGCAATCCTCTCAAAACTATTCCTCCTGCCTTAGGCCATTATTTGATCGTGCAATTGGCTTTTAAATCCACGCGAACCCAGACTGAACCCTGACAACTTTACTCATTAAGTATTCCTAGCGGGGAATGTCCATCACAAAGATTGCGTGTGAGAGGTCGTCAGGGCACCCATCACATCCTCCAAGTACCAGGAATTATTCCTGCTGTGCATGTTCAGGGATGTAGCTCTGTAACAGCATGGAGGCTCTGAAACGCTCATGCTTCCCATTTTTGTCCTGCACGGAGAACATTTCTTCACCGAAGGATCTGGGAAATGGTGGTTCCATAAAGCACTCTCATGGCAAGGGTGGGAATGGCCACAGATTAATTTCGTCCTTGTAAAAACTGCAGGTACACCTGCAGCAGACAGAGCCAGCCCCAAGCTACTATTTCCATTAGTCCCCAAATACAATGTAAAAAGAAGTTAAATCTACATTACAGTGATGGCCAAGCATTTTGGGGAGTAAGTTTGTTTCAAGAAATTCATCTGTACAAACAGTATGTACCTTTACAATAAAAGGCTGATCACAAAAACAGTGGAATCTTGTAAGGTAAAGGTCTTAATTTGCCATCAACTCCAGCACAGCTCAGTCTAACTTGGAAATGTTGATGGCACTTGTAATTAAAAATAAAAAAAAAGAAAAGAAAAGCAGACCTGTCTGAAATCTCTAGCAGTAAAACACTGTCAGCTAAAACTGATTGTTAGAACTAAAGTAAATGCTAGGGAGAATTCCTCAATAGCAAAAAAAGCTTTTTTTCACAAGGCATTCAATCTGCTATACTTTTGCATTCCCCATCGCTAAATAGCAAGTGTTTCACAAGCCTCAGCACATTTATAACACTTCTGCAAGGAAGAGGAATACCATCATTTTTCATTTTACAGATGGAGAGCTGGGACAGAGGCATAGTTTTTTGGCTGCCAACAGGTGGGCAAGGAAGGAACAAATTCTACAGAGATTTCTTCTGCAGGATTTGCCACAGGACTGTTCTGGGGAGCAGCCAGAAGAAATGGCAACAAATGCTTAGTTACTTACAGTTTCTGTGGCCAAACTGTCTTAAGCCATCAGTATCAATGAAAACTTGGCACCAGCAGTAGGGAGCATCAAAATATATCCACAAAATACTGTTTGTTTGGTTTTTCTGGACTTCCTTAAATGAGCTGGAATTCTTTCTTCCTTCTAGACATATATTATTTCACTCCAGAATACATGAGAATTTTTTCCTCTACAGAAGAAAATAATACAAGAAGATTACATAAACAAAACATTGCTAACTTTGCCACTGCCTTTTCCTGAAACATCTTCTGTGGAATGGTGTTCTCCACAGACTTATACATTCACATTTATAGCGTATCTGCATAGCTAATATTTCTCCTGCACTCCCAGATTTTAAACTCTTCTTTGGTTCTTCTGCATTCTGTCATCCAGTCTCCTTGTCTGTAGGTTAAAATATTTTATTTTTCAGAATAAAAATGTCTTTCTACTAGATAAAGAAAAATAATATAAATTTAATGAATTAACCACATTACTCCTGATATGAACTTCTTTAGTTAAACTGTTCATGTTCATAAACCTCTGTTGCTTATGAGTCCTTGATACAAGTGGATGCAATCAGAGCTAGTCATTGCTGCACTGATAATTTTAGCACTTCAACTTTTAAAAAAACCTGATTATAATGATCAGTCTCTTGGAGTTTGTTTTATAATTTCTGATCCTTTTGTTTTAACACTCTGTATGGCTCTAATAAGATAAAAGGAATGCCTACTTTAAATAGAAAACCATGTTTTCTGCTTTCTTCCTTTCAGAAACCGAAACTCCTCCAATGTATGACAGATAATTGAATAATGAAAATGCTGTACTCATTTTTAACTGAAAAAACCCCAACTCTTGCAGAGCAATTCAATCTGGGAAGTCTGAAAGATAAGAGGAGCTGTTATGCAGCATTTAGATAAGGTCCTTCCCAGTGCTTTGCAATCAGACAAAATTTCTACTTGTTTTAATAGAAGTTTGAAGGAGGCTAAAGTACTTTGATACTGAAAGCTTTTACATATTAAAACCATGGACATGAGAAGTAAGGATACTTATTTAACAGGAAAAGCACCTTACGAGGAACCCAACTGGAACTGGATAAAATTCAGGGAGAAGTAGATCTGCTGTGACCTCTGTGTAATTCCCTGAGTTTGAAAAATGTCTTGAGACCATAACTTACATAGATTACTTTAGTAGATAACCCAGGTGATCAGTGACACCTGCACAATGAACTACACTGAGCTGAAAAATTCCAATATCATAGCGGAATGTTGGTATTTCCACAGACATATTGTGACAGTTTACCTGCTGAAAAAGGTGTTTATAATAAACAAATATTTATCTACTTATATTGGCTTCAATAAGAACTGCTGTAGATTCGGGTTTTTTAAATTGGAATTTGCCGATGGTATTTTTTTTTAAATGTGATCCAGAAAATTCTAAAATGTCACAGTAGACTGAAAATAAAATCTTGTTTTTTTTCTGAGATTATGTTCTTTTATGTTCTTTTCCTATCATTACATGACATCTGAGCAGCAATAACTCCTACTGACAGGTCATAATAACTGAAGTGTTCTGTTAGAAATACTCTCTTTCCAAAACCAACACAAACAGTTGAATATTATCTTCAGATCTGAAGACAAGATTTATTATATTATTCGGAAATATGCCTCCTGTGTCTGCTGTAATGAAGACACTGCAACAGACACACACTCAGCCCCTTTGTATTGATTCACCAAACTCCTGCTATTTGCCATCTTGCTTTAATGATTTCAAAGAAAACCTAAAACATAGATTAAAGAAGTGCTTTAAAACAGGTTTCTTTCTTGCAGTAAAAGCAGACCATTCTCATACTCCCATTTTATTTCATCTTCCCTGAGTTACCTCATACAATTGGTTGGAAGTCAGTGCGGTGAGACGTATTTCTGTAACTTACTGGGTTACAACTGTAAGAGAGATGCATTTTAGCTTATTTTACCACACAGGTTTTTCCAGTGATGAGTTTCACCCTTTTGACAGTGTGCTGGCAGAAATTAGAAAGCAATAGATCACAACGAGGATAGGGGGGTAAAAAAAAAGAGTGGAAAAGGGAGGTTTCAGAGCAGCTTCTCAATTTAAGACAAGCAGCCAAAGCAGAAAGCTCAAGTGTGGAAGAGACTGAGGTGCAGAAAGCCTGACTCAACAGGTAAGATGGAAAACTGCTCCAACTACAGCAAGAATTTCCCAAATCCCAGGAGGTTTGCAGAGCAGTCAGCAGCTGTGGAAGCATAACTCAGAAGTAGCTGGCTTTCGGACAAGTAAGTGGAGCCACAGCAGCCAGGGGCTCAATTGGGCTAGAATCACTGTGTGTGTGAGGGGATGTTACAAATGATATCTGGGAATTGGGCTTCACCAAAATTCTTTTCTTCTTTTGCGGCTATTATTTTCAAGCTTGTCTGTTCCCTGATTCAATTCAGCCATGTAGTGAAACCATGGTTTGACCATCACTTAGACAGGAGTTTCAGCTCCTTTCATTTTTAATTACTCAAAAAAATTAGGTGAGACAAGATCCAAATTAAGCAGACTGATGCAGGCTCAAGACCATTTCTTGAGAAAAAAATTTTGTAATCCTGCATGCTTCCGAATAAGTACACATCCATAAATCTTCAAAACACTCAGGATGGAATACTTCACAACATAAGCATACAAAGTAGGTAATTACTGGCTTGCTCACTCTTCTTGCCATTCTGCAATTTTCATTTCACTTTGCCAAAATGCCTGGCAGGGAAATATGGAATAAGAATGACAAAGAAAACAAACTTGAAGTGCCACCCTCAACAAGTTAGAAAGACATTAAGGATAGTTTTAATGATATTTTCTGGAATAGCTGCAGTGTCAAAGCATATTGAAAGAAATTTATGAAGAGCTGCAGAATAGGCACATAATAGACACTCAAATCCCTAAACTTCACAATGTGCAAGCATATAATTAGGAGAGAGCTACATAATAAACAGCAAGTAAGCCAGAATAATCACAAGGGGAATAACAAAATGAATACTAAAGCACAGAACCCAAAGCTATCTGAACACTGAAAAATACCATGAATGCAAAACAGTCGGTGTCTAACTGAATACCTAAAATCCTATTTATTACCAAACCAGGCAGAGAGGGGGAAAGGATGCTGTAAAAACAACATCCTTGTTATACTTCTCCAACTGGGATGAAATTAATATGTAGGCATTACATGAGATGCTGTTTCAAAAAAGACACTTCAGAAAAAAAAATTAAAAATACAGTTAGATCATCTATAATCAATTCTTTAAAATAAAATTTGAGGTCTCCTCACAGCCAAAATACTTTAACCAAATACATTTTAACCAAAATACTTTAACATTAACCTGATACATTAACTAGAACAATAAGGTTTGTTTTCCCAATGGAGATTCACTGAAAGTCTTTTCCTGTGACTCACTTGATCATAGGCATCCAAACCATGCAGAGAAAGAGCCTGCATCAATAATAGTTACAACAGCCTTTCTCTAAACAGTATCAATCCACCTCCTTTGCATTCTTCCTTACTAATATTTTAAGTTCCTAATTTGTAGTAGTAGGCATAAAAG
>VZRL01007050.1:4899-18285 GCA_013397895.1 Origma solitaria
AAGGGAATTTTTTGGGTGGAAAAAAGGGATTTTTTTTTTGGGTGGAAATGGAAATTTTTGGGTGCGAAAAGGGAATTTTTTGGGGTGGGAAAAAGGAATTTTGGGTGAGAAAAAGGAATTTTTGGGTGGAAAAATGGGACTTTTCTGGGGGAAAAGGAATTTCTGGGGGAGGAGGAAAAAATGGGAATTTTGGGGTGGGAAAAAAGGGAAATTTTTTGGGGAAAAAAAGGATGTTTGGGTGAGAAAAAAGGGAATTTTTTGGGTGGAAAGAAGGGAAATTTTGGGTGGAAAAACAGGAATTTTTTGGGGGAGAAAGGTTTTTTTGGGAAGGATTTTGGGGAGAGTGAAATGCCATTTTTAGAGGAAAAAAAGACAAGCACTGAAATTGAGAAAAAAAAAGACTTTATTGCTAGAGTTCAAGTTTATTGATAAAAAAATCTGTTTTATTCTAAAAGCTAAAAAGAAGACACTGAAAAAATCCGGAGATTTTGGGGGAATTTTGGCAATTTTTCCCAAATTTTTGCAGTTTTCCCCAAATTTTTGCCATTTTTCCATAAATTTTCACAATTTTTCCCAAATTTTTACCCTTTTCCCCAAATTTTTGTCATTTCCCCTAAATTTTTAGGATTTTTCCCAAATTTTTACAGTTTGTTCTCAAATTTTTGTCGTTTTTCCAAATTTTTGCTATTTTTCCCAGATTTTTACCCTTTTCCCCCAAATTTTTGGGGACTTTCAGTGGATTTTCATTCTATTTTGTGGAATTTTTAAAATCTTTGGGGGGGATTTTCGCAGTTTTTCGCCCTTTTTTCCTGAATTTTTGTGGTTTTTTTCCCAAAATCGCAGGATTTTTCCCCAAATTGTCATTTTTGGGTGAATTTTCGCTATTTCTACGCCATTTTTTCACTGTTTTTTCCCAAATTTTTGCAGTTTTTTCCCAAATTTTCATATTTTTTCCCAAAATCTCAGGATTTTTCCCCAAAATTTTATACAGAAGTGACCCTGGTGCGAGCAGGGTCCACCTGGATCACTTTCAGTCCAATTTTCATCCAATTTTTGCCATTTTTGGGGCAATTTTCGCCATTTCTTCGCCCTTTTTCGCCAAATTTTCGCCGTTTTTTCCCAAATTTTTGCAGTTTTTTCCCAAATTTTTGCAGTTTTTTCCCAAATTTTCACGTTTTTCCCCCAAAATCTCACACGAAGGTGACCCTGGTGCGAGCAGGGCTCACCTGGATGACGTTGAGCGCCTCATACTCCGATTTCATTGGAATTCTTGTCCATTTTGGGGGATTTTGGCCATTTTTCCACTTTTTTTGCAATTTTTTTCCCATTTTGTCCCAAAATCTCAGGATTTCTCCCCAAAATTCAGATGAAAGTAACTTGGGTACAGTCGAGGCTCACCTGGATCACCTTCGCTACAATTTTGGTGAGATTTTCATCAATTTTTCTGCTATTTTCGCCATTTTTTCGCCGTTCGAGGCTCACCTGGATCACCTTCGCTACAATTTTGGTGAGATTTTCATCAATTTTTCTGCTATTTTCGCCATTTATTCGCCGTTTTTCGCCATTTTTTCGCCGTTTTCCCCCAAATTTTCGCGTTTTCTCCCCAAAGTCTCACACGAAGGTGACCCTGGTGCGGGCGGGGTTCACCTGGATGACGTTGAGGGCCTCGTACTCGTCCAGGGCGGCGCTGACCTGGGCGGGGGTGAATCCCCGAGCCCCCAAAACCTGCAGGGCGTGGGGGAGGGGCAGCGAGCGCCCCCCGGGCCCCCCCAGCTCCCGCAGGAGCCCAAAAATCGCCTCCGACGCACGGGGGGCCCTGGCGGGAGAAAGTTCCGGAATTAATTGGGGTTTAGGGGAAAATTTCCCGTGAAAAATTCCCAAAATTCCCACGGTTTTACCCAAAATTCCCAGAGTTTTACCCAAAATTTCACAAAACTCCCACGGTTTTACCCAAAATTCCCAGAGTTTTACCCAAAATTTCACAAAATTCCCACGGTTTTACCCAAAAAATCCTGGAAATTCTGATTGTTTTACCCAAAATTCCCACGGTTTTACCCAAAAATTCACAGAAATTCTGATGATTTTAGCCAAAATTGCCAAAATTCCCAGAGTTTTACCCAAAATCCCCAAGTTTTACCCAAAATTCCCACGGTTTTACCCAAAATTCCCAGAGTTTTACCCAAAATTTCACAAAACTCCCACGGTTTTACCCAAAAAATCCTGGAAATTCTGATTGTTTTACCCAAAATTCCCACGGTTTTACCCAAAAATTCCCCCAAATCCCTGCAGTTTTAGCTGAAATTCCTCCCAAAATCCCAAAAATTCCAAAATTCCCGAATTTGCCCAAAATTTCATTTTTTCCCTCACTTTTGGGCCGTCTCGGGCTCTCCCCCCAGGGATTCTCTCGCGGCCTCGAGGAGCCTCAGAGCTTCGCTGACGTCGTCCTTCTCCACCTCATCCCCCAGGCGCAGCCGGGCCTGGAAAAACCCAAAACCCCCGAAATTCAACCCAAATTTTAACTCGAAATTTGGTGGGAAAGTTAAAAAAAACCCCGAGAAAATCGGGGAAAAAATGGGGAAAGTATCGCCAAAAATTCGCCCCAAAAAAATGAAAAATTGAGGCCAAAAGCTCCTCACGCCCCAAGCGCAGCTGGGCCTGGAAAAACCCTAAATCCCCGAAATTTAACCCAAAATTTAACTCGACATTTGGTGGGAAAGTTAAAAAAAACCCTGAGAAAATTGGAGAAAAAAATGGGGAAAAAATCCCCAAAAAATTGGTGAAAAATGCTCTGAAAAAGCAAAAAAATTCTATCTAAAAGGGTCATGAAAAAGCCCAAAATTTGCCCCAAAATTGACCCAAAATCAATGAAAAAATTGAACCAAAATCCACCAGAAATTGACCCGAAATCAACGAAAAAATTGACCCAAAATCGGCTGAAAATTGACCCAAAATCAGCAAAATTTGACCCAAAATCGACCCAAAATCAACTCCAGAATTCACCCAAAATTGACCCAAAATCAGCACAAACTTGAGCCAAGATTGACCCAAAACATTAAAAAATTGACCCAAAATTTGCTAAAAATTGACCCAAAATGGAGCCAAAATCAGCACAAATTTGACCAAAAATTAGCTAAAAATTGACCCAAAATTGAGCCAAAATCAGCTCAAAATTGACCCAAAATCGACACAAAATTTGGGGCTGATTTTTGGGTTCATTTTGAGTCAATTTTGAGTCAATTTTGGGTCAATTTTGAGTCAATTTTGGGTCAATTTTGGGCCAATTTTGAGTCAATTTTGGACTAATTTTGCATCAATTTTGAAGCCAATTTTGAGTCAATTTTGGGCCAATTTTGGGCTCATTTTCAGACAATTTTGGCACCGATTTTGAGCCAATTTTGGGCCATATTTAAGTCAATTTTGGGCCAACTTTGAGTCAATTTTGGGCTGATTTCAAAGCCAATTTTTAATCAATTTTGGGCTCATTTAGAGTCAATTCTGGCACCAATTTTGAGTCAACTTTGGACTAATTTTGCATCAATTTTGAAGCCAATTTTGAGTCAATTTTGGGCCAATTTTGGGCTCATTTTCAGACAATTCTGGCACCGATTTTGAGTCAATTTTGGGCTGATTTTGAGTCAATTTTGAGCCAATTTTTTGCAGCAAGGTCCTGGCAGATCCATAAACAACCCCAGCGCCACCCAACCCAATGGGCACTGGTCCATACTGGTCTGTACTGGTCCATACTGGGGCTGACTTTGGGACCTTTCTGAAGCCAATTTTGAGTCAATTTTGGGCTCATTTTGAAGCCAATTTTGGGTTGATTTTGGGCCAATTTTGAGTCAATTTTGGGCTGATTTTGAGTCAATTTTGGAATAATTCTGGTCCCATTTTGAGTCAATTTTGGGCCAATTTTGAGTAAATTTTCAGCCATTTTGGAGTGAATTTTGGGCTAACTTTGAATCAATTTGGGGCTGATTTTGAAGCCAATTTTGGGCCATTTTTGAGCCGATTTTGGGTTCATTTTGAGTCAATTTTGGGCTAATTTTGAGTCAATTTTGGGCTAATTTTGAGTCAATTTTGGGCTAATTTTGAGTCATTTTTGGCACCAATTGTCAGTCAATTTTGGGCCAATTTTGGCACTGATTTCGAAGCAAATTTTGGGTCAGTTTTGGGTTGATTTTGAGTCAGTTCTGAGCTAGTTCTGCACAGCAAGGTCCTGGCAGATCCATAAACAACCCCAGCCCCAATTCCCTGATGGTCCCTAATGGTCACTGGTCCACACTGGTCCATACTGGTCCATACTGGTCCATACTGGTGCACTCACCAGCGCCGTGGCCAGGCGCAGGATGGCCAGCAGGGTCCTGGCAGATCCATAAACAACCCCAGCCCCACCCAACCCAATGGGCACTGGTCCATACTGGTCCATACTGGTCCATACTGGTCCGTACTGGGGCACTCACCAGCGCCGTGGCCAGGCGCAGGATGGCCAGCAGGGTCCTGGCAGATGTGTAGAGGCCGTCCTTGGCCTCGCGCCGCAGCTCGACGTACGCGGCCGTGATGAACTCGGCCAGCGCCGGCGGCAGCCGCGGCTCGCGGCGCTTGCACTCCGCCAGGTAGCGCCTGGAAATCGGGGGAAAAATGCAAGATTTTGGGGAAAATGGAGAGATTTTGGGGAAAACGGGGATTTTAGGGGGGGAAAAAAGGGAAATTTCGGAAAGAAAACGTGGAGGTTTGGGCAAAAAACAGTGAAATTTCAGACAAAAACCGCGAAATTTCAGGCAAAAAAACCTGCGAAATTTCAGAACGGAAGGGCGGAAATTTTGGGGAAATAACCTCAAAATCTTGGGGAAAAAACAACACGAAATTTTGGAAAAAAGACACAGGATTTCAGAAAAGAAATGTGGAATTTTGGGGAAGAAACTCAAAGTTTCGGGAAAAAACTGTGCAATTTCAGCCAAAAACAACAGGAAATTTGGGGAAAACACCACGAAATTTCAGGAAGAAAACACGGAATTTTGGGGAAAAAGATTTGGAATTTGGGGGAAGAAAACTCGAAATTTTCGAAAAACAGCCACAGAATTTCAGGCAAAAGCCTGCGAAATTTCAGGCGAAAAAACGCAAAATTTCAGGAAAAAGCGTGAAAGTTCAGGCTGAAAACAGCGAAATTTCAGGCAAAAACCTGTGAAGTTTAAGGCAAAAAATGCGAAATCTTAGGCAAAAAGAAGTGGAAGTTCAGGAGGGAAGAAAAGTGAAGTTTCAGGGAAAAAAAGGTGAAGTTTTGGAAAAGGCTGGCGGCAGCCGCGGCTCGCGGCGCTCGCACTCCACCAGGTAGCGCCTGGAAATCGGGGGAAAAAGCAAAATTTTCGGGTAAAAGAGAGAAATTTGGGGTGGAGAAGGGAATTCTGGGAAAAACCGCCAAGTTTTGGGGAAAAGCTGTGGAGTTTTAGGCAAAAAACGGTGAAATTTCAGAAAGAAAACAGGGAATTTTGGGGAAAATAACCTCGAAATTTTGCAGAAAAGACACAAAATTTCAGAAAGGAAACGTGGAATTTCGGGAAAAAACCGCGGAGGTTTGGGCAAAAAATGGCGAAGTTTCAGGCAAAAAACCGGCAAAAATCTAAGGCAAGAAACGGTGAAATTTCTGAAAGTAAACGTGGAATTTTAGGAAAAAAAAAAACCAAAATTTTGGAATAAGCCAGCGAAATTTGAGGGAAAAAACCCTTGAAATTTCAGGAAAACCTGTGAAAGGTCAGGCAAAAAAGCGTGAAATTTCAGGAAAAAAAAAGAAATTTTAGGCAAAAAACTGCAGAATTTAAGGGAAAAAACCTATGAAATTTCAGGCAAAAAACCCACGAAATTTAAGGAAAATGACTACGAAATAAATGAGAAATTTCAAAAAAATCAAGGGAAATTTCAGGGAAAAAAGCTCGAACTCAGCCAGCGCCGGCGGTTCCGCCAGGGAACGCCTGGAATTGGGGGAAAAATGCAAGATTTTGGGGAAAATGGAGAGATTTGGGAGTAAGAAATGAATTTTGGGGAAAAAAAAAAGTGAAATCTTAGGAAAAAAGCAGAATTTTTGGGGAAAAAAAGGATAAATTTCAGGAAAAAAACCAGCGAAATTTCAGGCAAAAACCTGCAAAGTTCCAGGAGAAATTTCAGAAAGAAAATGTGGAATTTGGGGAAGAAAACTCGAAATTTTGGAAAAAAGAAAGTGAAATTTCAGGCAAAAACCTGCAAAGTTCCAGGAGAAATTTCAGAAAGAAAATGTGGAATTTGGGGAAGAAAACTCGAAATTTTGGAAAAAAGAAAGTGAAATTTCAGGCAAAAAAAGTGGAATTTCAGGCAAAAACCAGCAACATTTAAGAAAAAAAACTACGAAATTTCATTGGGATGGGGGATGGAGTTTTAGGGTGAAAAAGGGAAATTTGGGGGTGAAAAAGGCAATTTGGGGGTGAAAAAAGGGAATTTTGGGGTGTAAAGAGCAATTTTGGGGTGCAAAAAGCAGAATTTGGGGTGAAAAAGGGAAGTTTGGGGTAAAAAAAGCAGAATTTGGGGTGGAAGAGAGAATTCTGGGGTGAAAAAGGGCAATTTTGGGGTGAAAAAGGGCAATTTCAGGGTAAAAAAAGAGGAATTTGGGATGGAAAAGAAGAATTTTGGGGTGGAAAAGAAGAATTTTGGGGTGAAAAACGGCAATTTTGGGTCCCACCTCATGAGTTTCATGTCCAGGGGTTGGAAGGCGCTCGGAGGCTCTCGGCAGTGCTGGTGCACGAACGTGATGTGCTGCGCCAGCCTGGAAATGGGGAAAAAATCAGAATTTTGGGGTTTTTTGGGAATTCCGGGGTTTTTAAAACATTCTGGGATTTTTGGGGGGAATTTTGTGAGATTTTTTTTGAATTTTGGGCGTTTTTTGGGGATTTTTTGGGGTTTTTGGGAATTTTTTTTGCAAATTTCGGGGGTTTTGGGGGGATTGTTTGGGGAATTTTGGGGGTTTTTGGGAATTTGGGAGTTTTGGAAATGTTGGTGATTTTTTTTGATTTCGGGGTTTTCAAAATTTCAACCATTTTTGGGAATTTTGTGGTTTTTTAAAAATTTTGGGGATTCTTGGCGGGATTTTGGGGTTTTTTTTGGGAATTATGAGGAATTTTGGGGATTTTTTTTGGGGAATTTTTGGGGGGAATTTTTTTGGTTTTTGGGAATTTTGGGGATTTTTGGGAATTGAGAATTTTTTGAAATGATCCCAAACTCTGCCATTGATCCCAAACTCTGCCGTTGATCCCAAACTCTGCCATTGATCCCAAACTCTGCCGTTGATCCCAAACTCTGCCATTGATCCCAAACTCTGCCATTGATCCCAAACTCTGCCATTGATCCCAAACTCTGCCATTGATCCCAAACTCTGCCATTGATCCCAAACTCTGCCATTGATCCCAAACTCTGCCATTGATCCCAAACTCTGCCATTGATCCCAAACTCTGCCATTGATCCCAAACTCTGCCATTGATCCCAAACTCTGCCATTGATCCCAAACTCTGCCATTGATCCCAAACTCTGCCATTGATCCCAAACTCTGCCATTGATCCCAAACTCTGCCATTGATCCCAAACTCTGCCATTGATCCCAAACTCTGCCATTGATCCCAAACTCTGCCATTGATCCCAAACTCTGCCATTGATCCCAAACTCTGCCATTGATCCCAAACTCTGCCATTGATCCCAAACTCTGCCATTGATCCCAAACTCTGCCATTGATCCCAAACTCTGCCGTTGATCCCAAACTCTCCCATTGATCCCAAACTCTGCCATTGATCCCAAACGGCTTCTGATGAATCGAAAATGTTCTCCAACTCAACGCAAAGACTCTCCCATTGGCTCCAAACTCTTCCCAAGCCAACCCCAAGATTCTCCCANATCCCCCCCCCCCTCCCCCACCCCCCCGGCGCCGCTCACCGCAGGTCGCGGTCCCTCTGGGGCCGATCCTGGAGCAGCCAGAGGAGATCGAACCGCGACAGGAGCGCCGCCGGAAGCCTCAAATTGTGCTCCAGGCTGCGCCGGGGGTCGTAGCGACCCAGGGCGGGGTTGGCGGCGGCCAGGACGGCGCAGCGAGCGTTGAGCGTGGCCACCACGCCGGCCTTGGCCACGGCCACGCTCTGCTGCTCCAGGGCCTCGTGCACGGCCACGCGGTCCGAGTCGAGCATTTTGTCGAACTCGTCGATGCAGCAAACGCCGCGGTCGGCCAGGACCAGGGCGCCGCCCTCCAGGGTGAGCTCGCCGCTCTGGGGGTCGCGCAGGACCGCGGCCGTGAGGCCCACGCCCGATGAGCCGCGGCCCGTCGTGTACTGGCCTGGAAAAATAAAAAAAAAAATTGGGTTAAAAATGGTGAAATCAGGGTTAAAATCGGGTTAAAAATGATGAAATCGGGGTTAAAATCGGGTTAAAAATGGCGAAAACGCGGTTAAAATCGGGTTAAAAATGGGGAAAACGCAGTTAAAATCGGGTTAAAAATGGTGAAATCAGGGTTAAAAACGGGGGGAAAAATGATGAAATCGGGGTTAAAATCGGGTTAAAAATGGCGAAAACGCGGTTAAAATCGGGTTAAAAATGGGGAAAACGCAGTTAAAATTGGGTTAAAAATGGTGAAATCGGGGTTAAAAACGGGGGGAAAAATGATGAAATCGGGGTTAAAATCGGGTTAAAAATGGGGAAAACGCAGTTAAAATCGGGTTAAAAATGGGGAAAAATGGGGGGAAACAAGGGAGAATGGCAGAAAAATGAGGGAAAAATGGGAAATAATGGGGGAAGAAATGAGTTAAAATCAGGGTAAAATACGGAAAAAATGGGGCAGAAAACGGAGAAAAACTGAGTTACAATAGGGTTAAAAAGGGATGAAAAATGGGGGAAAAATGAGGAAAAAATTGTGGAAAAATGATGTGGAAAATGGAGAAAAGGGCATTAGAATGGGACGGAAAATGGAGAAAAATGGGTGAAAAATGGAAGAAAATGGGATTCAAAATAGGGAAAAAATGGGGGAAAATGGGATTGAAAATGGGGAAAAAATGGGAGAAAAATGGGATTCAAAATGGGGAAAAAAACGGCGGAAAGTGGGGAAAAATGTGAAAAAAATGGCAGAAAATGGAGAAAAATGGGATTGAAAATGGGGAAAAAATGGGAGAAAAATGGGATTCAAAATGGGGAAAAAAACGGCGGAAAGTGGGGAAAAATGTGAAAAAAATGGCAGAAAATGGAGAAAAATGGGATTGAAAATGGGGCTAAAAATGGGGGAAAAAGGGGCAAAGGGCAGCGAGGCGCCGCCCTCCAGGGCGAGCTCGCCGCTCTGGGGGTCGTGTGTATTGGCCTGGAAAATTGGGGAAAAATAAAAAAAAAGCGGTTAAAATCGGGTTAAAATTGGGTTAAAATTGAGGGTAAAATGGGGTGCAAAATATGGAAAACATGGGGTTAAAAACGGCGAAAACGGGGAAAAAACGAGGGAAAAATTAAGTGAAAAATGGGGGGAAAATGGGATTCAAAATGGGGCTGAAAAGAAGAAAAAATGGGAAAAACGGGAGAAAAACGGGAACAAAATGGGATTCAAAACGGCAGAAAAATGGGGAAAAAAGGGAGAAAAGTGGGACAAAATGGGGTTGAAAATGGGGAACAAAATGGGAAAAAATGGGATTCAAAATGGTGGAAAAATGGGAAAAAAAATGGCGGAAAATGGGGAAAAATGGGATTGAAAATGAGGAGAAATGGGGTTAAAAATGGGGAAAAACGGGAAAACGAGGTTAGAAAAAAATGGGGGAAAACGGGGTAGAAAATGATGAAAAAACGGGGGAAACTGGGAGAAAAACGGGATTGAAAATGGGGAAAAACATCGGGGGAAAATGGGGTTAAAAATGAGGGAAAATGAAGTGGAAAATAAGTGAAAAAATGGGGTTGGATGGGGTCAGAAATGGGGGAAAAAAGGAGGAAGAAGAGGAAGAAGAAAAAGAAGAGGAAAATGAAAAAGAAGAGGAAGAAAAAAAGAAGAAAATGGAAAAGAACAAAATGAAAAAGAAGAGAAAGAAGAGGAAGAGGAGGAGAAAGAAAAGGAAGAAGAAAGCGAAAAGGAAGAGCAGAAAGAGGAGGAAGAAAATGAAAAAAACAAAGACAAAGAAGGAAAAAAGAGGAAGAAGAAGAAAGAACAAAATGAAAAAGAAGAGAAAGAAGAGGAAGAGGAGGAGAAAGAAAAGGAAGAAGAAAGCGAAAAGGAAGAGCAGAAAGAGGAGGAAGAAAATGAAAAAAACAAAGACAAAGAAGGAAAAAAGAGGAAGAAGAAGAAGAAAAAAAGGAAGAAAAAGGAGGAAACAAAACAGAAGAGGAACAGAAAGAAGAGGAAAAAAATTGAGAAAAGAAAGAGAGAGGAGGAAGAAGAAGAAGAAGGAGATAAAAAAAGGAAAAGGATGAAGAGGAGGAACACGAAGAAGATGAAGAAAAGGAAGAAGAGGAAGAGGAGGAAGAAGAAGAAGAAAAGGAGAAAGAGGAAAAAGAGGAGGAAGAAAAGGAAAAGGAAAAAGAGGAAGAAGAGGAGGAAGAGGAAAAAGACGAAGAAGATCAAGAAGAAGAAGAAAATGAAGAAAAGGAAGAGGAGGAAGAAGAGGAAAAAGAAGAGGAGGAAAAAAATGAAGAAGAAGAGAAAGAGGAAGAGGAGGAAGATGAAGATGCAGAAGAGGAAGAAGAGGAGGAAGATGAAGAAGAGAAAGAGAAAAAGGAAGAGGAGGAAGAGAAGAAAGAGAAAAAGGTGAAGAAGATGAAGATGAAAGCGAAAAAGAGGAAGATGAAGGAAGAGAAAGAGCATGAGGAGAAAGAAGAAGATGAAGAAGAAGATGAAGAAAAGGAAAAGGAGGAAGATGATGAAGAAAAGGAAGAGCGAGAGAAGGAGGAGGGGAAGAGGAAAAGAAGAAGAGGAAGAAGAGAAAGAGGAAAAAGATGAAGATCAAGAAGAAGAAAATGAAGAAAAGGAAGAGGAGGAAGATGAAGAAAAAGAGGAGGAGAAGGAAGATGAAGGAGAGGAGGCGGAGGCCGAAGGCTCACTGCGCGGCGCCAGGCGATCGATGTAGGACAGGAGCTGAGACTTGGCCACGCCAGGGTCTCCCATCAGACAGATGTTGATGTTCCCTAAACGGGGAAAAAACGGGGAAAAAATGAGAAAAATGGGGAAAACAGTAAAAATTGGGGAAAATTGGGGAAAAATGGGGAAAACTGGGAAAAAAAATGGGGAAAAACGGAAAAAAAAGGGGAAAAAAAGGGGAAAAAGGAGAAAAATGGGAAAAAATGGGAAAAAAATGGGGGAAAATGGGAAAAAAAAAGAGAAAAACCTGGGAAAAACCAAGAAAAAAATGGGAAAAAACCTGGGGAAAAATGGAAAAAAATAAAGGGGAAAAAAAAGTTTTTCCCAGGATTTTCCTGTGGTTTTCGCAGGAATTTTTCGATGATTTTCTCAGGGCTTTTTCCCACAATTTTCCCGCAATTTCCTGGAATTTTCCTGGTATTTTTTCCACAATTTCCCTGCAATTTTCCCATGATTTTCCCACAATTTTCCCAGTATTTTCCTGGAATTTTTTCCACAATTTCCCGGAATTTTCCCCACAATTTTCCCATTATTTTCCTGGAATTTTCCCGCAATTTTCCCAGGGATTTTTCCCACAATTTTCCCATTATTTCCCCAGAACTTTCCCATTATTTCCCATAATTTTCCTGTGATTTTCCCTGGANGAAGAGCGAGAGAAGGAGGAGGGGAAGAGGAAAAGAAGAAGAGGAAGAAGAGAAAGAGGAAAAAGATGAAGATCAAGAAGAAGAAAATGAAGAAAAGGAAGAGGAGGAAGATGAAGAAAAAGAGGAGGAGAAGGAAGATGAAGGAGAGGAGGCGGAGGCCGAAGGCTCACTGCGCGGCGCCAGGCGATCGATGTAGGACAGGAGCTGAGACTTGGCCACGCCAGGGTCTCCCATCAGACAGATGTTGATGTTCCCTAAACGGGGAAAAAACGGGGAAAAAATGAGAAAAATGGGGAAAACAGTAAAAATTGGGGAAAATTGGGGAAAAATGGGGAAAACTGGGAAAAAAAATGGGGAAAAACGGAAAAAAAAGGGGAAAAAAAGGGGAAAAAGGAGAAAAATGGGAAAAAATGGGAAAAAAATGGGGGAAAATGGGAAAAAAAAAGAGAAAAACCTGGGAAAAACCAAGAAAAAAATGGGAAAAAACCTGGGGAAAAATGGAAAAAAATAAAGGGGAAAAAAAAGTTTTTCCCAGGATTTTCCTGTGGTTTTCGCAGGAATTTTTCGATGATTTTCTCAGGGCTTTTTCCCACAATTTTCCCGCAATTTCCTGGAATTTTCCTGGTATTTTTTCCACAATTTCCCTGCAATTTTCCCATGATTTTCCCACAATTTTCCCAGTATTTTCCTGGAATTTTTTCCACAATTTCCCGGAATTTTCCCCACAATTTTCCCATTATTTTCCTGGAATTTTCCCGCAATTTTCCCAGGGATTTTTCCCACAATTTTCCCATTATTTCCCCAGAACTTTCCCATTATTTCCCATAATTTTCCTGTGATTTTCCCTGGAATTTTCCCACGATTTTCCCTGTGATTTTCCTGGAATTTTCCCATTATTTTCCTGGGCTTTTCCCACAATTTTTCTGTGATTTTTCCCCCAGCTTTTCCCGGATTTTCCCAGGGTTTTTGGGGGATTTTCCCGGGATTTTTGCCTCACCTCGGATGCGCATGCCGCGGGGGCTTCGCTCCACTCCTCCCACGAGGAGGAGCAGCAGAGATTTCTTCACATCCTCGTGGCCGAAGATCTCCGGAGCGATGGAGGCGGCGAGTTTGCCGTAAAAATCCTCCTCTGGAACCAGAAAAAATTGGGAATTTTATGGAAAAAAATCGGGAATTTTATGGAAAAAAATCAGGAATTTTATGGGGAAAAACGGGGAATTTTTTGGGGAAAAATGGGGAATGTAATGGGGGATTTAACAGGGAAAAATGGGGAATTTTTTTCCCCATTTTTTCCCCATTTTCCCCCACAAAATCCAAATTTTTTAATATTTTTTCCCCATTTTTATGCCTCAAAATCCCATTTTTCCCCATTTTCCCCCCAATTTTTCCTCATTTTTTCCCCAATTTTCCCCCCAATTTTTCCTCATTTTTTCCCCAATTTTCCCCCATTTTTTCCCAATTTTTTCCCCATTTTTTCCTCAATTTCTCCATTCTTTTTCCCAATTTTTCCCCTTTTTCTCCCATTTTTTTCCATTTTCCCCCAATTTTTCTCCACTTTTTCCCCAATTTTTTCCTCATTTTTTCCCCAATTTTTCCCCATGTTTTTTCCCCAATTTTTCCCCATTTTTTCCCATTTTCC
>VZRL01007050.1:18467-28887 GCA_013397895.1 Origma solitaria
TCCCATTTTCCCCCCTTTTTTTCCACTTTTTCCCAGTTTTTCCCCATTCTTTTCCCAATTTTTCCCCATTTTTTCCCCAAATTTTTCCCAATTTTTCCCCATTTCCTCCCCATTTTTTTCCCAGTTTTTCCCCCATTTTTTCTCCCCAAAAATGGCATTTTTTCCCCCTTCAAAATCTCTTTTTTTCCCCCAAAATCTCTTTTTTTCCCCATTTTTTCCCCTCTTTTCACCCCCAAAATCCAATTTTTAAAAAATTTTTCCCCAAAATCGCCGTTTTTCCCCCCAAACCCCAATTTTTTCCATTTTTTCCCAAAATCCTCGTTTTTCGCCCCAAACCAGACCTGTTCCGGTGATGCTCCGGAGCTCCTCGGGGCTGAGCTCTGCTCCCTCCTCCTCCTCCTCGCTCTTGTTCACTTTGCTCACGTGGTGACCCTCCAGGAACGTCTCCGACAGCAATCCCTGAAATTTGGGGAGAAAAATCACAATTTTGGGAAAAAAGAGGAATTTTGGGAAAAAATTGGGGAAAAAACTGCAAAAAAAGGGCGTTTTTTGGGCAAAAAATGGCAAAAAAAGGACATTTTTTTGGGAAAAATCAAGGAAAAAATGGATTTTTTGAGTGAAAAAATACGGGAGAAAAATGGGATTTTGGGGGAAAAGAATCGCAATTTTGGGAAAAAACGGGAAAAAAATGGGAATTTTGGGGGGAGAAAGGGAGAACATTGGGATTTTGGGGAGAAAAAAGGGATTTGGGGTCGCCCAGGTGTGGCTGGGCTCACGTGGTGACCCTCCAGGAACATCTCCGACAGCAATCCCTGAAATTTGGGGGAAAAAAAACACAATTTTGGGAAAAAAGAGGAATTTTGGGAAAAAATTGGGGAAAAAACAGCCAAAAAATGGCAGGTTTTGGGGGAAAAACCAAGGAAAAAATGAGATTTTTGAGTGAAAAAATGGAAAAAAATATGGGGGAAAATGGGATTTTGGGGAAAAATGGGAATTTTGGGAAAAAAGGGAAAAAAATGGGGAAAAATGGGGAATTTTGGGGGAAAAATGGGAAAAACCAGAGAAAAAAATGGGGAAAAAATGGGGATTTGGGGTCACTCTGGTGATGGCCCTCCAGGAACATCTCTGATAATAATCCCTGAAATTTGGGGGAAAAAAGCACAGTTTTGGGAAAAAATAGGAATTTTAGGAAAAAAACGGGAATTTTTGGGAAAAAAAGAGAATTTTTGGGGAAAAGAATGGGAATTTTGGGGGGAAAAAATGGGAATTTTTGGGAAAGAATGGGAAAATTTGGGGAAAAACCAGGAATGTTGGGGAAAAAAGGGGCATTTTTGGAGGAAAATGAGAAATTTGGGGAAAAAAGGAGAATTTTGGGGAAAAAATGGAAATCTGGGGGACAAAATGGATATTCCTGGTAGAAAAAATGGGAAATTCTAAGGAAAAAAAATGGGAATTTTGGTGAAAAAACGAGCAATTTTGGGGGGAAAAGTGGGAATTTTTTGAGGAAAAAAATGGGAATTTTTTGGGAAAAAAGGGATTTGGGTTCCAAGGTGATTTTGGGATAATTTTTGGGCTCTCACCTGCGTCACCTGTCGGAATCCAGGCCTGAGCAGGGGCAGGGGGGGCCATTTTGGGGCATTTTTTCCCCTCCCAGGCATAGTTTTGGGGTCCCAGGTGAGATTGGGAGGGAAAAATGGGGAATTCTGGGGAAAAAAGGAGCATTTTTGAGGAAAAAACCTGGAATTTTGGACAAAAAGGAGAATTTTGGGGAAAGAATGGGAAACTTCGAGGAAAAAAATGAGAATTTTTTTTAAAAATTGGGATTTGGGAAAAAAAGGGGTACTTTCGTGGGGGGAAAAAAAGGGAAATTTTGAGGAAAAAAATGGGAATTTTGGGGGAAAAAAGTGCAATTTTGGGGGGGAAAATGGGAATTTTTTGGGAAAAAGAATTTTGGGAAAGAATTGGAAATTCTGGGGGAAAAAACAGGAATCCTGGGGAAAAAAAGGGTATTTTTGGGGGAAAAAATGGGGAATTTTGGGAAAAAAGGAGAATTTTGGGGAAAGAATGGGAAATTTTGAGGAAAAAAATGGGAATTTTGGGGGAAAAAAAACACAATTTTGGGAAAAAAGGAGAATTTTGGGGAAAGAATGGGAAATTTTGAGGAAAAAAATGGGAATTTTGGGGGAAAAAAAACACAATTTTGGGAAAAAAGGAGAATTTTGGGGAAAGAATGGGAAATTTTGAGGAAAAAAATGGGAATTTTGGGGGAAAAAAAGGGAAATTTTGAGGAAAAAAATGGGAATTTTGAGAAAAAAAATGGGGATTTTTAGGGAAAAAAGGGATTTGGGTTCCAAGGTGATTTTGGGATGATTTTCGGGGTCTCACCTGCGTCACCTGACGGAATCCAGGCCTCAGGAGGGGCAGGAAGGCTCCGCTGAGCTTGACGTGGTCCCCGGGCTGAGCCTGGCGAGCGTTGGCACCGCACAGGTGAACGGACAGAGAGCGCGGCAGGTGACCCACGGGCACCTGGTCCGACTGCAAAACACAAATTTGGGGAAAATTTGGGATATTTCGGGAAAAATTTGGGGTTTTTTGGGAAAATTTGGGGTTTTTTTGGGGAAAATTCGAGTTTTTTTGTGATTTTTGGGGACATTCTGGGACATTTGGCCCCACACAGAGAGCGCGGCAGGTGACCCACGGGGACCTGGTCCGACTGGAAAACACAAATTTGGGACATTTTGGAGATATTTTGGGACTTTTTGGGAAAAATGTGGGATTTTTTGGGGGTAAAATTCCAAAATTCCTGGAATTTGGTGAATTTGGAGCCAATTTTAGGACTCCGGTGGCCATTTTGAAGGCCCCGGGTGCCATTTTGGAGCCATTTCTGAGGGGATTTTTGAGGATTTTTGAGTTTTTTGAGGATTTTTGAGTTTTTTGAGGGAATTTTTGGGGATTTTGGAGTCTGCCCCCTCACTCACGTGTTCCCGGATCCAAAATTCCTGGAATTTCATGGAATTGGAGCCAATTTTAGCACTCTGGTGGCCATTTTGAAGGCCCAGGCCGCCATTGTGAAGCCATTTCTGAGGGGATTTTTTACTTTTTTGAGGGAATTTTTGGGGATTTCGGGGTCTCTCGGCAGGAATTTGGGGATTCTCCCTCACTCACGTGCTCCTCGATACAAAATTCCTGGAATTTGGTGAATTTGGAGCCAATTTTAGTACTCCAGTGGCCATTTGGAAGGCCCCCGCCGCCATTTTGAAGCCATTTCTGAGGGAATTTTTGAGTTTTTTGAGGGAATTTTTGGGGATTTTGAGGTCTTTCGGCAGGAATTTCAGAATCCTCCCTCACTCAGATATTCTTAAATTCAAAATTCCTGGAATTTGGTGGATTTGGAGCCAATTTTAGCACTCTGGTGGCCATTTTGAAGGCCCCAGCCGCCATTTTGAAGCACTTTCTGAGGGGATTTTTGAGTTTTCTGAGGGAATTTTTGATGATTTTGGAGTTTTTTGAGGGAAATTTTGGGGATTTCGGGGTCTGCCCCCTCACTCACGTGCTCCTGGACGCGCAATTCCTGGAATTTGGTGAATTTGGAGCCAATTTTAGGGCTCCGGTGGCCATTCTGAAGGCCCCGGCCGCCATTTGAAGCCATTTCTGAGGGAATTTTTGATGATTTTGGATTTTTTTGAGGGAAATTTTGAGGATTTCGGGGTCTCGCCCCTCACTCACGTGTTCCTGGATCCAAAATTCCTGGAATTTGGAGAATTTGGAGCCAATTTTAGGACTCAGTTGGCCATTCTGAAGGCCCCGGTGGCCATTTTGAAGGCCCCAGCTGCCATTTTGGAGCCATTTCTGAGGGGATTTTTGAGGATTTTTGAGTTTTTTGAGGGAATTTTTGGGGATTTTGGAGTCTGCCCCCTCACTCACGTGTTCCCGGATCCAAAATTCCTGGAATTTCATGGAATTGGAGCCAATTTTAGGACTCCGGTGGCCATTTTGAAGGCCCAGGCCGCCATTGTGAAGCCATTTCTGAGGGGATTTTTTACTTTTTTGAGGGAATTTTTGGGGATTTCGGGGTCTCTCGGCAGGAATTTGGGGATTCTCCCTCACTCACGTGCTCCTCGATACAAAATTCCTGGAATTTGGTGAATTTTTGGAGCCGCGGCTCTGCAGGTAAAGCCTCCCCCCCGAGCGGTTGGTTTGGCACTCGCGGCTGGGGCAGAGCAGCAGAGGAGTGAAAGTTGGGCCCTCGATCTGGAGAGGAAAAAAAAACCCCAAAAAATTCAGAAATCTACCCCAAAAAACCACCTGAAACCTAAAAATTCACCTGAAAATTTAAAAAATCCACCTGAAAACTAAAAAAATTCACCTGAAAATTAAAAAAACCCATCTCAAAATTAAAAAAACTCCACCTGAAAATTAAAAAAACTCNTCTTTCGGCAGGAATTTCAGAATCCTCCCTCACTCAGATATTCTTAAATTCAAAATTCCTGGAATTTGGTGGATTTGGAGCCAATTTTAGCACTCTGGTGGCCATTTTGAAGGCCCCAGCCGCCATTTTGAAGCACTTTCTGAGGGGATTTTTGAGTTTTCTGAGGGAATTTTTGATGATTTTGGAGTTTTTTGAGGGAAATTTTGGGGATTTCGGGGTCTGCCCCCTCACTCACGTGCTCCTGGACGCGCAATTCCTGGAATTTGGTGAATTTGGAGCCAATTTTAGGGCTCCGGTGGCCATTCTGAAGGCCCCGGCCGCCATTTGAAGCCATTTCTGAGGGAATTTTTGATGATTTTGGATTTTTTTGAGGGAAATTTTGAGGATTTCGGGGTCTCGCCCCTCACTCACGTGTTCCTGGATCCAAAATTCCTGGAATTTGGAGAATTTGGAGCCAATTTTAGGACTCAGTTGGCCATTCTGAAGGCCCCGGTGGCCATTTTGAAGGCCCCAGCTGCCATTTTGGAGCCATTTCTGAGGGAATTTCTGAGGATTTTTTAATTTCCTGAGGGAAATTTTGAGGATTTCGGGGTCTGGCCCCTCACTCACGTGCTCCTGGATCCTCAATTCCTGGAATTTGGTGAATTTGGAGCCGCGGCTCTGCAGGTAAAGCCTCCCCCCCGAGCGGTTGGTTTGGCACTCGCGGCTGGGGCAGAGCAGCAGAGGAGTGAAAGTTGGGCCCTCGATCTGGAGAGGAAAAAAAAACCCCAAAAAATTCAGAAATCTACCCCAAAAAACCACCTGAAACCTAAAAATTCACCTGAAAATTTAAAAAATCCACCTGAAAACTAAAAAAATTCACCTGAAAATTAAAAAAACCCATCTCAAAATTAAAAAAACTCCACCTGAAAATTAAAAAAACTCCGCCTGGAAATTAAAAAAAAATCCATCCAAAAATTTTTAAAATCCACTTGAAAATTTAAAACATCCACCTGAAAATTAAAAAAACTCCGCCTGAAAATTAAAAAAAATCCATCCAAAAATTTTTAAAATCCACCTGAAAATTTAAAAATCCACCTGAAAATTAAAAAAATTCCACTGAAAATTAAAAAAATCCATCTGGAAATTAAAAAAATCTGCCTGAAAACTAAAAAAAATTCACTTGGAAATTAAAAAAAATCTGCCTGAAAACTAAAAATAATTCACCTGGAAATTAAAAAAACCCACTCGAAAATTTAAAAAATCCACTTGAAAACTAAAAAAAAAAATCCACCTGAAGTGCCCAAAAATGCCCCTTGAAAAAGGCGGGAAACTGTGGCCTTTGATCTCGGGGGGAAAACCCCAAAAATTCAAATTTATCCTCCAAAAATCTACCTGAAATCCCCCAAAAAACCCTGAAAATCCCTCCCAGTCCATCCCAGTATCGGCTGGTAGGTCTCGGCCCCACAGTAGTCAGAGCTGGAGGTGACACTGAGACCCCAAAATGTTTCCAAATCCCCCCAAAATCCACTCAAATCACCCCAAATCCATTCCCAGTCCATCCCAGTCCCTCCCAGTTTGTCCCAGTACCGGCTGGTAGGTCTCGGCCCCGCACTGGTCACAGCTGGAGGTGACACTGAGACACCAAAGCCTCTCTGAAACCTCACTAAATAACCCAAAACCACCCCAAAATTCCCCAAAACCCACTCCAATCCATTCCCAGTCCATCCCAGTTTGTCCCAGTCCATCCCAGTTTGTCCCAGTACCAGCTGGTAGGTCTCGGCCCCGCACTGGTCGCAGCTGTAGGTGACACTGAGACCCCAAAATGTCCCCAAACTCCCCCAAAAGTGCCCCAAAATTGCACAAAACCGCCCCAAAACTGCCCAAAATCCACTCCAATCCATTCCCAGTCCCTCCCAGTTTGTCCCAGTCCATCCCAGTAACGGCTGGTAGGTCTCGGCCCCGCACTGGTCGCAGCTGTAGGTGACACTGAGACCCCAAAATGTCCCCAAACTCCCCCAAAAGTGCCCCAAAATTGCACAAAACCGCCCCAAAACTGCCCAAAATCCACTCCAATCCATTCCCAGTCCCTCCCAGTTTGTCCCAGTCCATCCCAGTACCGGCTGGTAGGTCTCGGCCCCGCACTGGTCGCAGCTGTAGGTGGCCACCCTGAGCAGGGGCCGCACGTCGCTGGCTCTGGTGACGATTCCGGCCACGGTCACCAAGGTGCCGATGCGGCTGGCACGGAGCTCCCGCGGGGACAGCGCCTTGGAGGCCGAGGGGGCGCGGAAATAGAGCTCGCTTTGGGGAGAAAAGGTGAGAAAATGGGAAAAAATGTGAGTTAGAGGGGAAAAAATGAGATTTGTAGGGGAAAAATGGGGGAAATGAGACCTGGAGTTCCTGAGGGGAGAGGGCCTTGGAGGCCGAGGGGGCTGGGAAATAGAGAACACTTTGGGGAGAAAAGGGGAAAAATTGGAAAAAATGGGAATTAGATAGGAAAAAATTGGATTTTGGGAGGAAAACCGGGATTTGTAGGGGAAAAAAATGGGTTTTGTAGGAGGAAAAATGGGATTCCTAGGGGAAAAATGGGGACCGGATCTCCGGAGGGAAAGGACCTTGGAGGCTGAGGGGGCCCAGAAATACAGATCACTCTGAAGTGAAAAGAGGGAAAAATATGGAATTTAGACAGAAAAAACTGCATTTTGGGGAGGAAAAATAGGATTTGTAGGAGAAAAAATGGGATTTGTAGGGGGAAAAATGAGGCCTGGAGTTCCTGAGGGGAAAAGGCCTTGGAGGCTGAGGGGGCCCAGAAATAGAGAACACTCTGAGGGGAAAAGGTGGGAAAATGGGGAAAAAATGAGAAAAAATGTGAGTTAGAGGAGAAAAAATGGGATTTGTAGGGGAAAGAATAGGATTTGTAGGAGGGAAAATGGGGGAAAAATGGGGAAAATGAGGCCTCGAGCTCCTGAGGGGAGAAGGCCTTGGAGGCCGAGGGGGCGCGGAAATAGAGCTCGCTTTGGGGAGAAAATGGGGAAAAATGGGAGTTAGAGAGGAAAAAAATGGGATTTAGAGAGGAAAAAAATGGGATTTATAGAGAAAAAAAAGGAATTTGTAGGGAAAAATGGTGGAAATGAGGCCTGGAGTTCCTGAAGGGAAAGGGCCTTGAAGGCTGAGGGGGAACAGAAAAAGAGATCACTCTGAGGGGAAAAGGTGGGAAAAAATGGGAAAAAATGGAAATTAGGGGTGGAAAAATTGGAATTAGTGAGGAAAAATGGGATTTCTAGAGGAAAAATGGGATTTCTAGGAGGGAAAAATGGGGCATGGAGCTCCCGTGGGGAGAGGGCCTTGGAGGCTGAGGGGGCACAGACATAGAGAACACTCTGAGGGGAAAAGGTGGGAAAATGTGGAAAAACAGGAAAAAATGGGAGTTAGAGGAGAAAAAATTGGAATTAGAGGAGAAAAAAATTGGATTTTGGGGGGAAAAATAGCATTTTTAGGTGGAAAAATGGGGGAAAATGAGGCCTGGAACTCCTGGGGGGAAAGGGCCTTGGAGGCTGAAGGAGGCGCGGAAATACAGCTCGCTTTGGGGAGAAAAGGTGAGAAAATGGGAAAAAATGGGAAAAGATGAGGAAAAAATGGGAATTAGAGGTGAAAAAATGGGAATTGGACGGGAAAAAATGGAGAAAAATGGGGAAAATGAGGCCTGTAGTTCCTGAGGGGAAAAGGCCTTGGAGGCTGAGGGGGCCCAGAAATAGAGAACACTCTGAGGGGAAAAGGTGGGAAAATGAGGAAAACAGGAAAAGATGGGAGTTAGAGGTGAAAAAATTGGAATTAGAGAGGAAAAAATGGGATTTATGGGGTGGGAAATGGGGGAAAAATGGGGAAAATGAGGCCTCAAGTTCCTGAGAGGAGAAGGCCTTGGAGGCTGAGGGGCCCTGGAAATAGAGATCACTCTGAGGGGAAAAGGTGGGAAAAAAATGGGGAAAAATGGAAAAAAATGGGATTTGTAAGGGGAAAATGGAGGAAAAATGGGGGAAATGAGGCCTGAAGCTCCCGTGTGGAAAGGAGAAGTTTCATATTTTATTTATATTTACATTATATTTTTAATATGTTGTGCTTACATTTATTATATTCACATTTACATTTATATTTGTATCTATATTTCTATTTTTATTTCTATTTATGGAGATTTTGGGGGTTTTGGGGTGCGCAGGAATTGGGTCTGGGGTGGGAATTTCACTCACAAGCGCCGCAAGAGATAAAAAAGGGAAAACTGAGGAAAAAAGAGAGAAAAAAAAATACAATTTATAAAGGAAAAGATGTCAACTACACAGAAAAAAAAATCGGATTGGGAAAATAAGGAGAAAAAGAGTAAAAAAAAAGAGATTCATGAGGGGAAAAATATGAATTATCAGGGGGAAAAAAGGGATATGAAGGAATTTAAAAGATTTTGGAAAGCAAGAAAGATTTAGGGAATATTTGGGAATATTTTGGGGGTTTTAGGGTGCGCAGGAATTGGGTCTGGGGTCAGAATTTGACTCACAAGCGCCGCAAAAGATAAAAGAAATAAAGAAAATTGAGAGAAAACTAAGGGGAAAAATGGGGGAAAAAATTAAATTTATGAGGGAAAAAATGTGAATTATGGAGAGAAAAATCAGGTTGGGAAAATAAATGGAAAAAGAGTGGAAAAAATGGAATTTATGAAGGGAAAAAAAGTGATTTATGGGGGAAATAATAAGGATAGAAAAAGATAAAGGAAATTTTAGAAAAAAGGAAAATTTTGGGGAGATTTTGGGGGTTTTGGGGTGCTCAGGAATTGGGTCTGGGGTCCCGAATTTCACTCACAAGCGCCGCAGCAGCTCCGGGGGGAATTGATTCTGGGGGTCCCGGGGGGCGCCGCCGGCGCGGCCGCGCTGCTCCAGCAGCAGCCGATGCTCCACGTACACGTCCAGGGGGTCCCGGGGCGGCGCCTGGGGGGCACAAAAAATGGGGAGGGGGATCAGAAAAATCCTCTCGAAATTTCAGCCAAAATCCCGGAAAAATTCCAGCAAAAATCCCATTGAAAATGACCCAAATTCCACAAAAATCCCATTCGAAATCACCCAAAATTCCATCAAAATTTCGCTTAAAATGCACCAAAATTCCATCAAAATCCCACCAAAATTCCACCTAAAATGCCCCAGAGTTCCATCAAAATCGCACCAAAATTCTGTTCAAAATGCCCCAAAATTCCACTCAAAATGCACCAAAGTTCCATCAACATCCCACTGAAATTCCACTCAAAATGCCAAAAAAAATCCACTTAAAGAGAGTGAAAATTCCACCCAAAATGCCCCAAAACTCCATAAAAATACCGCCAAAATTCTGCTCAAAATTCCATCAAAATGCCCCAAAATTCCATTCAAAACCACCCCAAAATGCCCCAAAATCACACCAGGACCACCCAAAAATGCTCCACGTACACGTCCAGGGGGTCCCGGGGGAGCCTGGGGGGCACAAAAAATGGGGAGGGGGATCAGAAAAATCCTTTCGAATTTTCAGCCAAAATCCCGGAAAAATTCTGCTCAAAATGCGTCAAAATTTCAGCGAAATTCTGCTCAAAACGCGCGAAATTCCCACTGAAATTCCGCTCAAAATGCCCCAAAATTCCACTTTAAATGCACCAAAATCCCAGCAATATTCAATTCAAAATTACATTCAAAATGCCCCAAAATTTCATAAAAATACCAAAATTCCATCGAAATCCCAAAAAAAACACGTTTGAAATGACCCAAAATTCTGCTCAAAATGCCCCAAAATCCAAAAAAAATTCTGCTCGAAATGAATCAAAATTCCACTTAGAAAGACCCAAAATTTCATCAAAATTCCACCAAATTTCCACTTAAAATGAGCCAAAATGCCCCAAAAATGCTCCACGTACACGTCCAGGGGGTCCCGGGGGGGGAGCCTGGGGGGCACAAAAAATGGGGAGGGGGATCAGAAAAATCCTCTCGAATTTTCAGCCAAAATCCC
>VZRL01007051.1:0-103505 GCA_013397895.1 Origma solitaria
TATGCCACCCCAGGACACCTTTGAAGTCTATTCTGTTCAAGTTTTGCTGCTGACAGTTTAAACATGGTAGAGCTCTGATCAGAACAGATTACCAGCCAACCTTTCAGATTCTGTTTCCCGTATTGTCCTGATACTTGTCATCATGTTTTTCCCATATCCTTTTTTCAGTTTTCTGTTCTGTGTACAGTTACGCAAGCTGTTACATCACTGTGCCTCATTCAGCAGCCTGGCTGCAATAGTTTGGCCCTCAAAGGGGAAATAATGGCAGTAACATTTATGTCCATTTGGCTGAGCCATTTACTATTATGTTTTACAGTTTACAGATGAGATGAAAGCCAGGGAAAAATAGTATTAAGATGGAATAGACAAAATGTCCATGTGCTGTAACAGGCCTTCAAAGGAAGGCTACAAACCAGAAAGATCATTGTGCTGATTATAGTGTGCTCCAAATGTCATTGTGAAACACCTCTAATCACTAAGTACGGTACCTTACACCTATCAAAGTGATAAAAATATCACATATTATAAGATTAGATAAAAGCACAGCAAGCAAAAAGTACAGTATTTTATTAGATTTATTAAGTTTACTATATTAGAAGCTTAAAAAAAACCCTTTTTATAAAAGCTTATTAGTCTTCAGTTCCCATTTTCCCTTTCATTACAAGGAACAATGTCTTTTTGGAGAAAAACATGAATGAGTGATTTTTCCTGGCAGTACACTGGCACATCCAATCTCACAGTAGTACTTGGTCCAATCCAGTTGCATGCACGGAAAAACAAAGTGCAGAGAAAACCAAGATTATGTGTATTTAAATATGTGTGGGTAACTAAAGGGCACCAATGTGACTCCCCTGTCCTGTCCTGTCCTGTCCTGTCCTGTCCTGTCCTGTCCTGTCCTCTCCTCTCTTCTCCTCTCCTCTCCTCTCCTCAGCGATAGTGGGTTTTTCCTTATATTAGGTTTCTGGGAATAAAAACCACCAATAACAACATGAACAAGGAAGCACCTCACATCCCTGAAAAGACAAGAATGAAGATTTTTGAGTGGATTCAGATAATTACATCAGCAACCATTCATTTTGCTTTTCCTTGAAACAACTGTGACAGAGCTAGGCATTTACAGCAATCTAGTAAGTGTCACAGCTACCGCCTCTGAACATGCCCCTTGAAACAAAAGGAATATTGTTTTTAACTGAGTTCAGTGGGCTGCAGGCCATGCTAAATATCAACAGAAACTGTTGGAACTTGTTTTCTTGCCAGAATGCTCAGCACATAGCAAAAATGAATTCTAGCCTCCCAATTGAAAAAATAAGGTATTAAGTAAATAACACCACTGTATGATTTGGCATATTAAACACTTAAGACAAGTACCACGAAAATTTACTTGGAGTACAAATATCCAAAAGTACTGCATTCTTTTCTCTTCCTTTTTCTTTTTTTAATCTCCTCCATCTTGCTAGTTAGTAAGAAATTAATGGCATTTAGAGAAAAGAGGTTTATCTCCATAGGTTTTCTAGCAGGAATACTGGTCTCCAACCAATTCTATGTAGGTTTGCACAAAAGCATCCACTCGGAGAAATCCTATTATTTGTGTCAGATGTGTAGCATTTCAGAAGTACACCTTCCTGCCCTGCAGTCTCTATGGAAACACTGTCATTCAAACAAAGCCCCTGCTTAATCAATAAGATTATATAAAAGTAAAAGCTAAATTAAATATTATGAAGAGTTGCAATGATATAAAAAATGAAAAAAATGTGTGTAATTTTCTCATCTTAAAAGGATAACTCTGGAAGCAGTAATTTCTTCAGGAGTTGTCAATCTGCCAAAATCACTTCGAGCTTCCTTGCCATCCACTTGCAAGGGTTTTATTTCTTCATAGAATCAATGAATGTGATACTATACAGTGAATATCTTACGGACTAAATTAGAAAAGTGTTCATTCTTCTGCATACTTCAGAGAATATGAACTTGAAAAGACTTGTCTTTTCACATCAATGTGCCATTGAACATGAAAGAATCAGATTTTTTTAGGATGGAAAAGACCTTTAAGATCATTGAGTTCAACCATAAGCCTAACATTGCCAAATCCACCTCCGAACCATATCTTTAAGCATCACGTCTACATATGTTCTAAATACAGCAATGGTGATTCCACCATTTCCCTGAAAAGCCTTTTTCAATGCTTGACAACCCTTTTAATAAAGAAGTGTTTCTAGTGGCACATTTTGACCTTGAGATTCATCATAACTCATTAAAGATATTCAGCAAGAAATACTGAGAAACACATATTTTGTGATTGAATGCAGTGAAGATGGGAATCACATCAGGAGGGCTGTGTCCAGTCCTGGGTTCCTCAGTACAAGAGAGACATGGACATACTGGAGAGAGCTCAAAAAAGGGCCACAAAGTTGGTAAAGGGTTTGGAACAGCTGACATATGTAGGAAGGCTGATGGTAATGGAACTGTTTAACCTGGAGGAGAGCAGGTTCTGCAAGGATTTCATGCAAGAACATGAATACTTTCAGGTAGAGTGCAAAGACAGAGCCAGGCCTTTTCCAGTGGTGACAACTGACAGGGCCAGAGACACAGGACACAGACTGAAACACATAAGCTCCTTCTGAACGTCAGGAAACACTGTGAGGGTGACTGTTCACTGGCACAGCGTGCCCGGAGCGGTTGAAAAATCTTACACATTGGAAATATACTAAACCTGTTTAGACATTGTCCTGGACGCCCAGCTCTGACTGAGCAGAGGAGTTGGAGCAGATGATCTCCAGAAGTATCTTCCAACCTCAACCACTCTCTCTATGAAAGTACCAAATCTAGCTCATTCCCTCCTGACACTGAGGAACACATCCATTATTTTCACTTGTGTGATTTTAGTGCTCTGTAAATCCTTACAGATAGTGTCTTAGCAGATCAGAAAATTAGGACAGTCTAAAATGTATCAAGTCTGGGGGCATAAAACCAAAGCATAAAAAATGACTTGTTATTTTGAACTGTAAAACATTATATTATTGAATTAGAAAATGTCTGCTCCAATGAAAAATGCTCTTGGTGAGAAATCTTTGAAGTGAAAGACTCCCCCATCTACATAAGATTTGAAATAATGTATCCACTTCAGTGAAATCTCTAATTATATGGTATGAATTCCTTCATCAAAAAGCCAAGCAATTAATCAAGAGTTATTACTAACTCTTCAAGCCACCCCAGCTGTATGTGAAGGAGGTGTGAAAAATGAAAGTTCAGTAATCTAAAAAAAAATACTCCAGCTTTATTCCTTTCTTTGTTGGCTGTGAGTAGTTGTGGAGAATTCACAGTAATATTCACTCTGTGGGTGATTTTTGAGATGGGTTTTCTGTTCTAAACCCAAACTGTATTCTAAAATTAAAACACAGGTTGGATTTCACATTTTCAGTGCCAAGAATTTTCTGAATCAGACGTACTAACTAAGCTCCAGTGATTTTCTGAGTCACTTGTGTTTTTAGTATTTTTTATAATTAAAGTTTTTGAGAGACACAGTTCTAAGCAGCTGCACTAGACTAACTAGCAGGTGCTCATGCCTCCACTTGAATTAGTTTCTGTCCTACTGTGATAGCTATCTGGGCTGGAGCAAAAATAACATCTGTGAGTGAACAGGAGACAGATTATGATCTTTTAAGATCCCTCTACTGAAGAATGTATAATCTCAATCAAACCAATGTGTCAGTTTGTATAGTGGAAAAAGAAGAAAGCAGAGATGTCGGAGAATATGCAAAATATGCTTACCTGTGGGAACTAAATATTTTAATTTAAAGTGCCCTGTTGTTTCTTTTTAAGTATATATAGACATAAAGTTCTGCAGTCTTAATCTGCCTTAACATCTTTGGAAAATACTTCAAATATTTGCGGGAAGCAGATAAGGTAGCAATAAAAACAAAATCCTAAAATATAAGCAACAAATAAATAGTCTATAGATGAAGTAATGATCAGAGGACAAATATTTGAGTAACAAGAATGGTTAAAATAGAGGGGTGAGTGGAAAACATAAAGAGTAAAGAGCACTCTGGAGGGTATTATGTAAGTAAGAACATAGAAACCACCGCACTGATCAACTGAGTCTAACAAACAAAGGATGACAAAAAAGGATGAGGAGAAGGAAGAAACAGATTTTAAAAGAATATTTAGAGAAAGGTTAAAGAAAAAATACTAACAGCAATAGGTAGAATAGGTCGAACAGCAAAATCAGAAGACTTCATATTCTGACTATGAGAGAAAAAAATAAGTGAAGCAGATCGAAGTTAGGAAAAAGTATAACAGGGAAAACAGTCAACACAGAAAAAAAGGGAATAAGAAACATGTACGGCAATGGTTGTGAAAATAATAAGACACCATTTTTTTCAATATAAAATTGGAAAAAAAAATAGGACTAGAAATTAGGAACATGTTGAATATAGTCTCTACATCATATATTATTTCATTTAACACATTTACCTTTTCATCCAGAATGAGAGTCTCTGATAATCTCTTTTGCTTGAAGTCTCATATCCCTGAGCTATCAGATGACATTTGATACTTAGGATCTGGTAAAGATGTTTCTCATCATTATCTCTGATTTCTGTTTTGTCTTTCTCAGCAAATTGGTTGACCTAGATTGTAAGGAGGAATTTGGCACAACTGTCTGAGCTTCTTATTCTCCCTTTCTACAATCAGACTGGTCCTTCCCCTCACCTACTCATGAAACTGATGATCATTCAAACCTTTTTCTGAACATGAACACTTCACACATTTTTCTGGGACATTTGTTGCAAAAGAGAAACCCATAATCATTACTAGCCTCTTTGCAACTTGTTATATAAAGAAAAGATTTTCTATGCACTTAATATCTCACATATGGACTCCTCTGTTTGATCTTTCCCTCATGTATTAGAAAACTTTATAATATATTGACTAACTAGAGCAAACCAAAAGAATGAACCCATATTTCAAACACCAGACCATTCATCACTGTTGATGGACATTTCTTCAAACTGTTTTAAAACACTTCTACTGAGGAAAACTCCACTATTTCCACAGGTAGGTACAGACCAAATTTAGCATCTGAACATGAAAATAAATTGGTTGAAGAATTGTGTTTTGGGTTTGTCTGCCCTCAGCAGTTTTGGAGAACTTTGCTACTTGTTGCAATAATGATTTTGGTATGTAAACATTCAGGTTCCAAATTTGCAAGTCTGAATGTTGTCAGAGTTTTAGGAAATACATATACATCACAATAAAAAACTAAGGCTCCCTTAAATTATCTAAATTTTGGCACACAGAACTGAAACATTAAAAACTGTCAATAATTCCAATTTACTATTGACAGTACAGAAAATACATCCCCCAATAAGAAAAAACACACAGACAAACAAACAAACAAGACAAAATATCTTCCAGGAGAAAATGGTTATTGATGACAAAGTTTTAGCCACTAGAATAATTTATCTACTCAGTGAAAACTCTAGTTATTAATTATACAGTACACGTACATCGAAAACCCACACAATTAATCAGGCCTGTTTCTATAACCTCAAGCTGTTCCAGCTGCATGTGAAGGAGTATCATTACTTTTAAAATTAAAATGTTTGTTCCTAAACAAACTCTTTCTTCCAGCAATTTCAGTCTCTATCTTCTTTTCTTGAATCCTACACTTGAGAAACAGATTATTCGCTTCCTCTCCATATCAGCTTTCTATGGATATGAATGTGGTTTAGCGTGTCATTCCTTAATTTTCTAGGGAAAATTGTGCCAGTCCTTTCCATGTATTTTTGTACCTCATATTTTCTAGATCATTCCTGTGCTTTTTTGGGGGACTGTATTCTCTTTATACCTCTCATTAAATGTGAAGCTTAAAATGTTTTAAGTTTTACTTCTTATGTTTTACGTCACAAAACACTCTTCATACTTCCTTATAGGTGCTCTAGAATGTTTGCATCTTTCTGCTAACTACCTAATCAAAAGTCTAGTATCTGAATAGATAATTATCCCGTTTAAGCTTATGAAAATGTAAATGTCCCTATTTAATTTTATCCCTATTTTCTCCAATTTATGGAAATAATTTGAAATTCATTCCTGTCTTTCCTAATTGTCTATCCATGTTTCATGTCATCTGCAATAAAAATCCTGCTCTCTATCAAAAACGTCATCATTTAAACATTGGATAGTTAGTTAGAGTATCATTATCTATCATTATTTTGAAACTAGGGAAGGAATCCTTTATTACTATCGCTCTTTCAGACTTTCATGCCAAACTACTTCCGACAAAGTACACAGACAAAACATATACTTGATGTGGATTTACAGTTTGGAAAATGTTAGATACATATCTGAAAGCTATCAAGGGTTCTTCTGTCACCTGAAACAAGTGATGTACTTCTGAGGCCACAAAACTTGTAGAAACATAAGCTTTCAGTGTTCTCAGGGAAAAGATAAGGAAAAGAGGAAGACTATATAATGACAAAAATCTAACACATATTGTTTAGATTAGTTAAAGAAAAGCTTATGCTGCAAGTCTATTATACTGAACAGTCTAAGAATATGCTTGTAAATTTCCTGGTTTATCACAATATTTTAAAAAAAAAATATTTGGCTGAGACAGATTAAGAAAAGAAAGAGGCTGATTATCAGTTTTCCTTTTACTCATTGAATCTTTACACATGGAAACTTTTCCTGCAGTCTTTTTCTCTAATAAAAATTTGTGGGTGCTTCAAGGAACAACGTCTACACTATCACCTTTTCGTCTCTGAGAAAATAATTTTGTCACATTAGGTTTGATGGTGCATTTTTTTCTTCTGTTCTTAAATATCCCTTAGACTCTTAGTCATATCAACTAATAGTATATATCTATAAAATCTTGTATATATCTCAGTTAGTCACCTCTAACTCTGTATTTAGTCAATGGAAAGAAAGAGATATTAACAGAGTGAATCATAAAATAATTTGGATGTCTTCTTTAGGAAATTATGACTAATTTCTTTCTTTTTACTGTAAAAGGAGTCTTCATTTTTAGTTCTGCATCACAGATGTCTACACTACTTTTGATGAAACCCTTTATTTTTCCATCAAGTTTCCTATTTCTGACCCAATTCTGCCTCCATCCCCACCTCCCAACTTTCATTCCTCTCTTGCCCTCAAGTCCAGAAGCACCTCCTGGATCATTATGCTCAGATGCCAGCAGGAAAGAGAATATTTCTGCTCTCTTCTGGGATTTCACATGATCCAAAAAGATTCTGTCAGGCAAACAACCAAGTATGCATTTTCTTGTCACCTTTTCACTAACATTTACAGAATCCACGCAGTAAGCTTACAACAAATAAATAAAACAGATAGACACTGTGTCACACTGCTCTTAACTAGAAAGGACTACTACCTATTTTTTTAATATTTTTTTCCATTTGAAATATGAGAACTAAACGGGAACAAAACAAAATACATTCAGAAATTCATTCATTTAAACTAAAATAATGAAATTGGAGGAGAGTATCAAATAAAAAGTCATGATGGTGACTTTATAGTCATAAGAAGTGACTTTTGAAAATGAGTAAGTGATTTTATGCCTTTGAGTTTGGACACAGACAAGAGCATTCAAGAAGATTTCACTGGTTTCTATAACATATCACCTATGGTAGTGATGTTCTTTTATTGGCAATTACAGAATTAAAAAAATCTCTCACTAATCTTATGATGGTGACTTAAGCATATTGATTTATTTCAGATGTAGTTACTAAGTGCAACAGTAAGAATAATGTCTGCTGTTTCCTCCCCCCACCCCCAATATGCTTTTAATAGTGTCTTTTGAAACAAAGTGACATCTTACAATATTAAATAAAAAATTCAAAATAATAAGGAAAAGACAACACCACCCAGATTGTTCTAGCAGTAAGGTGTAGTTCTGGAAACACAAAGTTTCATTTCTCCTTTGTTGCTTTATCACGTGGAAGGGTTGACACAGGAAAGACAAGTAGTTTTGAAACATTTTTAGGCAGCAGACCATGTACATTTTGCTCTGCACACATAGCTCACTCTAAGCTAATGAAATTTCATTTAGAATTAGGGGTTTTTGTTTGTTTTTTTGTTTGTTTTTTAAAAATGGCAATAGTTATATTCTGTGGCTCCTTAGAATCAGTTAAGGCTCCATGTTCTGCACTAATTACCAAAATAATTTAAAATGGCGGTAGTGGGGTTTTTCAGCAATATAAAAAGTACAAAGAAAATGCTATTCACTCAGCCACCCAAAATTAGAAGAGCTGAACTCCCAATGTAATTGATCACAAGGAAGATAATGTTGAAATTCGGAGAGTCCAGAGGAGGAGATATTCTCAAGAAAATGTAAATTAAAATACTTGAATAGTTTCCATTATCAGCAAGAAAATGTTATAAATATATCTTAATGTAATTGATAGTACAAAGTTCAGCATTCAATCAAGTTTTGAGAAATGTTTCTAAAATTATGGAAAATCTTAACATGCTCATAGCTCCAAACATGTCTGAAATGCAAGTTCCAGATGCGTTTCAGGTGTTCAGCTCCTATTTCAAACATGAGTGGCTGATTACTCAGCTTCATTCATCGCAAGCTAGCTGTCAAAAAGAAGGATTGTTGAAGTCAGTTCAGAAATATCTTCATTCTCTCAGCCAGATTGAATGTCAGCTGTTTTCCAATGCAATGAAATTAATAAAAACGATTCCATGGTAAAGGCAAGCAATGCAGTAAGCTCAAAAGTCTTCTCGTTCACTAATCACTTGGTGTCAAAGAGACAAACAAAGTCTGTTTCCCTGGGTGTCTACATTGCAGTTAATCACCAGTGCATAATTTGTACTTACCTAACTTGGTTGGTTAGTTCCCAAAATCTCATTGGAAAACTTTGTGCACGACGATTCCCAACACGTTAGTTCTTGGTAAAGGTAGTTATAATAAATTAACAATAGACAGTCTTTTGTATTGAACTTAATTGCATTCAATTATTAAATTAAATTATTAAATGTAATCTCAATCTAGCATCTGAAGTAATTAGCAATGTTCAATTTATTATGGAACTTGCTTATGCTGCAAGATGTGTTGTGTGAAAAATTGTCATTTTTAGCCTTTGACAGAAATGCTACTAGTTTTGACTGCATTATTTAATTTCTTGGATATATCAGTGGCAAAAGAAGTTTTGGGAAAACCTTTACAGGACAGCACTGCTAGAGACCTTTAAATATATTTCATTTCCAGATTTCTTGTAAAAACTAAATTGCCTCCTATACCTTAGTACTCCTATTTTTTATTTCTGAAATAATTGTATTGGACACAAATTTCTTTGTCTTAGTTCAGAATCCAAAGCATCCTTATATTTCTTCCCTGTTTTTTGTATCAGATTTTTTCAGCAGCTGCAGTTTACTGTTTTATATATGTTTATTCTGATAATATCTCTTCCTTTTATGTTATTCCTGTTTTCTTTTACATTTTTCTTTCTTTTGCTTTGTGGTTTGTTTGTTTGCTTCATTTATATGGGTTTTTTTGGTAATTCTCTTCCACTGTTTTGTTCCTCAGATCAAAATGTCATCTGTGCAGACATCAGTAACCTATATGACGTCAGAAATTCATTGCATTTTTTGGTAAAACACCTTGTGTACTGAACACAGCCCAAATGGCAGCTTGAGAAACGGTTTCTCAAAGGGGCTGTTGAATGTGCACAAATATATCTTCTGTTTTTCTCAGGGCAGCTAGCATAACCCTGGTGATGTATGAAGCATAAAAAATAAACAAACTTGGCATCAGCCATCACCACCTGAACATCTCTCCTTTGAAAGAAGAACAAAACATTAGCAAACTAAGTTAATTTTGGGGGATTTTGTTTACAAGTTGACAAGTCTGTCAAAAATGTGTCAATTCTGACAATTTTTCCTACAATGGCCAACGACTATATGCACTTCAGTAATTTCATAAACTGTGATTTCCAGAGCAATATTCTCATTCTAGCCTTACACAGAGGAACTGTGGCAATGAAGTGGGAGACATTTAGCCTTCTTCACTAATTTTCTAAATTTTTGTGTTTCTCAGTTTTTGGAGGACCTATTCAGAGAGTTTTTCAGGTGTAATGTTATCTGATTTTTGTCATGAATTTACTCTTGATTAGCCACAGGGGATAAGAAATTTTTGTTACAAAAAAAGTAATTGAAAGTCATCTAATATTGACACGTTATACATATATGAGCATGTATTTGCTCATATGTGTAATTCATAGTGAAATGAAACTCGTACTTCTCAGTTCTTTCTCCTTCTCCCCTGCTGTTCTGTCTATCATTTTTGCCTTGGATTTTCACCTTAATATCAAGAATGTTTGATTTACTTTGGTCAGTAGCACATTCATCTTCTTCCTGTAGTATTGGTCTTAACTCACATGAAAAATTCCTCTAAGCTAATTGAACTGCTGTGCTATGAGATTGCTGGTCCCTGCAAATGTGTCATAATAATCTAATAAATTCTCATGTTTATGTTGTGTTTCACATTGTTTGTATTTTATTTCTAAATAATGAGTATTATCATCTTAGGGGTTATTGAGAGAGTATCTGTCATTTCTTAGGATTTGTGAGCTCTTTTGTGTGCTTTACTTGCTTGACATCCTTTTTTTCTCAAGTTACTTTTTTATGTTTTCACATTAATGCGTTTTAGCAAAGCTAAAGTGCTATTTTTGGTTTAAAATGGGTGATCTTTAGTGCTTGGGAAATCATCATTACCATCTGCAACACCTTTCTCTGTCTCTTCCTAACTGAATTATATATGACAGATAGAGTCATAGTTTGGCATAAAATTTTAATGTAATAGTAGTATTGTTATCTTTCTAACACATTCCAGATGTTGACACTGCCCACTGCTGACATATATTGTACAAAATAGTCTTCATAAGTATCTTTATTTCTGGAGTTGCAAAACTCTTGGAGAATGTAGTTGAAATGGATTTTCAATAAAACTGTTTTCCTAATTTCTCCTCTCTGTGTTCCAAATCAAGGAAAGCAGAGAACTGTTTCAGTTAGTGTGCAACTTCTAGCTTATTATTACAGCAACATCTTAGCTATTGTAGTACAGAAAACATTTCTATCTAGCTCGTGTTAGAGATATCAAAATGATGCCACAAATCTTCTCACTGCTTTTAATTGCTTTCAAATGCTTCTCTGAGCTGATAGGCCAAACAGCTTCCAAATGAGCCATTATGTCACACACAGGCAACATGCTGCTATCACATAGGAGGCAATTTTAAGGAATTCACATGAATGCTATTCTCAGATAAGTGAATTTTGTTTATATTTACAATAAATTTTTGTATCCCAATTAGAAACAAAGGAGTGGGGGTTTTCTCTTTGTTTATTTTCTGTGCAAAACAAATTGAAAAGCAGATAATAATGAGTGACATGCTGGCAACACATTGCCTACACAGCCTAGGATATAATTTTCATGCTTAACAGCAACAGCGCATTGGTAGCTCCTGATCACCTTGAGGCACTCTAGACCCCACAGATCTTCTGCCAAACAGTTTTCCAGCTGGGCAACACCCAGCGTAGATTTTTGTATGTGACTCCTCCTTCCCAGGTGCAGCACTTTGTATTTCTTCTTAGTGATCTTCATCAGATTCCCATTTGTCTGATGCCTTCCAGCTATACAAAGAGCCAATACAGCATGAAAATTACCCACAAATAAAAGTACCTCTAAAAGAGTGAAATCAACACCAATCTGTAGTTTAGGTTTTATTCCTCTATATGTGAAAGAGATAGTATCTTACTGAGAGTCTATGTATCAACAATGCTAATATGACATTATTTTTTTCTAGCAGGGAAGATTCCCTGGAAATTCGAGTAATTGAAATAGAAGAGTTTGTGGATTAAGTACAAAAGGTGAAGATTTCAAGTATCTGTTTTGTTGTTATTTTATCTATTTAAAAACAAAAACTTTTTATTTTGTGCTATTCATCTTTGTCCTTGCTTTCGTTCATACTTTTGGAGCATTTTTTCTTTCATTACAAAGTTCAAGGATAGCATGCAATAAGAACATTAATCTTTTGTAAGTAGAGTCATGGGGCCAAATTTGTCAATTCAGTTTCTAGCAACATAAGCTCAACATTTAGCTACGAATTTAAGCATGTAAAATTTCTTCCTCTTTACATCACAGGTCAGAGAAGAATTCAGTCTAAGTAATTATTTCTTTTAATTTTGCCACCATCCATCTCTTCAAACTTTTATTTATAACACCAAATAAAAATCAGCATTGAAAAAAATGTAAAATATTGTGGAAAAGGGTATGAAGTGGTAGGTCCTTTCTGAAATTTTAATCCCAGTTGGGGAATGAGCCAGTAAATTAGTACACCCATTGAATAATATATCAATAATGAGGCTAAAAAGAAGGAATCTATCATATGAAAATTATAAAATAAAATCTTCTACTTGACAATTTACAATTCATATAATACTGCTGATTGTATCTGGCATAGAAGTTATAATTAAAAAGCTTTTTCCTGAAGTTATTTATTCAATTAGTTATTAATTCAAATTATGGTTTGAACGAATTTGTTCTCTTTTAGAAACAAAATGAAAACATTGATTATTTATAGGCTATTTTTTTCCCTTACAATACAAAATAGTTTCCTTTCCATATTCTGTTGCATTACTTCATTACAAAAGGTGCATTTAAAAAAAAATAAATAAATTTGGGGATATATTTAAAAATATTCCCAGTAAAAATGTGCAATTTTCTTTTTGAGATATTGCTGTAAAAAATAATTTATATTCTACTGGTCAGTTGCTGAAGGTGTAAGTCACGCTCACTATCTTTAGTGCTGTGTTTATTCATTTAGAATTGCATATTGCTCTTGCTGTTGCCTACATAATATTTATAAAGAAATTAGGAGGACCTTTAGCATTCTAGCTAATGGTAATCAGCCTGTGAAATCTCAAAGTTCCCTGGCAAAACATCTTATCTTAAACATTAGTGCCTCAGTGTCTTCAGGAAAGCACAGGAAGTCTTATTAGCTCGTATAAAGAGGGCATTTTTTCAGTGCAGTGAATCTTGTCAGCCTTTTTCATTCTTCTATCAGAGTAGGAAGGTTTTTCCAACTTTTACACATTTTTTGAAAGCACCCTCCTTCCTGATGGGACCTGTTGTTTCTAAGTGTCATTTTCAACAGGTTAAGTGTGTTTTTACATCTTCTCTAAGTGTTCTCTGAAGGTTTAAAGGCCATAAGACTTCTGAGCACATGCGTAATCATCTCTTGAAGAAAAATACAGTGCTTGGTATATCAGCCATGGACACCTCAGCAGGTTTAAACGGGACAGCATGAGCTCCCTGACTTTGAAACACCAAAACTTGATTATTTGAAGAGGTAGATATGAAAAATCTCACCATATCCAGAAACTCATCAACAAAAGTAGTATCCATATCCTACAGAACCTCATATTATTGTATGCTAGTGTGCCCTAGGGGAGAGAGGAACACCCTATCCCTGTGTGACAGCGATAAGGTGGAGAAGAGGTTGTCTGTGAGCAGGATAAGCATTTCAGACAGGAATTAAGATGGATAACTTCAAAAAATGAGGTTATGATTATCAAAAATTTTACAGAAACTATTTCTTGGATACCAAAGAACTTAGTGAGACTGGGATAAACAAACGGGAACATTAAAACCCATATGTTTTCCCCAAATGTAATGAAAAATTATGTTAGCTATTTATGTATTTCTGAAAAGATAATTTCAACTATATTTTCAGAATAGATTAATAATTTTTAACTGACTTGATATACACATGCATAAACACACACACAGAATCATGGAACCAGAGATCAGTATAGGTTGGAAAAACCCTTTAAGATTATTGAATCCAATCACTAACCTTACACTAATAAGTCTACTACTAAACAATGTCCCTAAGTGCCACGTCCTTTAAATCCTTCCGGGGACGGGACTTCACCGCTTGATAGCCCTTTCAACAAATAAAACTTTTTAAATATTGAATTTAAACTTCCGCTTGCACAAAATCCAGGATCAAAACCTCCAAAATTCTACCTGTGATACCAGGTGTGGAGCCTGTTTCTTCCCTCATCGTTCCCAGCAACTGAAAGGTTTCAAGAGAGCAGTGCTTGTGCTCCTGATCCCTTATCAGTAGTCCCAAGGCTCTGAGCTCTTTCTTGATTGCGCTTAGACTTCTCTCTGCAACTTCGTTGCTGGCTACAGGAAAAATGAATAATGGATAACAGTTTGAGGGGCATAACAGGGTGGGAAGTTTCCTCATGATATCTTTATATCTGGATGCCAGGGACACGGCAGAATTCCAAGAAGTAGATTTGGTTGATAGGTTGAATCTCATCTTTCCCTTAGCAGTGTGTCCCGTGACAATAGCTCATCTTTTTTTCCCTCTATGGAAGTAGTTTTTATCCAGGACATAGGCAAACTCAACCTCAGCGACACTTCCAATCTAGATAAGCCATCATCCTTGTCACTTGAGTTTCAGGGCCCTTCCTGCACACCCTTCCACACAAACTGCCATACCATGTCCTTGCTGATGTGCCAATAAAAAAATCAGATATTTTCTCAGATTTCTCAGGCTGAGGCTGCTATTGAATGAGTTTTTAATCTTTGCTTTGTGTGATGCTAGCTATTTCCCTTTACTCCCTCTTCCCAAATAGATCATGCTCTAGGTTGTTCTGAGGTTTTGCTGTTTAAAGTTACACACTTTTAAGTAACTGAGACAGCATTCATTTTCTTCTATCTTTCCTTATAGAAAAATATTCTGGAACAAAAAGTTTTTATTTCCACACTTGGAATAGAGAGGAAGACTTATTTTTCTTGGCATCTTTGAACTCAGTGCAGGATGTGGAACACTTGCCTTCTGTGTTCAAATGAAATCCGATATTCAGAAATAGGCTCTAATATTGTAGATAACTTCATCTAGATTTCTGGGGTGTTTCTTCTTGAGACGAAAAAATAGTCTCCGTTTTTTTCACATACATCAGAAGGTGGTGTTTGACTTTGTTTCAGTATACACAAAGTAACGATTACTGTTTAAGATTCATTGAAGAGAGCTGAAAACATCCTAACACCCATCTTCTCATTTTTCCTTTTTTAAATTTTTAAATTATCCACAAATCTTATATGAACAGTGAACTACTGAGTCTCATGATCTTTAAATGTACCTCGTACATAATATGTGAGGGAAGAATTGGGACTCAAGCAAGTGAATCAAATGAAATTAAATGGCCATAATGTTAAATTTATTACAAAAAGTTGATAATAGGCTCTTAAATTCAAACCAAGTCTGTGCAATTCACCAGACCTGGTGGCTTGCAATACAGCTGTAAACTCAAAATATCACCGCATTGGAATGGGTAAGATACCTTTAAATTAAAACAGTGATTTCTACAGAAAATAGAGTATTAGGTTTTTTTTATTCTTCTTGGGTTTTTTTCTTCTTTGATTTTTTAAAATGTTACAATTATATACTTTGCATATAACTTGCAGGCTGTTTAGACATATAGTCTCTTTCCTTTTTCTTCCATGTAACTGCATTAGATAGCAAGCTTTCAAAGAGAACAACTCTATGCAATTAAGTTGCAGCATAAGATAGAAATCTCATTAGCTATTATCCATAGTAAGACGCTGACGGAAGTTTATTCTACATTAGTTAAGCTAAACAGTAAGATAACATTTATCATAATTTCCCTGTGGTTCACACTATTTATAACACTCAGGATGAATTAATATTGTGATGTAAGTGGTGCCAGAAAAAGAAGTAATTTATACTGAAAATCAGAAGCACATAAGAAAAAAAAAATTAAAATGAAGGGAATAGTTTTTAAAAATAATTATACATGAGCAGAATTTTAATGGACTATGTTCCTATCAAAACAGAATATTTTCTCAAAGAATATAATAGGCAAACTTGCGTAATCCTGGAATATTCTATTCTACACTCAATAATCCATGTTTTCAAAAGACTGCCTTCTTGGCAGAATTTTTCTAATTAACTCTTATACAAGAGACTAATTTGTCACAAAACTTCAGACACTGATGTGACTCAAAATTAATTATATAATATACTGAGCTGGAAAGGACCCACAAAGATCATTGAGTCCAATTCCTGGCCCTGCACAGGACCATACTAGTAATCACACTACATGCTTGACAGCATTGTCTAAACACTTGAACTGTTGTGTTGGATATTTGCCTTATCCAGGAAACTTTTTGCCTTTTTGGTGCAAGAAAGGTGAATCTCAGAAAAAAATTGGACATGATTCAGTTTCTTAGGCATAAACACATGCATAGACATTCAGTACCATTTCCAACAACCTTGATGCCTCCATTTATTCATACAAGTCTGTCAGGCCTTTGAGGAACCCCAGGTCTGAGGCAGTTTTTGGAGGCCAGACCTCAAGGCAAATAAAATGATATCAATGTCTGTGTTTGCACTCCAGATTCAAGATATGTTAAGATGAAACATCAGTATTAACACATGTCCATCTTATAGGATAGCTTTCAGCACCGCTGCAATGATTATTCTCAACATGCAGCAGCAGATGTCTTCAAAGAAGAAATGGAGTGACTATTTTTTTCTGCAGTGTGGAACACAGACTACCAATTTAAACAACAAGCTGCAATTTTTTTCTTGTTTTTTTCTCCCTGTCAGATAGCATTTGCTCTTTCAATTCTCAGCATGCATGCCCTTTACTTTTTCTAGCTGTGTATGAGGACAAAACTTTAAGTTTTCCAAAAAGCAGGCATGATTTTGGTCCCTGTAGGATTTTTCTCCATCCCGCATCTTCCTTCCCATACTTACGGGAAAGCGTGTAGGTTTTTACACCCTTTCTGCTATACAACACAGTGCAAGTCCAGAGACACAGAGAACAAAATTTTACGATACCTTAAATGTCAGTGTGTGTAATCTACAAGAACCTCATTGTTTCCTTTCATCTGCTTTTGCAGGCTTGTTGCTTTATGCCGGAGAGAAAGCTTATTCATAACTATACACAAGAAAGTAAATGAGACAAGAAAATAAATGAGTATTTACCAATGAGGGAGGGGAACAGTACAATCCTTACTAATTGGTTATGATTTAAGTTTAATAAGCCATTTAAATGACTGCATGCCTTGGACTTGCCTTGTCAGCTGAGCTCTAGAAGTTGAGCGGTTCTTCAGTTTCCAGGATGGACCAATGCTTAAAATGCGCTAGACTTGCTTGAAAATTTATAATCTTCTTTATTGGAATGTAAGTGCAACATGGCAAACGAGCTATTACAAACTACACTGAATGCACGGATTGATTATAGTTATTTTAGCTTTTAAAGAATGTCATGCAAATGCTAAGCCAGTCCTTTAAATAGCTGGAGTGAAATAAGTAGGTCTGTGCAGCTTCTTAATACTCTACAATAATGATCACACTCCCCCATTTTGTCTGCAGCTTATGTCTGCAACTTAAGTTGTAAGTGAGAATATGAATGATACCACCAAGAAATGGGAGAGGTTATACTTCATTTTCTCTGGCTTCATAAGCTGTAAGATCTTTCTGAATCAGCATGTGTCTTGTATGCAACTTTACTTTTTGATATGCACAAAACACATTGTCTTGCTCCCTACTGTGAGTTTGTGGAATCTCAAATTAGTCACCCAAAGTGGGAGAAAGGTCTTTAGCTTACAAAAATGCACCAATATTTTTGTCTAGACAAAATTTTTACAAACATCATACTGGAACAGACATTCCTAAATCTATCAAGTCATGATATGCATTCTAAAAAACCAAAGCAACCAATTAACAGGAAATCAAAAGTCCCCTGTCTGATTGCTGTTTAGTGGATTACTGTCTGTGGGTGTTAAGAAGTGAAAGGATTCCAGCCAGTGCTTCCCCTGTGCTGCAAAGAGCAAGAATTGTTACCACCATAATGTCTTAACATTAAATACTATCTTAATGTGTTCCAGAACTAAGGCTCTTCTTTCTGGTCCACATAACTGACTCATAATTTGTTTCAAATCTATTATAAGGCCAAGATCCATGTTTGTCTTTAAAAAAAAAAAAAAAAAAGAAAAAAAAAGAAAAAAAATTCTAGTCAGCTAGCCCTCATTAATACCCTAGGTTTTGATATAACCATTGAATTTCTCTGTATTCTCTGACTGAAATTCTCTGAATGTCAACTCACACATAGTAGACAGTGAAACAATGAATTTTGTGCGTATTGAAAAGTACAATGAAAGTTGAAATTCTCTGAATTTAAATTTATTGAATTTTTTAGGAATTTGTCAAATCACATTATAGTCTTAAACTCTCCTTGAAAATGACTGCTATCTCTTCTACTATGATGCAATCTGTTCAGGGAGGACTTTGAGGTTCTGGAGCAAGTCCAGAGAAGGACAATGGAGCTGGTGAAAGGTCCGGAGCACAAATTCTAAGATGAGTGGCTGAGGCAGCTGGGGAGAAAAGGAGGCTCAGGGGTGACCTTATCACTCCTTAAAATTACCTGAAAGGAGGCTGTAGCCAGGTGGGGGTAAGTCTCTTTTCCCAGGCAACCAGTGACAGGACAAGAGGATGTAGTTTTAAACTGAAGCAGGGGAGGTTTAGGTTGGACATTAGGAAGAATTTTTTCACAGAAGGCATGATTAGATACTGGAATGGGCTGCCCGGGGAGGTGATGGCAGTGTTTAAGGAAAGACTGGACGTGGCACTCAGTTGACATGGGGGTGTTGGGTCACCAGTTGGACTCAGTCTCAGATGTCTTTTCCAAACTAATTGATTCTGTGATCCTGTGAATCTCTTTGCATATTTCATCCGTTCCAACTATTAATGAAAACAAAACAGGGGTAGGCAGATCCATGAGGAATGACAGTTGAAACACCCTACTAGGATAGGTAAGCCTTTAACAACTACTTCTCCAGAGTAAGTTTTAAGTGGGTGATTATACCTTAACTGCATTCTCTTAGCTTGCTTATAAGAATGTCACGCATGGCAGTGTCAAAAAACCGTAATAAAGTCAAGCTGTACCTAATCTATTGCTTCTTCTTTATTCACTTGGCCTGTTAGACTGCCAGAGAAAGAAATTAGATTAGTTTGACATGATCAGTTCTTGACAAACTCATGCTGTCCTTTTTTATCACCTTATTATCTTTGAGGTACTTACAAATTGATTTCTTAATAATTTTTTTTACAGAATCTTGCCAGAAATTGAAGTTAGACTAACATAACTGTAGTGCTCTTGGTTACTTTATTTTTTTTTTCTTAGTTCTATTCATCTTATTTTTTCAGGTTAAATGTTAAGCTTATTCCTATTAGAACTCTGGGTACCATAACCTCAAAATATCATTTTCTAGGAGTCTAGACTGGAAATTGTAATTTTCATTACAATTGTAAAATTAATTCCTAATGTAAAAAGATTAATTTAGTCAAGATGCCCAAAATGAATTTGCCCACCCTACTTTATAAAAGATACATTATAGTGTGTTCTTTTTTTTTTTTTTTTCTGTAGAAAAATTAATAAATTTTGTTTCTTTTTATACATAGTTAAAAGGGGGGGGGACTTTTTTACTTATTTGAGGTTTTTTAAAAGCCAAGAAGGTTCCATTTCTCTTGATCCTTGCCTAATCCAAACTTTGTTATGTATCCTTGCTTTCTTTTTCTTGCTTTAATTTCCTTCTCCTGGAGCTTTTCTTTGCTAATGGAAAGTGATTTTTGCACCTTAGTTGCCCTTATTTTATCCCATTTTTTTCCCTTGTCCTTTAGGCATATTCTTAGAAAGTTACCTTTTTTCCATTTTTTATTTATTTATCTAGTATTTATTTTTACATTATTGAAGAATTTCTGGTCCTGTATTTCTCTCTCATCTGTGGAAAGATATATTCTGCCATTATGAGTATAATCTCAGCTTTTTCATTACTGCCAGTTCCCTCACATTTCTTCATATATTGCACTCTCTTTCTGAAGCACCTTTACTCTTAGTTACCTGAGTTGCCCATGCTGGATTTTCTGAATTGTATTATCTTTACTCTTCTTTTCTTCAACCATCAATTCCTTAGAGAATTAATCAGTATTCACTTTTAAGTACTTCGTATTCAACTCACGTTATACCTATATTTTCTGAGTCAGTATTTCTGTAAGGGTTAGAACAAATTCTAAAATAGCATTTTCCCTACCAGCTTTGCAAAGCAAAAGGAAGTTTTAAAAGAATACAGCTGTGACCAAGAAATCTGAAATTGTTAGTGCTGTCTTTCACTGCAGTACATTTGTTCCCTGTTCATCAGTATCTGGCTGAGCCTAAACTTTCAGCTGAGAGATGTGAGAGCAGCCAAGGACTGATACTCCTTCCCTTATTACCCTGGGTGTTACGAAATCTTCTGATCAGGCCATGGCAGTACATGGTGAGTTGGCACATGGGAAAACAGCAGGAAAACTGTCAGGCATTTGGGTGACTCTCAAATTTGTCCCTGGAAAGGAATCCAAACAGAACCATTTCTTCATAAAAAAAATCTTCTGACAGCCAAGACACTTGGTGTTCTATTCTGGGAAATATGAGCTGTTAGATTTTCTAGACTGGAATTCAAGTAAACTTTTCTCCATTGATTTTGCTGGAAAAATTGCCATGCAATACATATTAGCAAAAAGGAAAAATTTCAGTATTAGTCTAACTCTGTTCTATTTGGGATCTAAAACAGGATGACACTTGTTCAGTTTCTATCTATATTCACAAGACATTTGGTGAAAGAAGGTCAGATTACCACAGGATAAAACTGATGCTTTCCATATGGTGGCAAAATCTGATTAGAGAAGCTCAAAAGATTTGTCATCAATGAACCCGAAATGGTAATTTAAACCCCTTTTGGATCTGCCTCCTCATGCATCTCTAAAGTGTAAGCATAGTTAATATGTGAGCAGGCTAGTTTGCTATTACATATCCCAATGTTATGTTCCAAGAGAATAATTTTGTAAATTCGTATGATGATTTCAATGAGTCAGCTCAGATTTGTACTTTGAGACAGACTGCCTTAGAATGAACACACAGCTATTATCTCACAGATGTCTGTGGTGAAGTTTAAAAAAATTACAGATGTAAGTGGAATGAACAGGGAATCAATTACAAGCCACAGAAATTACTTCAGTGTCTGAGTCTAATTATATTAATTATGGACAAATGCAAATTTCAAAAAGTGCTATTTCCAATAATCAAATAAAGTTTGGGGTTCTTTTTAAAAAAGATAGTTAAGATAGTTAAGCATGTACGCTTTTGAAGAAGTTAATTATAGTCAGAGCTCAAACACCATATTCACTTTGTGACTACTGCAAATTTTTATTTCTCCATTATTTATAGGTACATAAAATTATCTAACATAACCAAATTTATTAAAAGGAGCTATTTTCAACTTACTGTAAACACAAGCATGTGACTGATTGTACCCCATTTAGATCTATCAGCTAATAGAGTTTTGTGAACTTTAAAGTATGGACATTATTTTAAAACTGTAAGTAAGAGATTAATGACTCCAAAGCATTACTTCCTATATGACATGTCCACAAAGACAAGCTTTTAAGAAAGACAGCCCTTATGAGAGAACATAGAAAGAATAGGCTTGTGCCCATATTCTCACAAAATTATTCTTGTATTTTATGTTAGTTTCAACTAATGTGACAGAAAGCTTGTGCATTTTTGTTGCAAATAGATGATCCTCAGAATGCTTCTAATCTAAAAAGTAGTATGTATATGTGTTTGTATGTGGATGTAAGAATAATGTAAAATTGTTTGTGAATCTCGCATATCTGTTTGTCTTAAATATCAGCCAAATAACATTGTATTTATATGCTTATAACACACAAATAGTCTGTGATTTTAGATTGTCCAAGCACTCAAAAATATTGTGGGTTTCTTTCATCAAGTCAAAAACTTTTTAAAAAATAAAATGACAAGGAAAAAAAATGAAAACAGCACAGAAAGCAAAGAAAATAATTTAGAAAGCTATAAGAAATGTCTAAGAATTTTGAGCATGGAGGACAGCCAGTTTCCAGAGAGATCATGTCTCCCTTTTCTGGTTGTAATAGGCCTAAAAATTCAATCTCTCTTTTACTGTCAATGGGGTCAAATCAAACACAAAGAGAGCCCTACTGGTTAACGTAAGACTTCATATATTCTGAATCAAAACCACATCCTTTACAGCTTGCAAATTTGACAGTAATCACAATGTCTGTTGCCTTGTGGCTAAGAGCATAAAGATTCAGCTGTAAATATGGATCAGCTGCATTTTCTATCAGTACAGACCACTTTGTACAAATCTCCTGCCCATGTGTAGTCTGTGCACACACATATTCTGGATCACAACTGCTTTATAGTCCCTCTGCTGAGAAACAAAAAGCCAATTACACATCCAAAACCTGCAACGTCTTTAAGCAGATTAGACAGTAGTTTTAAATTGTTGCAGTTTATCACTGTAACCTACTTGAAGAATATACATTTCTATTATATTAATTTTGCGTTTCCTAGAATGCAGAATCATGTCTCTGAAATTAATATATTAATGTATATTACATTATACTCTGCATAGTTTACCAGACAAATTCAGAGCATCTCCTTGCAAAATATTCCATGGATTACAAATTCTAACCCAAGCAGAGATATTACACACTATTGCAAGAGGCAACAAAATCAATTAGCAATTATGCAATGGATAATTTAGGTCAGGTGATTTTGCAAAGCTTAGTTATGTTGCCTAATAAAATTTTAAAAGTTTGTTTCATCCACAGTGCAGTTAACTCTAAAAAACAGGGAGAAAAAAAAAATTATATTGAGAAGAATTAAACTGTGTGCTTTGAAACTGTTCAATTCTTATGAATTATTACCTCTACAAAGTATAAATATTAAAAATAATGAAAAGATTTTGTGTGCCATTTTGGTCCTTAGTTGCTTTCTGCTCTCCTTCTGGTATAATTTAGCTGATGGAAAAAAAAGATAATCTCCCCAAACCCCAACTAAGAGCAAACAACATTTGTTATATAAAAATATGCATATATTGTGTATATATAAATGTACATTCATTCATATCTTGTGTATGTACGAATACATACATTTACAAATAACCTGATAGAGAATCTTTCTAAGGAAACAGAGTTTTGTATTCAGACAGGCAGAGATGTGCTGACCCAAATTTTCTTCCTATGCAAATACCTTCCTGATAGATAAAATGCATAAAAGAAGACAAACAAAAAGTTTAAAATATTTATGTTTGTTTTGGCTATACCTTTTTTTTTTTTTTAGAGTGGGATTTTCCCAGGAAGAACCTAGATCAACAGGATAATGGGACACCAAGAAGAGTGAGTCATTAACATGGTTAGCTTGCTCTGTCTAAGGCGCATTTATGGTGCTCTATTTTAAATTTGTATCAAGGTTTTATGTTTTTTTCACTGTGATCCAAGCACTATGACAGCAGTCTGGGAGTGCACAAGCAATTGCAAGGGGATACAGCCAGGACAGCAGCCTCTAGCTGGTCAAAGGGATAACCCCCAGCGTATGAAGGTGTGCTGAGAAATGAAAGCTCAGGTAAAGGTGGAGGGAGGGGAGATGTTTGTGATTACAGAGCTTGTCTTCCCAAGAACCTTTGTGCGTACCGAAGCCATGCATTGCAGCAAGTGGGTAAACTTCTGCCTGCTGATGGGAAGCAGAAAATTAATTCCTAATTTTGTTTTGTTTGCCTGAGAATCTTTTATTCACCTATTAAACTGCCTTAATCTCGACCCTTGGGTTTTCAGCTTTTGCTCTTCCATTCCTCTCCTCCATCCCTCTGGGGGCAGAGGTCTGAGCTAGTCACCAAGTGGGTGCTGAGCTGTTGGTTGGGCTCAACTGCCCACACACAGATAGTGTGGATACCTAGGGAGAGAGAATAAAAATATTTTTCAAATTATTTGCTCCAGGAATTACATGCTTCATGACACAATCCATCAACAAATTGAAAATCACTAAGAAGATGTTTAAGCAATTAATTTGTAATAGTATTTCCTAAAACTCATAATGCATGGTTGTAATGAATTTGTGAGAGGTTATTCTTGGAGAAGAGACTGCTGAAGTACCAGCAAGGAGAGGGTTCATTTTACTCTCAATTTTAACACTCTTAGCATACATGCTACATTGAGCAATAGCTGTGGAACATTGACAGCACGTCAGTAGAAGATTTTTGGTTAAGGAGAAGGTGCATATCCCCAGAGAACAAATCCTGCCACATGTTTCAAGATACAGATCACAGCACCCATGTGTTTCTACACATTGTTGTTTTTTCTGCAACAGCTCTCCAGATTAATAATACAGATCCTTACTCAAGAAGAAAACAGGGGAGTAAAATTCTACCATCATTAATCATTGCAAATCTGTTTTTATTTTTTTTCTTACTAGAATGAAGATGGAGAAGAGCACAAACATCATTCAATTACATTCAAAATACATTAACACATGGTAATTCTTAAAAGAATAAAAGGAATTGAAAACATCTTTGTGTAGCAACATTCTGCAACACAGCCATATGGCAGATTGATAGTGTTCTCATTCCTTGTACTTAGGCAATTCAGAGACATAAACCCATTATTTCTGGAATAGTGTTTGGACAGGTCTCTGTTGTACAGATTTTGGATATCTCCTATGAGCTGTCTCAAACTGACAACATTCTGAGGGACAATATTCAATGAATTATACTGTTGTGCTTCACTCATCCAATCACAGGAAAAACGCTTCCAGCATAGCTACAGAAAGATTGCTCTATAGAAAGAGCTGGAGGTTATATGGGATTGAGAAGTGACATATTTTGAATATCTTAATTGCTCAAGATCAAATATCTGAATTTTGAAAGTCAACACCTTTCCGTCACATGTAAAAGCATATATTAGGAAAATATCACTATTTTTTCTTGTAAAAAAACCACCCAAGATTGAAAATTTGGCGTTAGAATTATACAATTATGCAAGAAATGCATGAGCTAAAATGATTTTGTTTTCAAATTAAATTTGACAGCTAATTATTTTTTAAGAATGATAGCCACTCTAATTGCTTTTATTATTTTGGAAAAATAAAAAAAGAAATCCCTGGAAAATAATGAGCTATTTCATTTTAAAGAAGACACTGGACATGAACTGAGTGCTATAATCACCAAAATGGCTAGGGGGGACTTTTATATTTGGATTTGCTTCAGGAAATTATGTGGTTTTGCAACAGTTGTGACTATGGATGATGTGTCAACATTACTGTTAAGATACATTAGTACTCAGCATTTCACATCAATATATTGTCTCAAAAGTTAATAGTTTAATAGGTAATTTATTCTCAAGAATAAGAAAGTGTGACTCCAAAGATTACATATATTTCTGACATCATCATTGACACAAAGTAATTTAATTGCACAGCTCAAATCAGCTATTGCAGAACATCTTTTACATCTGGCTGTGTCAAGCAAACTCATGGCAGGAGTTAAATGTATATATTAAATATACATTTTCTTATCATACTTAATAAGAAGCTGAAACATTTCAAGGACATGTAAAATGATGGCTGCAATAAACTCTACTACTGAGTCTGCAATACACAGAATAAACCCTATGTATCAAGAAATTGATGTAAAAAGACCATAAATGCCACACAGGGCTATTAAATCCTCAGGGTGAAAATCGTTGGCAGTATATACTATGAAAGCCCAAGAGCTTTTTACAGTACACTCAGTAAAACCAAAATCCTGCGCATCATATTGTGGCAGAACTAATATTGACCTCAAAATGTGCCTTTTAAAATGCATTTTGGACAAGAATTTAGAAGGTTTTTTAACGTACATTCAGATTAATAAACAGGATCATGTACTAGTAAAGCACATTATTTAAGTGTTGATGAATTTTTGAATATTTTTACTTTTTTTACAAAGTAACATTACAGCATAATAATACTGTTGACAAGTACAAGTACATAATATAAATGGACTTACAATGTATTATATTACATATAATTATAAAATATATACTGATCAATGTTTTCTATATTTATAAATAATTGTGTATGTGCATAAATATAAATAAAGACTTTGCATAAACTCAATAGTTTTTAATTACTTGCACCACAGGACTCCACAGGAAGTTTCCCCTGTATGGAAATAGATTCCTTTGGTTTACATTTTTCATGCTTTACAATATTATGTTCATATTTATGCAATTCCTTAGTCTTCTAGGATCACTTTTCTCCAATCAAAGTGTAAACCCGAAAATAAGAGCAGGACCAGCTCTCTCCTTTTACAGCTACTTTGTCTCATTGACAAAAACTGCAGGAAATTTAGGTAAGCCTTAAGTTTCCTAAATCTGCCCTGACTGCCAGAGAAATTTCCTTTTATGGCACTTGTAGAGCCAGTTGCCATGAAAGGAGACATCACTACTCTGATGAAACTTCTTATTTAAAAAAAACCAATACAAAATAAATTAATAAACAGAATTTTTAAAAAAAGAACCCACATTGCAAGTGAATTTTTTTAATTGTCAATCAACTTTTGATAATTCTAGGAATGTTTTTCTTTCTTCTTTTTGGTGATGCTTTTTTTTTTCCTAGTTAAAAAGTGGGTGCCCCATTTCCTCCTCAGCTTCATGTATTTTAGAAACTCATAAGCCAATCCCAAAGCAAGGAGTGTTCCTGGTTCATTTTTCATAAGTGAAAACAGAGTTCTGTGGGATTACAGGTGAAAAGGTCTAAGTGGGAGTGACCTCTACAGGCAAGACTACAGAATATTTAGCTGCTGAGTTCGTGTAAGTCAAGGATAGTGCTGTTCAGAGGCTTCAAATCTTCTCAGAACACAGCAAAACTTTCAACTTTAGACCTACAGTTTTAAGGCTGGTTCTAGGCCCTTCTCCAATTCCTGCTTTCAAGTATCACTTCTGTGACCAAGCTGGTATTTCTTGTGTTAGATTTCCATTAACCTGTGGATCTTAATGCCTGATTTTGCACAATGTGGATGCATTCCTACTGAGTAAAAAACTTTAAAATAACAGTCATCCCTTCAGGAATATTGGTGATATTGGAGTCCACATAGATGTGAAATTATGAGCGTGATTTGTGGCCTGTCCTGCAGAAGTCTGTTCTGCGCTCAGCAGAGATAAAAGAAAGAAAAAAAAATATCAGAATTATTTAAAAAGGGCCTGGAACAAGTTGGAAACTTCATTGCACTGCACTATAAATCCAAAACTTGAATAATTCCCTTCTCTCTGATCATCCCAATTTAAATGTATTTAACTGAATTACAAAAGTCTCAGAGAAAGTAAATCAGATGGGCAGTCTTCCAGAATCCATGAATGTTGTGATTTCTGTGTCGTTCTTTGTAATAAGGTCTTTCCTCCCATTGTGACTGACTTTATGTCAGTTTTAATTTCAATCTTCATTTAAAATATGAATGGTATCCATCTTGTTCTCTCTCCCCCCATTTTTGGATATTGGTCTCTGTAGGGAGAAAGATTAAGTAACCTGGGAGCTCTTTAGTTTGAAAAAGGTATGACTAAGGGGAGCTATGAGAAGGGTCTATAGAATCATGATTGGCATGGTACAGATTATGAATAAGGGATGATTATTCAGTATTTGTCATAAAAAAGAAGGGACAAGAGAATATCTAGTCATAGGAATATTAAAAATATTTGAAACCGTGCATGATTAAATTATGGACCCTGCTGCCAGAGTATTGTAATATTTAAGATTGATAGATTTGAAAAGAAAATTGATAGAAAAGAGTTCTATTAATGTCAGTTAATTATGGTTATCTGAACCCAATCTCCGAGAACAAAATCCGGTTTAAATGTTATGGTCAGACGTGCCTAAATATGACCTCTACTGTAGCCTATTTATCAACAGTATGTTTCCCAAGGGTGCTTCAGCCAAATGTAGTACAGAATAAGGTGAATTTCAAAGGAACCTGCCCACCACAAGCTCCAATATAATTTGTATATACAAAACCACATACTTGATTACTTTCAAAGAATTATAATATGTCCAGGTTTTAAATAAGAAGGAGATTCCATTACGGTTTAGTCTCTCTTTTTTTTAAAAAAAAAATCTCTTTTAAAAAAATATATTTTTAAAAAAATATCCTTCTTTTTCCTTTTTGTTTTTTTTTGGTTGAACACACTGCCTTCCTTCTTTTTGTACATTTCGCCCTGTAATACATTTTAAATTTGCTGGTTTTCCTATTAACAATAACATAGATTTTCTGTTACATTCAATGGTTTTGTATCAAGAACTTACCAAGAGTGTATTTTTTTAAAATTTATTTTGATTTAGAATCCCAGAATCATGAAATGATCTTTCAGTTCTTGTCTGCTACAATTGATAATCTTGGGTTATTCATCAATCAATGAATAAATCATGTTTCTGAAAAGAGAAAAAAAAATGTGGTACTTGGCATGCACCTACAGTAGACACAGATATAGTCATGCATTCAGTACATAAACTAAATAGAAAATATACGCAAACACTAATTTAAGGACCCTGGCTAATGTTTATTCAAGCTGTAAAAATATTTGTCATTGAGAAACAATACAAAAATAATGAGAAGGAAAAAGATATTTAAATATTAATTACATGCTGAATGGAATGTAGAGAGATGGTTCATGGAAACTGGTTGCTTAGTAAATCATACATTAATTTTCCAGAAAGGCTTTATACATACCAATGAAATAGTAATAGCCTTCACAAAGGCAGGTATCTTAGAGATTATTTTTACACTCTCACCTTACAGTAGTAATAACAACCTTCAGGCATTTCTAAGATGCTTGTCATCCTGATATGCATGTACTAGTTATCCGACCTTGCCATGAAGCATTTACAAATGTGTATAAAAGAATAAAAGCATCAGAACAGTTTCCTGGTAATAAGGACTAGCTGCATTTATTTCCTTCCTTGTGATCAGTTAGCCCCTGGAAACACTTCATAACTCAATTGCTATTGTTTAATCTGCAAATGAACTTACTCTATCCTGCCTCCCACCAAGACCCTGGTGTATTAGAGGGGCAGCTGTTGTATCAAGTGGCTATATTTAATTTTAACAGAGACATGAGAAAGATCCTGCATTTGTCCCTGGACAATTAGTCTCAGATCATGATCCACCCTCTCTGCCAGATTGATGAACACATCCTGACCTGTTCCTGGATAGCTTGTAGGTACAGGGCTCTTCCTCTCCATCTCAATTATCCTGCTTGTTCAACAGATATCTGTCATCCAGAAGTATAGAATAGGTCCATGTGTTAGAACTGTACATGATATAGTGAATTTAGCAGAAATTTTTTCCCTGCTGTGATATGAACGGGTATCTTTGTGTTCAGTTGGTCTTTTGTGTGTCCACAGAGGAACCAAGCAGGCAGTCATGCTGTGCCAGTGATCAGAGGATCCATGGATATGTATGTGCCTGTGAACCTGGGCGGTGTGGGGTGTGTGATGCACTTGGGACCTTCTGCCTCTGCCTGCCCAAGAGGAGGAGGGGACATGTCCCTGTGTGCCTATGTGAGTCTGAATGTGGGGGATAGTGAGGGGAGAGCCTTGTCTGTGGCTCCCTTTTGGCCTTGTCTGTGGCCCTTTTTGTCCTGCGTGTGTGTGATACAAATTCAGCCTCACTGCTGTTGAATTTACAAGCAGGAAAGTATCAGCTACATCCATTGGCCTAGGATGGAGACCTTGAGGTCCCAGGGCTGAACACAGTGGCAGGAGAAATCCCAAGAGCAAGAGCTGCTGGAGGCAGCAGGTGTGATGTTTCTAATGCATGCTTCTAGCATCCATTAACACATACAAATTGAAAATACAACATTTATATGTATTATTACCTTTAACTGGACTGACACATACTGTGTATTAACGTAATTTTTTGTAACATTTATTATGTTTGCTGGTTGCATTCAGAAGTTGCAGGATATGAAAGCCATATATTGAAAAGTTCAGAAAACATTCTATCTATGTAAAACTAGATTACAAATTTAATAAAAATTATATGCAATCATAGATTGCAAAGCAGAAGATCTTTTTTTAGATTATACTTAATGGAAAATTCCATTTGAACTGATCAGAGGATTCTTCTTACACAATAATTTGATGAGGAAATGCAATGTTATCTGTCGTGTAGAGAGTTAAATAAGAGATCATATATCATGACTTTCATCTCCTTTCTAAGATATTGTTAACAATTTCAATGTTAATATTCCTTTTCTCTTATTTTATGTTAATCTGAAATATACTCTTATCATTCCACAGCCTAGAACTGATAGAGAGGTTCTTGGTCTCTTTGTTTAACTGGAATCAAATATTTTTGAATAAAGCAAATCTGTAGCAATGATACTCATCTCCAAAAGCCTTTTTATTTCCCTGTGAGAATTTACTAAGTACCAATTACCTTCTCTACCAGCCAACTATTTATTGCTACACTACAAGTCTAAAAATTTAGCATCTAATTTTTAGTACAGTAGGCTAATTGAATTATATTAGGTTCAATCAAAGGAGGGTAAAATAATTTAGCTCTTTCTTTTCTGTCTGTGTAAGGAATTGATACAGACACTTTTATATTGATAAAAACTGATACATTGCTCTTTCAAAACCCAAATTATTTAACAGATGATAAGCAGTGTTCATTATCTGAAAATGTTATTTCTAAATATAGAATGATCTTTTGTGCAAGTAAACTTGAAAATTAAATTCTAATAATGTACCTAGCTAGTTTCAGAGGTAAATCACATATGCTGCTTGTGAAAAAAAGAACATTTTACCTTCTGAGATGATAAACATTTGCCAGACATTGGTGTTGAATTCACACCATCATGGGAAGCAGAAACAAGGACTGTTCCTGGTTTGTACATGAAGGACAGCATCCTGCTGCACCTGCACTGGTTATCATGGATTGTACCCTTCCCAAGAGGAACCCTCTTGGTACATACTCATGCTATTAAAATGCTGTTTGCAAAGGGCATATTTCTCTGCCAACACAGCACTTGCATCCTTCACTTTCCTAAATTCCTACCCAGTTCCTTACATGAGTCCAGATAAACTTCATCTAATGTAATTGATTTTCTGCTTCTAACACATCCACGAATGGACTTATATAAATAACCTTAAGATAAATATAATAACTAGTGAATTAATTTTTCAGTTTTGATTTGTAACTTGAAAAGCTGTCTATACGTACTCCGAAAGATGTAGAGTTATGTTCTGTGGTGCCTGTACAATTGATTTTACCTGAATCTAAAATATTCTTTTTTTCCCTTTATTGGGTGAAATTTGTTTCACCTTTTAAGGAAGATTTAAGCAATGAATCTTAGTGAAGCATTTTAATTCTCTTTATCATCAGTGGAGGGATACTGGCACCCAGAAAGGGCAATTAATCGTACCCAGATATATATTTTTCCTTGAGAAATGATCCACTTGGAATTATATAATATTTATTATGTTGCAATCACTTGTACACAGGTTCTGATCTGGGCACTGGTGTTTACCTCATTACAAATGTGGCATGATAAAAAGTATGGGGTTATTTAGCTGTCAGTGAAAGAGAAACTGGTTACCTCAAATTGCTCTCCTGCATATGTTGTACCCCTGTTGGCAGTACCAAATCCTTTCAAATATACCAGAATTATCCTTTACTCATACCAAATCCTTTACAACATATCAGAATTATCCATTACTCTCATGTAGTTTGTTAGGCATAGAACTGTATAAAAAACCCCAAAAGATGTAACCCCAAAAAGCTGTGAAAAGTTGGGGAAAATAAAGAAAAAGAGGCTTTTGTTTAGAATATTTTTATCTTTTTTACCAACTGAAATTAATAAAATCATGTCACAATTCTCTTGCATGTGGGTAAATGCAATAACTGTTGTGAGTGGTGACTGCTCATTTTAGTGTTCAAATCAGTATCTGTCTGAAAATATTTCAATGTATTGTAAATCATTTTCTCAAGCAGAGTAGATCACTAATTTCCTTTGGAAGAGAATCAGCCAACATGTTATTCAGGACACACCTGGAGGGCAATTTGCTTGACTCAAGTTTTGTGAAACGGAAATGACACAATGTTAATTTGCTTTTAAACTCCTTGCCATGTCTGTGAATTAAATAAGCAATTGGATGAGACCAGACCGAATGCATTGAGATATCAGCCATGCAGCCTGCTTATTTTGCCTGATTGTGATGGAAAAGTCTTTTATATCAGCAGTTAACATGTTCACATTTTCCACACTGGGCCTTTTCAGAAAACCCAGTTACAAATTCTTTGCCGATTTATTTTCCACTTACATTAGAAAAAAAAAATATGTCCCCGGAGTTAACTTTAAAGGTTTCTCATTTTTTTTGTCTCTGTATTTTAACAGTTTTTATTACTTTGCTTCATGACTTTGGCTACATGAAGCATTGGGAAAATACCTCTATAGAGAGGCATATTTGTAAATAAATCCTATAAGAACACTCACGTTCAGGATCTGATTAATTCATGTGTTTATAAACATTTATATTAAAATATTAATATGCAATTTATGCTATGAATTTATTAATTGATCAATTAATACATTTCAGCTATTTGCATAAATAGGATCTCAGTCTTTATCATCGTCAATGTTAGTAATGGCTGTAATCATAATATTTAATTTACCTTTTGGTTCATTTTGCCTCAATTGATTCAGGTGTTTGGAACAGCCTCTGGAATCCCGTCTTTTACTGCAGAAGATTTCATTGCAAAAGTTAGCAGTTAAATTTAACTAGGATGCTCCCATATCGGATTATCTTTCACAAGCTGCAGGATTGTGGCTACCACCACCAGCAGATCCAGGCCGAGAATTCCTCCCATACATCCTGGAGACCTGCAGGCTCTGCACATACTGGGGGATGTGGGTGCTCTTATCACTTCAGCCAGCGGTGAGTTTCACTCAGGCACGCAGAGAAGACACAGAGAGTCACAGATGAGGCACAGCCTCAGCAGCTCCTCGATTCAGAGCTCACAGCAGGCACAGGCACACAGGGACACGTCCCCTCTTGCTCTTGGGCTGCAGAGGCAGAAGGTCCCTAGTGAAGCACACGCCCCACACTGCCCCGGTTCACAAGCACACACACTGGCAGATGCCCTGGGCACCAGCATGGCCCCACTGCCCACCCTGCACCCCTGTCCAGATCCCAGCCCCCCTCACTCACCCCAGGGGTCCCCGACTCATGGGCTGCCCCCGCTGGGGACTCACTGCACACACACACAGCTCACACTCTTGTCCCATGGGCACCCCATCTGTGGGTCCTTTTGAATGCCTGCCCAGAGCCTCCACTCACCTGATAGCCCTGCCCAGACCCAAGGCCCCCTCGGCCCCCAGCTGGGCTCAGCTTGGAGTTTGCCAGCAGCTCCACACTCACACCCCACACAGTCAGGGGCAGGAACAAACACTTGCCCCCCAGCAAGCGGCACCTGGCACATGCTGTGACTCACAGTCCCAATCCAGGTGTCACTGCTAAGTCCCTCGCGCTCCTCATTCACAGCCACCTCAGGAGCTGGCTTTGGGACACACAGCACTCCCACCTCAGTGGCTGGAGGTTAATGACCCCACTGACTGCAGCAGCTGACACCATAGGCCAGGGGTACCCACTGCCAGACCAGGGTCCGCAGAGCTGTGCCCCCAGCTGCCTCTTACCAGTCTTCCCAGCACCTGGCACTGAGCCTTTACTGCACTGACACATATGAGATAGGGAGTGAGAGTGCTCAGAGAACTTGTTAAAAGGAGATTTAACAAGAAAATAAGACCGTGCTCAGGTAGCAGATTCTGCTGCATAGGCATGTTGACAAGCCCTGTTTAACACCTGACCTGCTCCTTCTATGCTGTTTTCCTCCTATTCATTTCCCCTTAGTCTTCTTCCCTTAAAGTTGCTTTAATAAATTTTGCGTAGTTCTACAATCTATCCCTGTGATATCCCAAATCCTCATGTTCCTCCTCTTTCTCCCCTTTGTACCAGTTACCATGGTCAGGTTGGCCGTCTCCAAAGCTGTGCCTGTAGTTACTTAATGACTTTTCAATTAATGATGGGGAATCTTGGGAGACTTTGCCTCCATTGCTGTCTACTGTTTGTCTGTCTTTGTGTGCTATCACTTGCTCCATTACTTATTATCCCCTTTTGAATGGAAAATGTCCTGTGTCAGATAACCAGAACAAAGTTGATGTTCACACACTCCATACTCCCTCACAGTATGAATTAAATATTTTATTCAAGGCAAGAAAAATCTATCCCTTAACATAGAAAAAGGATTCAATACTGTAAAGCATATCCGTATTTCTGAAATATTTTGTCACACATATCTTGTGGCAACATATTTTCCATTGTCCAAATCAGTAGTTGCATGATGCTTCTGTCAGTAAAAACTCTATACAACTTGAGGAGATGTTATAGAATACACCCTAAAGTAGAAAATGATAAGGCAATGTATTTCACCTATTGTCTCATATAGGGTCACTTTGACTTTCTCATTATAGCAGGTAGGTGGTTAACTTAATGGCTCTGAAAATGAGTAACTTTATTACAGCTGCAGTATAAGACCTGTCAGATTAATTTTTAATTATACTGTGTCAAAAATGCTTAGGAAATAATTATTTTTAAAAATATATTTTTATACTGGAAACATACCATTATGCTATATTTCTTATTACTACATGTTTTACTGAGCCCCGTGATTAAAAATTTTTAAGTTGAAGAAAATGTGTAGAAATACTCCTGGTCACACATTGTACCAGCCTTTAGTAGGACAATGTAAACTGCTGTGACATAATGCAATTTAGCATTTGACATAGTGCTGTATCACTAAAAAGTAGTCTAAGTGTGATGTAGTGTAATGTTACCAGCAATCTGCAGGCAAAAACAGGCTATAAAAAAAATTACACACCCCATAGTCCTGCCAGCAGATAAACAACTTAAAATTATAGACTATGTCTTCTGGTTGAACCCCATGGATTAATCCTGGCTACACTCTCTGCATATTTTAAAAAAACTGTTTAAGAGGTTTATTAAATGGCATTCAGCTTTATGTAGATTTGCTGTTACTTGCAAACTAAGCATTTAACAGCGCACCAGTAAGCTTGGTTTCTCTGAGGCAGACAGTCTAATATGACAGTGGGTTTTACACCTGACTAATATGGCATCTTCAGATATCTGACCAGCTCTTATTTGTACAGCCATTGGTTCAGTACTCTATTTTTAATTCCTGCTTATATTTAGATATTTTAGTTCATTATAAAACATCTAAAGTCATTAAACTAAACTTATACCTTAGCACTTCTAATTCTATTGCCTCCTACATTGCCACTACTGAAAATAAACACTATGGTTTTCTAATACAGGATTTACACTACTGGGAAATTTTATGGACAAAAGTGAAATAATTTATCTCATAAATATGAGATAAGTTCATGGAGGGAGGAATATTTCATTCACATATTGTGCTGTGGTATTAGACTATAGAAGTAAATTCAGATAGATTTCTCAGGTGAAAGTGTGAGAACACAAATCAATGTATCATGATATTGGGAAAAATTAATTCCAGTCTGCTAGCTAAGTACCTGCACAGCAGTTAAATAAGACAAAATACCAGCTGTAATAAAATATATGCATATCATAAATACATGTTAATTTGGGATAATAATAAATAATTACTTTTTTACACAGCTACATTCAGCAGCATGGTAAGATGGAGAGAGCTATAGTTCATTATTAGATGAAACTACAGTCAGGAACAGCACTGCTTATGTCTTCCTAGAAAAAGACATACATTTGTAAACATCTTAGCTTTGTTGAACAAACTCAAAGTAGTGAATGTAAGAAAACAAAATTATTTCCATTGAATGTCCTAGAAAGTTATCTAGAAAGCACCAATCTGGAAATGAACATGTGCCAGGAAAAAAAAAGACATATCATGTATCATTATTTGTGAGTCAAACATTTAAATGTATATGTACATACATGTATGTAATATGTATACAGACATAAAATCATAGATAATTTGTGTTTCTGTGTATAAGAAATAGATAGGCAGGTAGGTAGTTAGGTGGATAGATACAGAGGTAGATAAAAAGATAGAGGTATTTACAGGTATATGGGTCAGTAATGGATAGATTTTCAGCTGGGGATCCAAAGACATTAATTTCAACATTATTTAGGTCTTGAAAGAAAGGCTGTGTTGCTTCTAGCATGCATAAATGTAAACAGAGAGGAAATGATGCCTAGGGAATATGCTCACCATGATACCCCTTTTTGAATCTGTGAGTACTCAGCATGCTACTTATCCTGCTCAGTAACTGTAATCTTAAACAAGAGGAGACTTTTAGGTTTGTAACAGAAATAGAAAATAAAGTATGAATATATATGGCTAGAAGGAGAGTAAGAGAGAAAAAAGAAAGTCCACTGTTTTAGGAATTATGAAATGCAATAGATAGGATAGCCACCATTCCTGAGCAAGTGCTACATAGAGAACAGGTAGATTATTAGAAGAGTAAGCCTAAATTCTCTATTGTAAAGGGAACAATTTCCTGACAGCTTATATCAGAACTGGCATTTCTCTTGAGGATTAGTGGCACATCATTTACTCTTTCTATTCAGTCTAGCTGTCTCATATAGTGAACATAAACATAGACAAAAATTTTATTATTCTCTCTACATCCAGTCTGTCAGCCTGCTGTGACCAAGAACAATAACATTCTGGGAAGAAATGTACTTCTTGAATGACCACAGTAATATTACCTGCGATTTATTTTTAACTGCTTTTTCTTACTTCTAAAAACCTTAATTTCTAATCGGACTTGACAATGTCATTTAATAAGCAGCGTTTTCCTGCTGGTAAAAACAAGACAAGTTCCTGCTGAGTCTTATATATACCCATTCATGTTAAACTTAAACAAGCACAAATATATAAGCCACATTAACTTCTGGTTAGGTTTCCCATTTCAGGAAATCAATTAAAAACACTTATTACAACCAGAGGACAAGAGAACTGAAAAAAATTATTACTCTGCCATCAAAAACAGATGCAGTAACAACAAAGTAGATTTTCTGTTAACAGGTTTTGAAGGTTTGGTAAAGAGTTGAATAGGTGACTCTGAACTGTCACCTTCTTTACTTATCCAGTTTAAATGGGTAATCAGATGGGCAGTTTTTCTGTTTTGTTTTTTTTTTTAAATTTTCCAGTGTGAAGGCTAAAGAAATTAAAAAATCACCACAAACACTTCTTTTGTACTTACCCTCATGGCAAACTGGACTAATGTTCACCCTGAATCCCAAATGCTCTTTTTTTAACCCATTGTATGTTTGGTTTCCTTCCTCATTTATATTTGAGAGGAAAGAGGAGCAAGGAAGAAAGAAAGGAGAAAAAATTCAGATGCTACATTTCCCCTTAAATGTATTGCAAACTGAACTGGCTCAAATAACTGGTCCTTTGGACTTCAGGAAGAAAATGCAAATATCAGAGACAGTGCAGCAGTGGCTTGTGATGTCTGCAAAATGCTCATCAGTTTGGGTTCTGGGTCTGGGTCCGGTGAGAACTGTGGCCTTGGTCTGAATACCTCACCGAGGGTGTCAATATGTGTTTCAGCAGCCCTGCAGTGTCTGGCTTTTCTCCTGAGGATGCTCTGTCATATCAGTTAGCTTTGGGATATCTCAGGTCATAAAGGTTCCTCAGACCTCTCCAGCTGTTTTTTTATAAGCAAATAATCCAGACTTTGTCTTTTTATCTGATTACACTTTCCTTTTTTCCATACTTTATCTGTTTATATACATATATATAAATGTTTATATATTCCTGTTAGAGTTTTACCCAAACTCATCAGCTATGTGCTCTAATCCATATAACCATTTTTGATTTCTTAAGGCAGCTGAGTTTACTAATATGAAGGAAATTCAGAAGAAAAAAGTCACAGTACCCCTCCTGTTCCAATTCTTTTCTAAAAGAAAATAAAAATCTCTGAGAGAGGTCGATGTTTCAAAGTGCCAAGAGAGACAGAACTGGTGGTGGGGCAAGGCTAGAGTCAAATCAGCTATCTGTTTTGACCCTCTCTGTTTAAAGACTCACAGAATTTTCTGGAGTCAGGCAGCTGAGCACCTTGACTATTGTCTGGAAAAAGAAAGAGGAAAAATTGTAAAAATCTAAACAACAAGGGACATAAACTAGACCTAAAATAATTAAAAGAACAAAACATTACTGACAGGTATTCCAGTTGCAAGACAGATAACTGTGAAAAATAGTAAAAAAACACAAAAAAAGAATGAACTTAAGTTCTACATCCCTGGAAATAGTCAGTAATACCACTACCATGGTATAGGGAAAATATAAATATATTGTTAAAAAACCCAGGTTATCCTTTAAATAAGACAAAAGAAAAATTATAGCAGTATCCTGAATCAATGTTTTATGCATTGTCACTGAATAGGAAATTACTTATTTAGTTTGTTTTTAAAAACCACAGATATCTTATTTTGAATAACTGTTAAGAACCGAAGTCTCAAAATTAGTGAACTTCACTTTCATGAAAAGATAGAATGGTTTGGGTTGGAGGGGACCTTAAAGATCATCTATTTCCACTCCCCCTGCCTTTAACAAAGATGCCTCCCACTAGACCAGGTTGCTCAGAGCTCCATCCAACCTGGCCTTGAGGATGATGCCAGGGATGAGGCATCCATAGCTTCTCTGGGGCAACTTGTTTCTGTGACTCACCACTCTCGCAGTAAAGAATTCTTTCCTAACATCTAAACCAAAGCTACTTTCTTTCAATTTGACTTTGTAGAGATAAGTAGGGGGTTGAGGTTTTTATTTCAAAGAAAATATGATTTTTGCTATTACCAGTTAGGAAAAGGAGAAGATGGAGAAGATGAAGAAGAAAATATAAAAAAAGATAAATACCTTATTATTTCTACTAACTAATTTTGGAAATTTAGTCTCTTTTAGGAGTTACTAGGTCTTTTTTTCCACTTGAAAATAATTCCCAATGCTCATTACTTCTTGAGGCATTGAGTTGGTTGAAATTTACATTTTGGGCCCATTTTTATGAGTATGTAATTTTCTTTCCTTCTCTCTTTTAGATAATTTATTTTACTAGTTTGTAAATGATTCTCTCTAATTTGTTTTCGGTATGCAAAGTCTGAAATAATTCTCACTGTTTATGTGAATCAAATTCAGTCTAGTCAAACCTCCATTTGTATGCTTGTGTTCCCTTCCAAAGAGGGACTTTGACTATTCAGCTATCGACCATCTGTTTCTTCTGGGTGTTCTAATTGTGGGCATCTAAGTCCTTGTGATATTCCTTCCCAGATACTGAGATCTGATTTACTCCTGCGGTTCAGGGACTGCAGAACTCCTTTTTTCTTTTTTTTGGTTGGATGCTGGATTTACCTGAAGTAATGGAGATCACGTTTGCTCTGCATATCTCTATCCAGCAAAGAAACATAGTTCTCTTTCCTCTTTGCTGACACTTTTGCTCCCTTTGCCATGTTTTTCTTCATTGATTTTTGACATATTCATTGACGTGTTTATGTGAAGCTCAGTTTAACTCTATAAAGCACCTAAATTTTTGTTGCTTGATAAACTAATGCTTCAGAAATAAAGGCAGGATTTAGTTGCAAGTCATGCATCTGGGATTTTCTTTCGACCCTCAGTTGTTACTGTGGTAGGACATCTGGTGTCATACATTTCAGCAATCATCTTGGCTGTGCTAGACCATTTACAATGTGCCAGATTACCAAGCCAGTTGTTTTAGATATCTTGTTGCAAAGTGATTTTAATTACAACTCATTCTAAAACATTTTTAATGTATCTTTTCCATATTCCTCAACAATGAAGAAATCTCCGATGAGGCAATTTTTAAATAAATTGCGGAAATACTGTGGATATTCCATGAGAGTACAGCAAGACTTCATAGGTTGAGAAAATAAATTGGGTGAAAACAGTTTAAAAGCAGTGTTCAACCATTTAAAAGCAAAACAGGTAACAGGATCAACATTTTCCGAGGTTACAAGAAGCATCCAGCTTAACTTGCAATACATTTAAATTTAATGTTCCAAAACAAAGAGTCGGTAACAGTTGTTTGAAAACAGTGCAAGCATTTTATGTCAGAACTCTAACTGATATCACCTGATAAATCTAGCTATAGCATTTCAAGACATTGATCTCTCAGACATTACCATCCTTTTAGAACGGTTAAAAGAGCAAGGACATGTACTTTATTTCTGTTCTTTACTCTCAGTGAAAATATGCTTTTATGGCTTAGTTCATATTCCAGAATATTACCGTTCATATTTCAAACTATCATGTGCAAAGATTAATAACAGTTTATTATTTCATTTTTGTATTTTTCATCTGTCTGTCACAATTTGGAAATATGCTCAAGAAACGTGGTGTAGTCAATAGCAACTGTGTAAAAAGATATGTCATCCGAAGCAATTTTTTAAATTTGTTTATTTTATTCTATTACTATTTAGTTGAATGGTAAAGTTAAGGATAATTTTTTAATTTTCATTGTTAGTGGTTGTTTTAGCTTTTTCAGACTGTTCTATTAATTAGAAAACAACGGACTATATACCTACACTTTAAAATAAATTACGTTTTAAAATATAAAAATATATGGTGATCTCTTATGCTTAATCTAGTAATTTTGAAGTTTTAAAATACTAAATTAAAACCCCAGGATATTCTGGAACACATTTATTTTGATGTTAATTTCTATTATCATTAAAGATTATATAAACAGTATATTATAGACTGTTCTCAACAATTTCATCTTCTCACCTTTCCCTTTGTTACTTTTTGGACTTCTTAAGTACAGTTAGGAGATCATTATTGAGAACACAGAGGATTTCAGATTCCACCTGTCAGTTGTGGTATTCATTGTTAGTCCACCCCATAAAGTTAGAAACTGTACTTTAAAGAAAAGATTATTTAGCCTCACAAATATTGCAGAGACAGTCTGCATTGTGTTTTAAGTAATTTTACAATCAGCCTCCAATAAGAACTGAATTATAATAATTATTTCTCTTCTCATAGTCAATTCAAATTCTAACTGGCAGAATTCAGTGTCAAGGAAAAAAATTTAATTTGATCATTCAGCTAATACCCAGCAACTAGTTACAACACAAAAAACTTTATTGTGTCTCTGAGACTTTTGACTTTGACTTCATTCTCTCAAAGTTTTAAAATTCAGTATTGCTTCTAAATTGAGGAATGCTACCATATTAGACTTTCCTTAATATTACTGGATATACAAGATTTTAATAGAAGATTTGGACTAGACAAAGTATATTGTCAACAAACTCCATTGCATTTTACTTGACTTTAAATTTGCAGAAATCAGACAAAAAACTGACACTCAGTATAATGCTATCTGCATTAGGAAATGCCAAACAATTTTAAGCAACTGAAAAAGATTCATGAGAATCTCAGTGCATAGAACTGAAAGCTCTTAAGAAGAGCTGAGAAGTATAAACAACTGAAATATAAAAAGGAAAAGATAATAATATTCAGAAACACTGGGTCATGCTAGGGAGGGTCTGTTACCTCTTTAGCAATGCAACATGAATCTCAACATTAATACGACAAATTTCGCATATCACTACAAAATCTCTGCCTGAAAACAAAAATTACTGCTCATAAGAAATTACAAGTATCTCAAAATTATGTTCACCTCCATTGCATTTTATCCCATTAATGTATTAAAACAAAAAAGATAACAGGCAAAACCCTACTGACACAACTATTTATGCTAATTAATGAATATTACTATAAATAACCAAAGTATATATAAAATTTTTATAAGCATAATGTAGTGTTAGAGAAATTTAATATACTCTACTAAAATAGTTGAGAATAAATTATTTTGTAGAACCACAAGAGAAGACAATTCTCCTGTCAGTAAGAATAAAGTCTCTTACATCTATCTTGCATTTTATCAGTGACAATGTTTTATTAACATTATTCCTCATCTTTTTTTTCTACTTAGAGTATATTCAAGTGAAAAAGAGTATTTACTACTCACATAGGAGTATGGCTAAATTACCTTTCTCTGTGTATTGCTCAGAACACCCAGATGCTGAAGGACACAGATCCCACTCCAGATCAGACCACTGGAAATGAAAACTGGTAAGATGGAATGTGTCTCAGTTCAACACTGTAAAAAAATCTCTGCATTTCTCTGGAACTGAGTATTTTACTTTATTATTCAAAGTGCTTGCGAAATTGAGAGGGTTCTTTCCTCTTGGATTGGATTATAGTGACCCAATACATTCATAGTTTTTAGTCTTCAGACTAATGAGAACTTCTTGAGATTTTAATTTTTCACTTCTCCTATTCCCCTTATGTTCAAGGAATCATGTCATACTGATTAATATTGTGCCAGTTTCTGTTCTCATTAATGTCTCTATGTCCAAAAATGAGGTATTGGAATTTTTCAATGCCAAGTCCATTATATTAAACCAGGTACTATGTTCATGTATTTCACCACTGTGACCCATTTTGAATTTTAATTGCTTAGCCAATTTTGAGGTTTTTTCCCAATATATTATGAAGGTATAAACAAGAATTGTCCTGCTGATGCAAATGCAGACAGCTACCAGGGATGGTGTACACTTGTGGGTCACAGTAATTTAATTTAAATATCATACAAAAGTGGAAATCATATCTATTTCATATGAAAGGCTTCTAATGAGAATTGATAGCAGGACACAGTTATTTTCTTCTTATGCAAAACTCTGAAATAATAAAGATTAGTTAAAATCTAGCAATATCATTATGGTCTTCTTCTGAAATTATGTGAGTGATTTTAGTATTTTTTTCCGATCTTTAAATGAGAAAAATTGTTGCACACATATAGAAAAGACAGACAATGCTCTGAATGTAATTACTGTCCATTTCAATGAACATATCTGACAGAATTTTGAGATGAGGTGATGAACAGATATATTTCAAGGGTGAAATTCTAATAATAAAATGACACATGTATTCCTTTATGTCTAGACTCAAACATTAAATCCATTTTGTACTACTCATAACAATATTTTAGAGTAAATTTACATAATCTCTTTTATGCTAATGCAAAGTGGGTAGCAATATTTTGTATTTATCCTGACCACAAAATAAAAGGATGTTTAGGGTTGGAAAGGACCTCTGGAGGTCATCTCATCCAAGCCCTCTGCTCAAATGAGTCTGCCTAGAACTGGATGTCCAGGACCATGTCTAAATTGCTTCTGCATGTCTCCAAGGTGGGGTGAATATCTCCACAGGCTCTCTGGACTCCCTCTGGCAATGATCCTTCACCTCCACAGGAAACATATTTCTCATGTTCAGATGGGACCTTCTGTCCTTCACTTTGTGCCTTCTGGTTCTGTCACTAGGCATCAATGAAAAAAAGCTTGGCTACTTCTTTAGAACCCCTCTTTGGGTATTCTCACATTAATGAAAACTCCCTTGAATCTTCTCTTCTTCAGACTGAGCTATCCCTGCCCTTGTCTCCTCCATCCATATGTTCTTTGTTGGACTCTCTTCACTATATCCATGTCTTCCTTGTACTGATAATCCCAAAACTGCACACAGGGCTCCATATGTGGCCTCACAAACACTGATTAAAGAAGAATCACCTCCTTCAACATGCTGGCAATAATTTGCCTAATGCAACTCAGGATTCCATTTGTGTTCTTTGTACTAAGGGTGCATTGCTGGTTCCTGTTTCAGTTGGTATTCCCCAGCTTTTCTCCAGGGCGTGTTCTGCCAAACTGTTTCTCATCTAGGCAGCCCCCAGCATATATTATTGCATGAGGTTGTTCCTTGCCAGGTGTAGGACTTTGCAATTCCCCTTAACGAACTCCATTAACTTCCTGCTGGCTAATTTCTCCAGTCTGTTGAGGTCCTTCTGGACATAATCATGACCACTCGGCATATTAGCTACTCCTCACGGTTTTGTGTCATCAGGAAACTTGCTGAGGGGTGCACTCTGCCCCATCATCTGGATCATTAATGAAAATATTAAACAGGACTGGACCCAGTACTGACCCATGGGGTACACTGCTGCTTACCAGACTCTGGCTAGACTTCATGTCTTTGACCTTACATGAACATACTTGTTTATGAGGATATTACAGGAGACAAAGCCAAAGGCCTTCCAGAAGCCCAGGCAGACAGTATCCTCTGCTATTCCCCTCTCTATCAGTTATTTCAAAATAGAGGTCTATCCAGATGATCAAGTATGACTTCCCCTGGTTGAATTTGTAATGACTACTCCTGACGACTAACTTGTCCTTTATGAGCCTGTGCTCAATCTAATCTGTGGAAGGTCTGTTGAAGTGAATAAAACCACTTCCATTAACTTAAAAAAGCTAATAAGACCGTAACATCAAGGGAAAATTGGGCATAAAATAAAATTGTACATATATGGTAGCTGGGTAGCATGCAATATCAGGGGAAGTAAACCTTCAGATGCATGAGAGATTAAGGCTATCACAAGGGACAGTTAAATCTCATAGTATTAAAGTCTATGATTACTCAGCTGGTTGCCTCTTGTTCTTTTTACTTTCCAAAGGCACCTTACAAAAGAGCAATTAGAATATTAAAATCTGGATACCTTTCTTTATGATAAAGATGTAACTGGTACAGCTAAACTCAGAATGAATGGATGGCCCTTGACGTGGGCAGCTTGGAAAAACTGCTGTCTGTTTCACTGAGGCTGATTCATAATTCATTTACTTACACAATGAGAGAAGTAGCTAGACAATATGTTTAAGTTTTTTTCAATGTCCTTAATAGTCAGGCACTATAGGAAAATCGTAGTGGTTGATGTAAAGAACTTTGTCAATAACTCTGTACTTCAAAGAAGGAACAGGATAGACCCTACACAGGCTTGTTGAACACTACAGATATATTGCTAGACATGAAACCCGGTTGATTTCTGCAACCTAAAGGCGGTACTTTGGATCCTTCATCTTGAAACTTTACAGACGCCAACTATCTCAACCTATTACAATTTTTCATGCTACAACATACAGTTCTACCACCATCTCTCATATATTTCATGAATCATGGCATGTGAGAAGAGATAGTGCCTTTAGGAAAACAATCAAGGACAATAAACAAAACAAACAAACAAAACAAACAAAACACATAAACAATCTTTCTCTGTACCAAGACAAGATCAACATACTGAAAAGGCAAACACCAAACATGAATAAGAAATAGCATATGAAAAAAACAGTTTTTTTCCACTCATAACATTTTGCCTAATAAAGGATATTATCTTTCTGTACAGACCTTGTTTCACATCCTTCAGCTGTCTTGCTTACAGCAGTATTAGCATTTGCATTTGAGTGAGTACATCATAGCAGCTAAAATGTGAATATTTTATGGTTTTAAGCTCAGAATTCATGTCCTATTTTCTAAAAAAAATGTTTCCAGGCTTTTTAATATTATCTGGATGTACAAAATCCTGACTCAGTTATACGATATAAATTTTCAAAGCTAACTATGGAGAAGACTCTTAAAGTCATTGAAATTGCATATTCTACTAGTAGATGGTGATATGAACTTACATAATGCCTTTAGCTGATGATCTAAAAAAGAAAGTAATTAACGAAGTTCAAATGTTTGACAGCAGTCAAACTTCTGTCATCAGGTGAATCACAAAATCATAGAGTCATAGAATGTTTTGGGTTGGAGGGGACATTTGAAGGTCAGCTAATTCAACCCTGCAATAAGCAGGGACATCTTTAACCAGATCAGGTTCCTCAGAATCACATCTGACCTGACCTTGAATATTTCTGGGGATGGGACATTGACCACCTCTCTGAGCAACCTGTGCCAATATTTCACTGCTCTTACAGTAAAGAATTTTTTCTATATGTCTAGTCTGAATCATCACTCTTTTAGTTTAAAACCATTACCCCTTTTCCTGTCACCCCTGTTATAAACTTTATCCCCATCTTTGTAAATACCCTTTAACTACTGAAAGACCACAATGAGATTTCCTTGAACCTGTCTCTTCTTCAGGCCGAACAACCCCAGCTATCTCAGCCTGTCTTCATATGAGAGGTGTTCCATCTCTCCAATCATTTTTGTGCCCTTCCTCTGGATCTGCTCTAACAGGTCAATGTCTTTTCTATACTGAAGGCTTCAGGTGTTGTAAACTGTAGTTATTAAGAGAGAAGTCCCTGTAGAATTGTGTGCACCATATCTCAAAACTAAAATTGACAAACTTGTATATTTATTTCAAATCAGACTTAGATAACTGGATTTTTTAACCATATTTCTAGGTTAAAAGATTTTCTTGTCCTACTACTCTTATGTACACTTACAAAGCTCTGTGGAATTATGACAAATTTTAAGCATATAAAAATGAAAAAATAGAAGCAGAAAAATTAAGAAAGCTATTAATTCGCGAAGTGAAATACAGAATTTTGCAACGTCTTTTCTTTCTTCATTAGCCCAGAGTTTAATAGAGAACATTGATGTCTACGATAGCCAGTATTTTCTGAATTTTTAGATATGTCATGAATATCACATTTTCTTTTTTGCTTCAGGAGTCACTTTTAAAGACAAAATACAGGAAAGGAAATCCATATTTCTTTCTTATGTTCCAAACCCTAGCATATTCTTAGCTTAGGACACTACTACTCATCTGGACACCATTAAGCAGAAGATTTGGTGCCATATATGTGCTTTCATAATGAAAGGAAAGCTCCTCATTTCATTAAGAAACTCAGACTGGCGCACTATAGTTTAAGTCACTCTCCACTCATTATGCTGCACCTTCAGTTATGTGAATAGTTTTGATGCAGATGAAAAATCGATATACATTTCATTAGAGATTAGGTCACTAAATGGAAAATGCAATAAACTCAACCACAGGTTTTTTCTCCTTCCAAAATCAGTGCAGTCATCCAGGTGCTACACGCGTGTTGCTACTGCTTCATGGTGCATTATAAGTTTGATCTCTAACAGAGTTTTTATGGGAACACAACAGCGAAGGAGTCAGTTCACAATATGTTTAAGTGCACTGTTTTAATGCGTATTGTCTTTCTTCTATCTTTCTTGGTTGTATTTCTTCTGTTTTCCTTTATCTTACATGCTGCACTTGTATTCTAATGTGACAACAGTTGCCTAATAAATCCCCTTCTTAACAGTAACTGTGTATCCAAAAATGCATCCCATACTTTCCTGTTCAAAATTATTATTTCTCCCAGTACAGGAAAAAGACTTATTTTTCAGACACCTTAGAGAGGTCATAAAGTACTATTGAGCACTGTAAATCATCTTGTTCAAGGACAATTTAGAGGCCAACACATGGGATAGGATCATGATATTTACTCTGGAGCAATTTCTTATGAAGAGCTGAATTTGAACAGGAATTTGCCAAAGTCTGTTGTTGGTAAGAAGAAATGTTCCACATAGGATTAAACCAGAAGCCTGAAGGGAAGAGGAAAGGTTCATCTTCAGCGCTGGAATAATGGCTAGGAAGAAACTCCAGAGCTGTTAAACCCCTGGAGGAGAAGGATTTCTTTCTCCCTTCTCCCACAGAGATAACCACAAGACATAAGGATCTGTCTAAAAGTTTGACCCCTTGATGTTTCATTTTCTTTGTAAGTTTAACTTTTGCTTCTGAAATAGGTGGCATAATAGTCTTAAGAATGGGTTTTTCATTAAAAATTTTTTTTTAGTAAAGTGTTTGAGTTATGTCCCTGTCTGAACTGATGAAAATCTCTGAAGGTCCATTTTTTCAGCAAAATACAGTTTTGAAAAACACTTCTATGTTCTATGAATTCAGTTGAAGTTTTTGTTTTGTTGGCTGGTTGCTTTTTTGCCAGCTGGATATTTTGAAAATCATGGATTGTGTTTTGCCCTACTACCTGAAAAACGTGGAAAAACCCCCAAAATTAGTCAACTAGACAAAAGACTTTAAAAGCTTTATTTCAGAATGTTTTTCTCATCTGAATCAGACTAACCTCATTGTTCTATGATACTTGAGAAAATAATTTGTATCAGTCTTGATGTTATTGTTTTCAAGGAAACCTGGTGTTCACTTTTACAGTGCATAATTTAGCCAAAAAATACATCACAAAACAGAGGCACTCCAGCAACCAGTGTACTTTAAAGAAATTAATCCAAAAGTCCAAATTTTTTTAATTTGTTATGTATGATTTAGTGACTTTTACTATTTGGAAGATTTTTATCCTATTCTGAAACATGACAGAAAGAAATGGTGTGTTATATGGAATGTAAATTTACAGTGAAAGGGGAAGGTGTGGAAGATGAAAGAAAATTTCAGAAAGGAAATTAAGGTGGCTTTCATCAATCTCCTGAATAGACTACCTTCTCCAATACTTCTGTCCTCAATTCCCCTTTACTTTAAGCCTTGTTGTTATGTGACAGCTTAAAAAAAAAAAAAAAAAGAAAAATAAGAAAACAAAACTGCATGCCCCAGTAACATTGTTTTCCAGTGACTGAGTAAATTAAGCTAGACTAGCTCTCATTTTCTTTTGTAGACCTTGCCTTCCTCAAAACGTGATACAATTGTAGGCATATATAAGCCAAGCTTTACTGATTGCTTCTTTCTATGAGGCAAACCATTTAAAAGTACAGCCTTCAGAATTCAGATACCAATCTTGGAAAGATTACCCAGTTGCCATGACGAAGCCCTTATGCATTTGAAGACACTCTTATCATGCTAAAATTTAATTCTTTCTCTGAGTTTTCTTTTTTCTTTAGCCATCCCTTTCACTGAAATGTACACCTTCTGCTAAGCCAATATCGTGCTTACCTCAGCTTCAATAGGATACCCTATATCTACTTCCTCTGAGTGTCATTTAACTATTTTATGTCCATGTATGTAAAATATTAGAATATTCCTAAGGTAAAGAAAGTAAACAAACAAAACCTACTCCTAACCAGAATCTTAAAATAGTAGATAGAAAAAAATAATTTTCCTTTTCCAATCAGTTGGCACAACAATACTCATTCTGTATCTGAAATGCTCAGCTTTGCTCTGGTTTGCTCTCAGGCTGAGGAATAGAGCATGTTGACACCACAGATATACCATGGTAAGGTGATTGTGGTACTTGCTTAGAATATAAAGAAGGTATTTTCAAGCTCCTTTATATTAAAGAGGATGTACAACCAGTTTCTCTGACTTCTTGAGAAATATCGACTGTTAGGTTAGTATGTAAGTAATTATTTCTATGCCTTTCTCCACATGGTATGGCATGTGAGTATCTGAAGCTACATTCTCAGGAAACTTCCAAGACAACCTGGGAGATTCCCTTTAAACTCAGGTATGAGAGTCAAAAAATCCCAGAAGGAGTTTAGCTATTGAGTTAGATTTTACTAGAGGCATAAATGAGTTTTTGCACATAAACCCCAAATTAGACAAGAGTTTGGTGTACTCCAATACTAGACAGGAAAGAGTGAGTCAGCATATGTAGAAGTGTTTCTTTTATATCAGGTGAATAAAACAAAGGATAAGGTGTTTAATAAATTAGGGAGTATTAATTCATTGTTCTGGAGGCATTAATATGGTCAGAATATAATCCCAGTTCCTCAAAGAAGAAAAACTCTTTAAGATAAAATTTCTTTAAGTTAAGTCACTCAGGCTCCCTTCAAGTTATAAAGTTACGAAAAGCAGTGCAAGACAGTTAACCACTCGGCTCATTATATCAAACGCAACTAATTGTTGCAGCGAAAATCTTCAAGGCACTCAAAATATGTCTTGCAGACATCAGATGCCTTTTTTTAAAGTTTGTGTGTGTGTCCCTGTTGATGACAATTCATGACCCCATAAGAACAATTTAAAAAAGAACTCAAAACCTACCTTAGAGCAACCAGAATTCATCCTTAGTATAGCCAAAAGACAGTTATCAAGCAACTCAGAGCCATAAGCCAACAAATGGACTTCAGAGCACCCAAAAATCATGCTGACATTTGATGCACGCTCTCTAGAGCAGTACGCTTGCTGAACTCAGAAAGAATAACTTCTGATTAATTCAGTTCAGTTAACTGTACTAGCTGAAGGATAGCTATCATTATTTAATCAGTTCCTCTCCATATATACTCCCTGATCAGCCATTTAGGAATGATTATAGAGAAAATTCGTCGAATGGCATTATCTGCAATATAGCGTGCTTTGGTTTAACTATCCCACTGGTCTAAGAACTTGTTTTATTTTACAAGAGAGAAGTTATTTGAAATGAGGAACAGGAGGGAGTTAGGACTGAAACAGTTGTTTCACAAAGCATGAAAAAGGAAAATTAATTAAGAGGTATGACAATTAAATTCTCTGTTTCACACTTTTGGTTTATGCTTAAAAGAAATATGTAAACAATTAAGGGGGTTTAGGTTTAAAAAGAGAGAGTGTGCCTATTCAGACAATACTCAGCAAGCGTAGAGGTAATTTCTGGAACAGATCACAGACCAATAGACTTACTAGCATGGTGTTGCAGCCTTTTAGCAAGCCTTGCCTATTTAGCATGTACATGTGAATTCAGAAACAGAGAAGTGTCTTATCCTGGAGTGTTGCAATAGTGATGGAGCAAACACATAATCAAGGACAACTCAAAAATATTTGCTGCTCTTACAGTAAGAATGAATATTTATTCCATTTCAGTTTTGCTGTCTGAAATTTTGATTTCCAAGTCTGAGGTGGCTGTGTATTTTCCCATTGTAATCGTAAGAGACCACATTGTCACAAGTCACATCCTCACATTAAATCTGTCTCTGGCTGGGATGAATTGCTCTCTCGAAGAGCTTTCTTTCTGCACTGATTGTATATACAACATGTTTAACATAAGCACATTATGCGATCCTATCTGCCTTAAAGCAGCTCTCCCTGGCCACCAGCTGCCTCTCTAGGACACAGAACTCATGAAGATCGTGTCATTCCTGTCATCAGCTGGCCTCCAAATCTCCATTTTCTGACATCCTAGGGCATCAAGAGATGGAGGAAGGCAGGATGTTCATTTGTACCTGAACAGCACTATGTTTTTATACACTATGGTCCAAAATATGGTATTGACTTTGCTAGTAACAGGGCTCATGTTTTGCACAAAGCCTCAGGACTCACTCAGACTTTTCAGGCCTTCTCTCTCAGACCCTTTATTGACCTGCCTGCAGCTTTGTTTCACTTGGTTTAACTGTGACAGTAATTTTTCTAATTAACCAGCCAATTTGGTTTGCTTTTGAATAACTTATGAACAGTGTCACCAACATTTTAGGATGAGATCTTAATGATAGCATAGAGAGGTTTTTGGTACTAAAGCACAGGTCTTGTGTCCATGGGGACACAGGATGTGGGGTAGAGATGCACAACTGTGGGATGAAAAGGGACAGAACATAAGCTAACACTGGAGACCCCTCAACTGTAAACCATGGGCATTCATTGAGACTTTTTCTCTATAGAACTATTCTTTCTTCTTCTGTAACAATTGGATCTGAACTAATAATGATTCTTGGATTAAACTGTTAAAATTTCAATTATACGAACTACAAATTATTGATTGGGTATATAAGGTGATTCCTCCTTGCCTGTAAACCAGATTTTGATCATTAACAGTTTGCACAGTTAAATTCTCTTCCTGTGGACAACTGAGAGAAGGTGCTTGGCTGTAAATAGGAACCTTTAGGTAAAACAGATTCTTTCCTATGCCACTTGATTTACAGATATTTACAGAGATCTATGACGTGGGCCTGGCAAAAATGGCAAGTGTGAATTAGATAAGTCTCCAGACTTCAGCAGCAGCAGCTGGAAGCAGCAAGAATTTCTAAGCAGTCATTAATAGAACTACAAAAATATGTTTACATGACTGAAAACAGCCCACCTGGTGTTCACCGTCATAACCAGGCAAAAAAAAGATTGTAAAGTTTAAAGATGAACAAAGCAGCACCTAGGCTTTCTCTTTTTCCAGAGCATTTTCTAGTATAATGAGCTTCTCAAATATCTGGAGGCAAGTCAGACTCTGAATTAAAATATCATTTTCTACTGATAGTCTTATATTCCTTTGTTCCTTGAAATTTTAAAGGATTGTTTCTGTATACCCTGTTTCAAAGTTTTTGATATCCCTACAGTGCTGTTAATCAATGGTTCCTTATTACCCCAGTACACTCATCTATCATGGTGGTAGCTTCTAGACAGATGCAGACTCTGAGAAAGATCACACCGGGATAACAGCAGAAGAGAAAAAAACAAACAGTGATACCCAACCAATTAAAGAAAGAACGCAATTATTTAGAAAATATGTCACACTGAGTGTTCTTAAACGTAGTCTTCAACAGTATCTGCTGAAATCAGTATCACCGTGTTTATTGGAAATGTCAGCTAGGTCATGTGACAAAGCATATGACATACTCTTATGATAGCGTCATGGACATAACTCTGTAAATTTAAACTGCCATTTTATTCAGCCTGAGAGACTGTGCACATGTGAAATAAATATTCTTTTGCTTAAATATCTTATTGTAATCTTTGTGTTTTTACAAGGTCTGAGTCTGTATGTGAATGTATTTGTGTGATTTCTTTCACTTTTCAAGTTGAGACTTTCTAAGAAGACAGGCTAACAGCTTTGCTAACTTCATTAGGATTTCTTCATTTAGGACTGTTCATCTCCATTTCAATCTTTCCATCTTGTAACTACTATTAAAACATTTTGAGAATAGTATCTGACTAGATATATGGGAAACAGTGCAAATGTGTTACAGAAATTTGATGAGTTATATTGAACATCCACATTGTAGACATTGACATACGACAGTCTATGTGTGTACCCTTTCTGACTAGTGGGAGAAAGAAGACTCTATTAGGGCACAGCTAATCTGACTGATCTCAGATATTTCATTTAGGGTGAAATAAATCATCCCTGTAAGTGTTTATTTCTCTTCATTGACTGTGAACAGAGTCTATCAGGATGAGCTCAGACATAGCCAACCACTAATTTTTTTTTTAAATCTTCCTTGAATTTTTTCAACTGAAATATGGTTAGCACAGAGACAAACTTTCAGTTTAACTCTGTTATTGCTTAGATATAATTAATTTGCTTATTTATTTATTGTAGCTTATGTTTTGGGGAAAAAAAGATTAAAGATTTTAAATAAATTCAGCATTTATTTCCAGTGGTTTGATCATCATAAATGACAAAATTTGTGCATGCTGACTTCTAAAGTTACAAGATAGGTTGCATTTCAAATATAAGTAGTAGGTTTTTTTCTGAAAACTCTGTCTTACTTATTCACCCTGACATTCAGGAGGGTGTTCTTAGTCTTGTTACAGAAAACTAAAATTATGCTTCAGACATAGTAAATAGGCAATTCTCATAGGTTATCTTTAAGAAAATTATTTTAAAAATTCACTAACTGAGGCTATTATCCAGGTTTTCCACAGAATTGTTATTCTCTGAATGTACCTGGTAGTAATACTTCCAATCAATAATGAGTGCATTTTTCCAAGTTTGCAAAATATGGGTAGCATGAATTAAAATGTATTCTGTGGCGGGTCAGGCCCCAAGCTGCCTCCGCCCCCCAGGCCGGGGATACCTCCTCGGAAGGAGGAGAATTGCCTGGGCGGGCCCCTGGGGGTATGAGCTTCTGGGTCCGCCCCTGATCTGTAGGCAAAGGCGTGCCCAGGGCTCCGACTCCGCCCTCTCTTCCAGCAAGTTCTGTTCAGTTATGTATCCCATTGGTTCATTTGAATTGTATCCTTCCCAGTTATGTAACTATTGGTTCTGTGCGCTTGTCCCCACCTTCTCCCTCTTCCCTCATTGGTTGTCCCTTCCCCTATATAACCGGCTGCCTCCAGGCAGTCGGTGCCATTTTGCCAAGCCATTCGCCATCTGCTTGGCGGTGGCCCTCCTTCCCTGCTCTCCCTCCCGATCACCATGAACCCGCTACCCCAATAAAGGAGAGCTCGGGGAGGAGCATTTTTCCCCCACCACCCTTTTCCTCGCCGGCCTCCTCTTTATTTTCGACTACTACAGTATTCAACTAGAAATAATAACAAATTTCTTAGAGAGAGAAATCCAAGTCTAGGATGTGTAGAATTGCGACTAAAGCCCCCAATCCTAAATAGAAGAGAAACTCTGGGAATCAAACAAGACAATTCATCTTGAAAAAGCTGGGCTGCAAAAACTCTTGAGAAAATACCTTAAGATTTTGGCAACTGAGTTTTGAAAATAGATAAAAATAAGAAATTTAGAAGGATATAAAGAGGTATGTGTAGTAAGTGGGACTTGGTGTCTAAGTATAGCACCAGCTAGGATGCACAAACATGCAAGGTATATATTTATATAGATGGATATAGATATACATATATATGTACATATATACCTGTATATACATATATACGTACATATATCTATAGATGCATAGATATGTTCATATGAAAGTATACATGGCTGAAGTTTAAGATACCCTACATATTTCATGTAAGATATTACACATGATGTATCTATCTGTACATGTCACAAATATTAATTTTTCTTTTAAAGCCCATGACAGCATGATCTAGATTTCTTCTGGTAAGATGGTAAAACAAATATCTGAGCCAGTTCTTACTTTGCAGGAAAACTTGTGTTGAATAGGACGAAAATATGAATAAGTACCACCATTTAATTTCCTGAAAATGGACTTCTGTAAATATTTCAGATAAAACAAAGAAAAGCACAATAAAAAGTAATTCCTTGGAGTTGTTTTGACCAAATTATTTTCTTATGGACAAAGATGAAGTACATGTTACAAATTTATAAATATACATATAAACATAAAATTAAAGATTTGTGAGTAGTACAGTTTGAATTTTATAATGATCTGCAGTGTCACGTTGATCTTGAATTTTGAGTACTTATGGCAGCAGAGAAAACAGTAACAGTCTTAATCATTATTGCATGACTTTTATTTTTTGTTTGATGGAACCACATTGTATGTGGAGAATTATTGATTAGATGATAGTAATCTTGGATGTTTGAATATGAAAAAAAATTAGTACCTATCTAAAGACATTTTTTTTTTTTTAACAGCAGATAAGATCCTTCATAATATTTTTGGTTCTCTGCTTCTGCATTGGGTTTTTATTATCTTTTCCTCATGTATTAGTCTTCTTAGGCTCTTTTTGCTGTTTCTTACTCTTAGAGGCACTAAAGATTTTTCCTGCCCAATCATATGTTATGTGATCTAATGGTAGTAATTTTAAAAGTGCTTTTCATGTTATTTCTTTAAAGAATGCAAAATCTAAGAATCCTGTCCTGTAGCCTACACTCAAGTAGGAATTTCCTAAAGAATTTAATTTAACAGAGACTGACATATTGAAGAAAATGTGGTTAACTGTAAGACTTGTTGCTCAGATGCTTACAGTTGGACATTCTGATCTTGTCTTATTCTGGAAAAAAACTGAAACTGAAAATTATAGATAACAACAACACTCAGTTAACAGTGATAAGAAATATTAACTCAGTGTCCTGGTAGAAGATCTAGTTACATACAAATATATCAACTAAAATTTCTTGTCTGAAAATGCAGCATTTGACTGCTAGGAGGAGAGTGACAATATCTTGAAAGAGATCAGGATCATAAAGATGACAGGGCACAACAATTTAATAGTTATGACATGAAATTTAACAATTTAATAGTTATAATGGGAAATTCCAGGAGGTCTAATTTTAAAATAGAGTATAGAAAATGCTTGTTGAAATAAGAAATCCCCATTTTTTTTCCACTTGTAAAGGAATAATTATTACAATAACAATTCTTCTGATCAAATCTTGTCAGACTTCAAGAAAGGAGGCCACATCTGGATTACTGTGCCCAGTTGTGGAATTGCCATCCCTGGAGACATTCAAGAACCATCTGCACACAATCCTGTGCAATATGCTTCAGGATGGCCCTCCCTGAGCAGTGAGGTTGGACTAGATGACCCCTGCTGTTACTTCCAACCTGACCCATTCTGTGTTTCTCTGAAAGGCACATTAATTTTTGGTTATTTATTCTTACTAGGACATACTTGAAATAAGAAAAATTGGGGGGGAAGGAAAGAGGCAGAAAGTTTCAGACATAGACACAGTGGAAAATCATGATCATTTCAACCCCTTTCCTGCAGAGTTTTATTTTTTTGACATCTAGTCATCTACCAGGGTAAGTACAGAAGCTCTTAGGCTTCGTGTGCTATTTGTGTATTCTTTTACCACTGTGTAGGAGATGAACATGCCAATTTATCCCAGGAAAGGTCATTTAACAAACATATTTACCATATTGTTTAGCATTTATTAGTAAAGTACTAGTTACCAATTAAATATCAGAACTTCTAACTGTGTGTTTAATTTGTATAATTATGCAGTACAGTTGATAGATTTTACTTTAGGTGGCAATATATCTTTATTAGAAATCAGAATCTTAGCAGAAAATAATGATAAGCAAGTTGAAGATATTCACTTAAATCTAGTGTCCCTAATATTAATGGTTATCACTTTGTTTTTCCTTTTGCATAAATTACAACAGTTTTTATTTCTAGAGATAAATACAATCTCATTCTGCATCCATATTTCCTCAGTAGCTAAGAAATTTGTAATTCAGGAGTAAGAAGAAACATGGTTCATTCTAATCTCTGGCCATGGAAGGTTTTTTTGGTGTTTGTCGATGAGAAATGTGTTCAAATGACCCACTGAAGTTGTTCTTAAAGCCTGTTGTATTTTCAGCAAAATAAAGACTTTTGGCTTACTGAAATTATCAATTTATCAAAAGGATAAATTGTTGACAACACTACCTAGTTGAGAAAAAAAAAAAAAAAAAAGACAAACTTTCAAATGCATGCATTAAAAAATAATATATGTATTAATGTGATTCCATTCAGATTCACAGAAGTAGTAATACCAAAAGTAAAAAAATAATTCTTTAAATATGGAGAACCTAAGGATTAAATGAGGATAATTATTTGGTTTTTGCTTGATAATGAGATCCGTATTCTGGTCTGTAGGTGGAATCCATGCAGTTAGATGTTGACCTAAGTACAGATTTTTCAAAGAACTATAGATCATAAAAAGTTAAGATTCATAGAATATAGAAGGGAGTTAAAGAACGACATATTAAGTCTCAAGTTATGAGTAGGTGCTCAAAATTTGCCTTCTGTAGTGTACAAACACATAAAGACTCAAGGAATTCCTTATGTTAGCTAGATCATTACTTTCTTTCTGAAACAGGTTCTGATTTTTTTCAAAACAGGAAAACATGCATTTTCACCTATTTTTCCTATTTCCTCACAATTTTTAGTGCTGTCATTTTCTATTCAGCCCCAAAGATACGTGAGTAGTTTATGTAGGTGTTTGGAAAGTTAGTATCTGAAAAATTCCTGAATTTGATTTTGGCTTGATTCCAGTTCCGTTCGTAGTCACATAAAATGAAGAGCTCCAAAAAAAGATTTTATTCTTTGGAAATTCAATATATACTCTAAAGACCTGGAAAAGTATCAGAGAAGTTCATGAAGAGTCATTGTAAAGAGATGAAACAGTAGATCTTGCTGTCATGAAACGTGAATTCCACTGGCAGCATATAACAAATATAGTTAAACATTAAAATTCATTTTTAACATTAAATATCTTGTATGTCTGGAACTCATGCACTTTACATATAAAACACTCTAAAGGTCAGGAAATCAATCACCTGTGTTTTACTTGTCATCTCTATTAGTTTAAGCCAATAAAAAATAATGAATACTTCTTTGTATTACAGTTCTGTCTTGGCCTAATTGATCCTCTATAAAGCTATTATAAAGGTCACAAAATGATAAGTCAAAGACTATTGAGGCGCAGGAGGGCACAAGGTAAGATAAACATGTCACCTATTCTGGAATGGAGTCAGGTTATTTCCTGTATTAGGAGGTAAATGTTAGCTAAACCCAAACCACTATGGTGCTAAAGGTCTTCCCGTGTTTCTATTGTGTAACTTTATTTTTCATTATTTAAACACGTGAATAGTAATATTATCATAGGGTTGGTTCTTCTAAAATGTGAGATAGACTGTTAAATGTTGACATTCTTTCTCACAAAATTACTTATACAATATGACTGCATATTGGATGCTTGTGCAATCACTCCTCTTAACTGTACAGTAGCTGTTTAGATCGTTTGGAAGAAGAGTAAGTTTGAATTTTTTTAATTGAATTATTTTTATATAATTTTAAGATTTTAATGATTTGCTGGTGGATTTAGTATTGTCAGCTTCCTTCTGCAAGGGAAAGAACTACATTTTTTACTGAAGAAAATCCATTTTGGTTTTGGACAAAAAATCTAGAACCCCTCAACCTTTGTTCCATCTGGTTTTTAATACCTTTTACCATTACACCGCTGTAATTACTTCCGTTATAATTTATTTCAAATTAGCGAGTATGGGGGCATGAATAAAATCGGAAAAACTAGTCCACTTTACAAAGAAAAGTAATATAGATACATTTTTATCTCAGAAGAGTCCTCTTTTTCAGTGTTCATGAACCTTCCAGAATTACTTCCTTACACTTCAGAATTTATGCCATGTGGAGGGCTCCCATTTTAATTGTATCAATGTTCTAACCAGGTTCTAACAGAAGACAACTTGAGAACTTGCTTGGACAGAGCCATGGGTAAAATGAACATGGGTAACTTGTGGACAAAAGTAGTAGGAATGTATGAGAAGCAGCTTTTACATCTACCTTCTCAGCATGCTGCAATTAGATGTTGGCATCTTACAGCTGGAGTTATGGGAATCTGCTCATCCCTGTGAGAGCAGAACAGAAGTAACAGGCAGTAAATACTGGAGGGGAATGTATTTCTGAAGTTTTGAGTACTTAATCAAAACCAGACAAACAGGCAACTCCAAAAACATACCCAGGGGAATTCCTTGAAAAGCTCATTGGGATACATGGATGCACAGTACAACTGTGCTATTGTTATTACTCAGTGCTTGGTATTTTAGACACTCCTCTCATTCTACAAACAAACAAACTGCCAGAGGCCCTGAAAATAATTCAAAATGGATTGAGACTTTAACCTACTAAATGTAACTTTGTTAAGGAGATACTAATCACTTGATTAAATAATTTTCTACTCTTCTAAACAATCAAAATTAGATTTTTGAAATTATGGTGTTAATTAATATAACATACACAAGTACATTATGTTACTTTTGGCAAAACTGTGATCAGTCAGTACTATATGCATGAAATACAGAGTTTTCCACAGGATATTTCTTATACTTCTTAAAAGGACAAAAAATTATCTCAACTGCTTGGGTATGGTTGTTATGAGATGAAATAGAGACACTAGGATACTACAAAGGAAAGGCATATCAAAACTGCAGTGTGTAGACTGCATCACAGAATGCAGAGCTTCCCCATTTTCTGAAGGTTAAAATCTCATTAGTTCCAGGTCATAAATCCATGCATGTTAAAAGACATATATCTATATAATAGAACTATTTTTATTACATATCTCTGAATCATACGAGTACAGAATTGATTGGACTGTGAAGTACTACAAATTCCATAGCTTCCCCTAACCTGTCCCTCAATATATTTTTTCTGACATAATAAATACAATGTAACAAAAATATGCAATTTAAAAGTCTATTTTCAAAAATGGAAACATGTAAGAAACATATGCTTAGAAAGAGCATTCCAAGTCAATGAACGTAATGAACTTTACAAACTTTAAAAATTTATTAAACTCTGACTTAAAATCATACTGGTTATTTTGGTGAAATTTCTTGAATGATTATTTTGACAGTATGGATTAATTCAGGTCCAATTAGTGTCAGGGCTGAAGCCTGAAGTAAAACCGGCCCCCCCAAAAAAAGACCTTGATTACATCCTCCCAGTACTACCTGACTAATATGAACTGGAAAACAAGAAATAGATGGACTTCGTTTTGCCACTGTTGCTAACACTGCTGCTAACACTAAAATTAAACCACATTAAACAGCAGGTCCATGTAGGTTTATACTCTGTTTATTACAGTGGCCAAAAGTAGATGTTTGGGGAGAAATCATCGAATCATTTAGGTTGAAAAAGACCTCTAAGATCATGGAGTCCAACTGCAAACCTGGAACCACCAAGGCCACCACTAAATCACATCCCTAACCACATTTACAGGGATGTGAGATTAGGATAAATACGTGGTGAATCCCATTCTTATGTGTTTCTCCTCAGAAGAATAACAGTTTTCTGAAATTTCCTATGTAACGGTTCATTCTAATATCATTTTGAAAACAAACAAACTAGCTAATTCATTTTCTTCATGAAGGCTATATTAATACATGTCTTCTAAAATCTGACAAACCTGTATAATGCCACCATTCAAATGAGAAAAAAAGTAATAAAAACCACAATAAGCAAGGCTTCTTATCACTAATGCTTGTCTCTTCATGTGAAATACCTTGAAGCACAATTAAAAGCTATTTTCATAAACACTAAAGACCAAATGACAACAAAAAAATTGAGAATTTCTGGTGTATTTTTATAGTCTGTTGACTCACTTTCAAAGTGCAGTAATTCACAGCAGTTTTCTGAGTGTTTAATGTAAAAGTCTGAGAGGATGTAATGTAATGTATTAATAACTGCTTTAAGCAATGTTTTTCTTGATATTAGAATCCTGTCATATTCACATTTAGAGTCTTACCTTGCTTTCTAAGATTTCTGGTCTATGAAATACAAATTACTTCAATATGTATCAGAGATATTAGGAATTTTCTTATCAATCTGTAACCATCTAGAATTTCAAAACTTTGGTTACCCACATGTAGTTATCTGTGACACAAATTCAACGGAGTGCTGATATCCATCTGGAATAGCAGAGAAAGTTCATCGTCTTAAATAACTTTAAACACCTTTATGTGAGCATCTGAATCAGGTCCCTTTGCCTTCCAAACATTTTTTTACACATATTTTTCACATAGACGTTTGAAAATATCTCCTCTTAAGCTCTTGTCAAGGTTAATAATGCTTCTAGGAAACAATTCATTTTGATAATATGAGACTTAACAATTATAAAGAAACATGCCATCTAACACATACTATGAAAATATTTATATATCAAGTAATTTGAAAATCCCTTACTTCTTCTGCTAAGAAGTACAAAAGATGTAATTTATTTAAAAAAAATTAAAACCTTTTTGAGGTGAAGTCTGATTCATTATACAAATAATTTAAAATTTCAATTTCAGTTTTTAACAGAGACAAATGACATCATTTATTATTCAGTACAATATATCTGTCACTATTCTTTTTACACTGATCTCTAACTTCTTGCAAGCTTTTAAGATAATCTAGACAAGTTTCTAAAATATTGGTGTTGAAAACAACCAAAATTTTATATAAATATATATGTTATTTTAAAATTATATAAAGGTATTACCTAAGCATATTATTTGAGGAAGATATCTGATAAAACAATGCTTTGTAATGTAGCAGAGAAAGCATAAATAGAAACAGTGTTGCCAGCTGAAGCAGGGGAAAATTAAATGAAAATGAATACAATAGTTGTAGATTTTTAAGTTGGGTAATTAGTCATTGCAGCAGATTGTGAGGAAACAAAGCATAAGTTCTATGTCCAGTAAATATACTCTATTTCAAACAAAAGCATGTTACACTTATTGCAGGAAAACTACCATTAGAAAAATCAAATTAATTTTTGTTACCCAGTCCTTTTAGCCATAAAATGTATGAAGTCTTATCACTTTTACATATAGTGCTTAAAAATTTTGTCAAAGACAAAATTGGTAAAACATAGAATCAAATTCTACCCACATTTATAGAAGTTGCTTTAAACTTAACTGAATTATATTTTTAAAAAATAATAATTTGTCATTTTTACGTTACCTTCATAACCCACATCCTTTTTTCCCCTGCAAATCTATTATTTTTTGCATTTTTTCACATGTGTACACCTCACATAAGTGATTATATCCCGTGATTTTGCAGCAAAATTAATATCCAAAGCTTAAGCAGATTGAAAATGATTCACTACTAGTGCATTCCTTTTAATGTCTACATTAAGATTTTGATTCTTCTCAGAAGTTAATTAGAAAGAACTCCACTGTAATAAGCAGATTTATATGAGCCTGAGAGGAAGAGATGTCTCTAAATAGGCATGTTTCAGGTATTGATCTTTATGAAGTACTTAGATATGTGCTCCCTATGTATACTAAATCTGCTTGATGTGTTCTGGAGAGCAACCAGGCAGAAAAATTTTGAGTTTAGATGGCTTGGAATTTTGCATAAATATGTAACTTGATAATGCTGCTCAGAAATATTAGGTTGTTTGCCAAGTGAATCACAAACATTTCATTAATACCAGGCTGACCCAGCTTCACAGGCTGGGAAAACTGCTCCTAAGAACACCTCTGGCACAATAAATACCCAGTTAATAAAACGTATAAGTCTGTAGCATTGGAATTCTTTAGCCACAAGGTGGTTTGACGTAGTGGAAATGAGTAATTAGGTTTTGATAATTGCTGAATTTGCATGAAAATTTGGTATTGCAAATAATATTGTACAACAAGCATATGTGAGGTTTCCATGTAACATGAAAGATCCATTAGATGTTAATTAAAACTTCTGTGATTTCAAAAACAGTGTATACACTGTTAATCACAGAATACATTGAAGCAAATGGATGCATTGAAGTATATTTTTGGTAATTTTGTCCTCAATCCCTCTTAGTGTTTGTAGCCACTATGCTGCTAAATAGATCTTTCATTGAATACATCAGAACATCTGAAGGCCTTTGATAAAAAAGCTAATGGAATACAGATAAAATGTTAGCTTTATGAAGAAATTGCATGTATAAGGAAAGAAGTGACCTTCTGGACCTTTGCATATCAGCCTGAAGTGTTCTTCACCACACAGGAACAAAATATGTCTATACACTCCTTTTTTAATATTGTGCTATAAGTCAGCAATATTTTAGGCTAAATATAAAAGATAGGCATTTTTATCTGTACTAAAAGAGGATAATAGACAGTCCCTTTCACTGCTCAACTGTTACCATGAATAGAATTAAAAATTGGTTTATAGATTAGGACTCCATCGTTGTAGGGTCTACATTAGGACAACAAAAAAAAACCAAAGTAAAAATATTGGGGTTTAGTTTTGTCAGACTCTAAAAACTACTAATAAGCATGTGCTTACCAAAACCTCATTACTACAGAAGGATTATTTCATTATGGAAAAGAATGTGAACTATGTCTCACAAAAACAAAAAATATGCAACATTTATGTATTTGAGAAATTAAATTCTGGCTTCAATGAAGAAAAATAAGATCTAAAGGATGAAGGTGGGTTTCACCTGCTCTAACACTGGAATTATTTAGATGTGGAAGTCCTCATCTGAGATAGTAATTTAATTTTTTTATAGAAAAAAATTTAAGAAACAGATAAAAATGTTACCTTAAGTCATGGTTTATCTATTCTGTTTTTGTCAATTATTTTTGAATAAGGTGAATTGCATCCTAGAATGGCTTATTTCTCTCCATTAATTGTAAGAGAAGGCTACAAATCAAGAGATTTGCTCACTTGGTAAGAGCCTGGTGCTAAGAACACCAAGATTGTGGGTTCAATCCCCTTATAGGCCATTCACTTAAGAATTGGACTTGACGATCCTTGCAGGTCCCTTCCAACTCAGAATATTCTGTGATCTGGAAATAAAGATTAAACATTTCTATGATTATATATAGTTTCCATACAGTAGGTGTTGACATTTCAGCAAGATGAATTCTACCATCAGGTGCACTAGAAGTAGGAGCTTACTCTGGGAATATTCTTCTGGATATAAAGAGATGCTTAAATTCTTTCTACCTTGATGTCTGAAAAAAATATTATTTCCTTTAATTCTTAATTCAGTTATAGTGAATGTAGAGAAAACCAGGACATTGTATGATTTTCTGTATCAGATACCTGAAAGCAGAGTGGGTGAAAGTTGTGGAAAAGGTAAGGAAGGCCCTAAACCTTAGTATTCAGAGTAGAGTGGAGCAGGCCTGAAAAAACCTATGAAAACATTTGCTGATTTGACCCTCTGAAACAAAGGACACTGGAATAGGGAAAGATACTGTGCAGATGCCACAGCCTTACTGTTTTAAGGCGCTTTCAAATTGAGAAAGGGAGAAAAAGATCTGACCCTAGTCAGACAAAAGTGCAGCACTGTCTCACATATTCTAAATGTTAGAAATGTCAGGATGAAGCCAATGTTGCAGTGAAGTATTTAATGGTCACTAACTTTTATGGACCACTGAGAGTAAATAACAAATGTATAGATGCTGATTATCCTGCACAATGCAATGTAGTCCCATTTTAAGAAGTGTTTTGAAATCAGATTACTCCAAACCTAGCAAACAACCAACCCAATGGGCAGTTCTGGGGGACCCAAAATCAACAACACTGTAAGGTCACAGAGCTTTTAGCTCTCCTGACTCAGTCAATGCTCTCAGGTGCATGGTGTGATTCTGGGATTTTCCTGTGCAGAGCCAGTCCTTGTGGGTCCCTTCCAGCTCAGGATATTCTATGACTCTCTGCATTAAGTATTCACCAAGACAGATCTAACCTCTCTCTACAGCAAAGCTTCTTCCATTTGTGAGTTTCAAATTAATAGCTTGCATGGTAAAGAGAAGCATTCTGTCATCTTTAATTCAATTGGAGATTTGTATAAATATCAGCATCCAAATCAAAAACAAATCCAAATATGCCTTCTGGCATTATCAAGGGACTGATTGCAACTGATCCAAAAACTTATCTAAGAATATTCATGCCTATCTGTTTTATAGAATAAATATCCAATTTCGATCCAATGCTAAGTTCCCATGTCTGTTGTTTAAATTCAATGGTTTAAAAGTGATACAGATTGTACTCAGAATTAAATTAAAAAGGATGCCACTATGCTCCCGTTACTTAGTTCTGCTTCCCTCTCAATGTGCAATAATGAGGGAACTGATATGCTTTTTGCCGTGGGCATTATAACTTGTGTTTTGTTTAGAACCAGTCTGCATACTATTACTTTTACTAAATACATGTCAAACTTAAAAGTAGGCATAGTGATTTTTTTGAAAACATCAGTATATTTTTTTTTCAGAGACTCCCTCTCTTTTCTTCTCCACCACCTAAACTTTAAATTATGCCAGTCAGAATATACAACATAACAAAAATGGGAATTCAAGCCAAGCTTTTGCAAATGTCTTCTGACATCATGAGAATATGAAATCAAATCAAAGGTAAAAATAAATGTTGTATTCCAGGCACTGGACTAGGGGCAGCTAGTTGCATTACCGAGGTGACACTAAAGGTCCCTGTGGGAAAGTGTTCAGTGAAGAGCAATAAAACAGCCTTTGTAAGCTAATTCCCAGAGCAGCAGTAGCCTGACACTGCCCAACAGCAAAGGCAAAGAAGGGGATAAAAGGAGAATAAGAGAATCACTATACTCTTACTATGCCATAGAAACAGAAGTGCTTTTTAATAGGAGTTATAAGTGAGATCATGACAATAATATTTTTTATGGGTCTTTTTCTCCTGTTTTTACACCTGTTTTAGGGGAAGTGGTAATAGAAACCACATGTCGTGAAAACTGGAATTATAGGGACATGATGATTTGCCAGTGTCATTCCTAATGATATTGGCTGTCATGCTCTTGAAGACTCGCAAAAGGGTAGAGATTACTTATTACATGTGGATGTCTACCTCTTTTCTAAGTACTATTTTTTTTCTGGTTTGGCCCATCTCAGTTGTGCATGCCAAATGTTTTGATCTATGGTCTATTAGTACAGCACTCTTTCAGTCAATTACAATTGAATGTTTTGCACTCTTTTTTTTTTTTTTTTCCCAATAAGACTTAATCATTTTCATGAAAGATTTAATTATCCATCTTCCTTCCAGGAAAATAAATCTATTTTCTTGACATTTAGTTAAATTAAGGCATTGTGGTTTCAATTAAAAAAAAAAGTGTAATGCAATTTACATACTAATCTGAGACTGAATGGAGAACAGCCTTTGTTAAGAGTGAAATAACCTGTTTTAAAAATTAACTAAGGCCACACTGTGAATCCCTTCTCTTTGGTGTTGCCAAGTTCTTGTGTGGCCAGGTATTGGTGGTGGGGAGGAGTTTTCTGTGAGAAGATGCCAGGTGCTTCACCCACATGCAGCAGAACCAATGCCAGCTAGCCCCAGGATGGATGCACTTCTGGCCAAGACCAAGCCAATCAGGAATGAGAGTAACACCCCTGTGATAACATATTTAAGAAGGAAAAAGAAAGTTATTGCATAGTTGTAATTTGTAAGTGCAGCCAAGAAGAGCAGGGTGAGACTGTGTGATAGGAACAGCCCTGCAGACACCAAGGTCAGCACAGAAGGAGGGGGAGGAAGTGCTCCAGGTGCCAGAGATGGGATTCCTCTGCAGCCTGTGGTGAAGACCATGGAGAAGCAGGCAGTCCCCCCGACACTTCCACAGGAGTGCAGAGATCCACCTGCAGATTGTGGAGGAGACCCATGCCTGAAAGGATGCTGTGAACACGTGGGAAGCCTGTGCAGGAGAAGGCTCTTGGCAGGGACCTGCTGACCTGTGAAGAGAGGAGCCCACATTGAAACAGGTTTACTAGTAGGACTTGTTACCCCATGGGGAACCCTCAGTGAAGCAGGTTGTGCCTGAAGGACCGCACCTCATGGAAAAGTGATCTACATTGGAGCAACTCATGGAGAATTGTTGCCCATGGATGGACTGACATTAGAGAAGTTTGTGGAGGTCTGTCTCTCATGGGAGGGACACCACACTGGCTCTCCCTGAGCAGCAGGAGAAAGAGTGTGTGGTGAACTGACCATAACCCACACTCCCTGTCTCCCTGAGCTGCTGAGGGGGAGAAGATAGAACTTGGGAAGGGTGAGGGGAAGGTGGTTTTAAGATTTATTTTACTTATCATTCTCCTGCTCTGATTTTGATTAGTTATAAATTCAGCTGATTTCCCCAATTTGAGTCTGGTTTGGTTTTGACAGTATTTAATGAGTAATGTCTCTCAGTCCTTAACTCATGAACCTTTGTTATGTTTCCTCTCCCCTCTCCAGCTGAGAAGGGAAGTGACGGAGCAGCTTTGGTGGGTGCCTGTCATCCAGTCAGTGTCAACCCACTACAGTTCCATATTCACTACAACTGAATGAGTGCCAGTGTACTTAAAGAATTCTTGATGCAAAAAAACCTCAACAAAACAACACAAACCAAAACCAAAACCAACCAACCAAAAAAAAAAAAAACCCCACCGAAAAAGTCTCAAAAGGAGGTGATGAGGTTGAAATGAAACCTTAGAACTACCAAGTCCAAGCTTTGCTTTTAACAGGCATCTTCTATTATATAGATCTTTTTAGATACCATTCAGATAGCATGCTAATTGCTATTTTTATATATTATTTGAAAATTTATTTACAGTGGAAGACTACTCCGGAGCCTCACTACTGTGGTGATTAAAGTTCTCCAATTTTCCAAATTTCTGAACTCAGATTGATCTCAGACCTTGTCTTCTGTAGCCAAAAAATAATAATAAAAAAAGCATTTCCCTTAGTCTGTTCCCTTCCTTTTAAGTGTTTATACAGCAAGCCTCTTAAGAGCTCATATTCACTTGCCACCTACCTTGCTTAACCTCCTTTTTTGCATGAAAAGTTGTCCATTCCCTGATCAGTCTTGTACTGCTTTCTCTATACTTCTTCAAATTTCAACTGAATAGGAAGCAGGATCTTATTTTTCACATTCTGGTAAACTTTCTTTTTTTTTTCACTACAGTTTTAGAATAGGAATTGAATGTAAGACAGGATTTTTCAGTATATTATGATGTCACAAATGTATTTTGAGGACTTTGGTGTTCAGAAAAGTATGAATTATTCTGTTTTTGTATAGTGAGCATACATCTTTCAGCTCAGGGATAATTTGTGCAATTATTACTAACTTGAAAAAAGTGAAGTAATTCCAGATTGTTAAGTTCAGATGAACATAGCTTTATATATATATGAAAAGAGCTTGGAAAACTGTTTTGTTTTAGAATTAGTGTCATGCTGTCAGTTTCTTATAAGTGTAAGTTTATCAGATTTTTCCAGAACTGTTCTAAAACTGTAAATGCTTCCAATTTACATTTATCCAACACTGTAAGTTTTTGATTTAGAATTAAGTTTGAAATATCATAACTTGAAAATGATTGAAAACAGCATAAGAGGAAATTATGTCTGTATGAATTAAAACTTAATAATTAAGTATAAAAGAAAATTAAGGGATTACATGTATTCCTTTTTTATATCAATGTGTCAAAAGAAAAACATGAAGAACTGTGTTAGGTTAACCTTCATCTACAGCCAATCTCCCACCTAGCTGTTCATTTGCTCTTCCTCCTTAAAGGGACACAGGGATGAAATAGGATGAGAAAGCTTGTGGGTCAATATAGACACACTTTAGAATGGGGTCTTCCATAAGCTCCAGAAGAATAACTGCTCTGGCCTTAAAGCACCTCCTCCCTTCTTCTCTTACCTCTTTGCTCACAGGGCTACCACCTTTTAAATTCACTCCTCACTGCCATGCACCTTTTTTCCTTTTCTGAAATACATTTTCTCCAAGGCACCACTATCTTTGCTGAAGACTGCAGTGGGTCCATGAGATGCAGTTGGAATTGGTTGTGTCCATTCAGCCACACCTGGGCAGCTGCTGCAAGAATTTGTGTTAGATTTTTTTCTTAGAAATTCAAAGGCTAGCACCAAATATAGCGAGCAATAAAGAAGTGTACCTTTTCAGAAGTACAAAATGGTATATCTTAAAATGGCTTAAAATACTTGATTCAAGACATATATTACTGAAATAACCAAGTAGTTCCAATTGTTTTTCACCAAATGATTGATGCTCAACAACATTTTAAAGTTCTATTGTAAGCTTGTCTTAAAACTGAAAGGACGAACTTTAGGCATAAATTGAAGTGGGATGTACATAGGAACAATTATTTAATCATTTCTTCCTACATGGAAACCCACAGAAGAAGTTCAGATAATAGAAGTGGAAACTTTATGACCATGCTTGAAAAAGTCTGCAGTTTTAACCCACATGTCTCTGTCTCTTTGTGTTTCCTGATTTTTTTTTTCTGTCATATAGCTTTATATTTACTGAAAAATACATGTAGTCACTTAAAAAAGGTGGAGTTATTTATTGGACTGAACGCATAAAATTGAAATTACAAATTTGACGGAAATTCAGAGTGCATTACAGTCCTGCCCAGTAAGATACTATTGAACTGAAATTTTACTATATTTCTGAAAATTAAGTGCCTAACCACAAAAGAAATAATCAAAATAGGTTTGGTGTCTCTGAGGACAGATTTTTTTTCTTTGTTTTTTTTCAGCAGTCCTTGTGTTAACTTACTTGGACTACTTTTTCTTTCCAACATTGCCCCTTCAGTTGTAATGATAAAATAAATTAAAAAAAAAAAAAATTTAGCCACAGAGAGAGCTTCATTACTTCCTTACTGAATCACCTCCACTAACTGTTTTGATGCACAAATACCCCTCAGCCATTTCATGAGCTGACCAAATGGCTCTTCTCTGGAAATGAGTGATGAGTAGTAGAAGAAAAAGGCTGCTTTAAAGTTTTTAATTTGTCAGGAAGAGAAAGACTGATCAGCTCCCTTTGCACATCTGCAGAATGTCATAAGCATCATGTCCTGAAGATTTCTATTGACTATAAAGTAAATTAATATGAAATGTGAGGTGCCTTTATCCACTTTGCATTTGGTCTGGCTAATGTCTGCCAGAAAGAGGAGCATACTAATAAGCTTTTTGCATAAATTAGTGTTGATCTATGGGGATTGCAAGATGGGCATAGAAAAGGTTAACATTTGAGGAGAGTATGTCTAAATAAAGATACACCTTGGACAAAACTAATGCCAACTTTCCTCTTGACACTATATAGGCAGACATACCAGAATTACAGAATGAAATGATGACCGAGCAACAGGAAATCTGTCTCAGGAGCAAAAGGAGCACATCTTAGGTTTTGGACATTGCTACATTTTACATTAGGTTATGCTAGATTTAAAACAGGAGCAGTAAAATTAACTCTGAGATGACAGAACACAATCTTGCAGCTCCACCCATTACCGTCTGGACAGATTTAGGCCCTGGCTGACTAGCTTGCTCTCTTTGCTGATATAGTTCACCTCCATCTGAAAGGTAAAAAACATTTTTATGCAAGGTATTTCATGGCATGGCAGTCAAGATCTCTTTTGCCCATGGGAAGGTGATTTCAAGTCTGCACAGACTTGGATATAATTCTATGAGTTTGCATGTGGAAACTGCCTGGAGTTCGGATTGTGAGATTCCTGTTTCAGAGAAAAATGCACCAGAAATTGCAAATGCTCTAGAAATTATACAAATGCTTGGACTGTCCTTTCTCATGCCCTGCCTTTCTTATGAGTTTCTTCTTAGACAGAAGTTGAGCACACCGAAAATGGAAAAAGTACTATTGTCATTTTGTTCCCTGTTGTTTTGGTTTGAAAGACAGGTGTCTGCTAAGGAAGGTGACAACCTTCCTTAGAATAGAGAATGTGAACCCCCTTCCCTCTGAATTATTATAGCTTTTGAATCAAGGGCTTTCAGGCAAAGATATGGGAAAAGGAATAACAGTTCTTTACAAATAAGAGGCAAACAGGCAACAACAACAATAGTAACAACAAACAAAACCAAAAACTCAGTGGCAGATGTCCCTGGGCTGCCAGGCACCTTCCCGTTTGGTGCAGTCACGGTCACGGCCAGCAGGGGCGCTGTTGGCTCCTGGCGGGCAGGGCAGGTGCGATGACTCCCGGGGAGCTGCAGGGGGCGCCGTGGGGCGAGGGGAGGTCTGTGTCCCATGGGAAATGGCAGACGGGCTGGGCGGCAGGACAAGATGCAGCAGGAGGGGCTGGGCAGGCAGCTCAGAGCAGGGAGCTGGAGCGGCAGGATGGGCTCACCCGGGGTTAGCCACCAAAAAGGTGGCAGAGCTCTGCCGTTGTGGCAGGCAGGGCACGGGGCAGCGGCAGCCGGGTCCCCTTCCACTGCAGTGCAGCTGGGAAATGCACCTCCAGGAGGGGAGAAGGGGGTTGGAGTCCCGTGCCCCTTTCGCAAGTGAAAGCTCACCCACCAGGTAGAGAAAGCAGTGCAGAGCCGAGCTTTTTCTGCAGTCGCAGCCAAAAGGAGCCAGCAGTTCCACTCACTGTTGCTTCTCCGAAGTTCGGGGGGCAAGTAAGTTTACTGAATGGCCAGATCTCACCTCCCCTCACCCCACCCTGGCCACATCTTCTGTCTCTTAAAAAAAGAGTAAATTGTCCTTAAATACCTGGTCGTTTGCTACCTAGCAACAGAAGGGGAAAAATTCTACCCTCCCAACCTTCAACACCTATAAACTCAGTGAAAAATGGTTCAGCTAATTAAATAACCAGATAATGAGGACTGCCTTTACTCTATAGACACTGGACAAAAAGATCTAGCCTAAGTGCATGTGAGCCCTAACTGCCTACCTTTTTTTTATTTTAGAAAATTTTGATTGCTTTCAGAAATAAATGCCTATAATTAATATCCTAAATTAGCATTTGCAAATTTAAAGTGATGGCCTGAATTCCAAAAATGTTAAACAACCAAATGAATTAATTGCAAGGTTTTAGTAGCTGAAAATCTTCGTTTATTATACACAAACAGACAGAGGAACTCACATCTAAATGTGGAGTTCACACCTTAGAGAGATAGGATTATAAAACTCTCTTTGGGAAAAACAAAAACCCAAACAAATATACAAGTGCATAGCAAACTTCATTTACTCAAAATACAGTCTAATTTCTCTAAATATATCTGTATTTTATTCTGCTACATGACAAAGAAGAAAAGAATTCATCTTTCTCTTTTCACAAAATCACAGAATAATCAAAGTTGGAAGAGACCTTCAAGATCATCTAGTCCAACTGCCAACCTCACAGCAGCATAATCATTCCTAAATCACATCCCTAACTGTCACATCCAGACACCTTTTGAACACTTACAGAAACTCCACTACCCCTCTAGGCAACTTTTCTAGATAACCAGGACTGCTAGCAAATGACAGAAAGTGGATTGGTGAGCTCTTTTGCCAGCTCCTTCATTACGCTTGTGTTCATCCCATTCAGGCCCATACCTGGATGATGGTCTAATTTGCATAGCAGATCACTAGCCATTTCCTCCTGGATTATGGGGGCCACCACCTTCCAGCTCTGGGATCTGGGTAATCTGAGGACAACTGGTTTTGGTATTAAAGACAGAGGCAAAGATGGCAATAAGTACGTCAGCGTTTTTTCTCTTCCCCTGATGCCATACTACCCTCTTCATCCAGCAAATGATGGACACTGTTCTGGCATACTGATAGAATATATATATAAAATATTAGAACATATATATTCTAAATATAATCACAGAATATCCTGAATTAGATGGGACCCACAACTCTGAAGAAAGTGAGCAATTTTCTTCTGAAAATGTTAGGAAGAGAATTTTTAAAAAGCAATTAAGACCAGAAGGATTGTATTTGAAATCAATAACCTTGTGTAAAGAACAAAGTTTCTCTCTTTGGATCTCTCTTAACCTTAAGAGATTTGTTATGCAGTGATTCAACACATGTAGATCAAATTCAGCTAAAGAAGAGCAGAGTCAATGGAGAGATACCAAAGGACTTATCAAAAAATAGATGATTTGTTGCTTATTGTACAACAATTTATGCAATAATTTTATAATAATTTGTCTTGAAGAAAATTGAGAACATATTATGAAAGCTGTTTTCTTCTGTCTCTTGTTATAGGTGCAAAATATGTGAAGAATAAAAGTCATTCAGGTATTTGGATTTAAAATTTTTTAAACAACATACTAATCTGTTTTATATAGAATATGAGTTACTTGTGTAACTTATATTAGAAGGGGTTTTCTTATTTCTAGATAATAATTTCTGTCTTTTTTATTTGGCGCATCAATAAAATATATGCATGATATGAAAAGTATTATGCTTCATATTTAATGATTTATATATTTCTTTTGAGTTTGGAAATCATCAGGTTGCTCTGCATGCCAGTAACGTCAATGGTTTTTTACATATTTTATATCACATGTTTAGATTACATTGGGCAATGAAAGACTGATTCTATACAATTAGCAGAATCATACATTATTCAAGTGGTAGTTGCTGCCACTTAAACTTTCTCTTAAGATAATCATTTTTACTAAGAGTCTTGCTGAGTATACTTGTTGGTGTTACCTGAAATACATACAGTGATTTTCATTGTCATAATATTTTAGTTTATATTTCCCCAGTTAAGCCATTTTCACATACTGATCCTGTTAACATGCCCTGAAAATCTGTATGTATACTTATGATCATATATCAACATGACTGCTCAAGATAAATCCTTAAGATTTTATTAGTTATGAGTGTAAGTACTGTTTTATTTCAGTAGAAATTTCTCAAAGACTTGGCCAATATCTAGTATAAAAGAGAGGAATCTTCAGCTCCTGCTAGTTTTTGCTGGGTTGTCACTGAGTACAGATGAAATTATGTATTTTCTGAACAAGTCTACATGTTCTGGAAGCCTTTTATTCATATTTTATTCTCATTTTTTTCTAGTAAACTTCTTGGCTGCTATGACATGTATCAGGCATTAGAGGAAAGAACATTATGATTATGAAAACAGTAATGAGAATGATCATGGATGGACTGTTTCCTCAGAAACAGTCTTTGGAGGAGGAGGGGATGTATTTTTTCATACAAATTTACATTATATGCAAGGGCCACACACTTCACATGTCAGTATTGTTGTCAGCTGAAAACAAATCATGTCACTGTATTCTAACAGATCTGTAACTGCCATACAGATCAATGTCCATCCAGACCCTATTTAGTACATTTTATATTCTTACTTTCAGTTCTTTCGAGCAAGGCTTAACAAAGCTGTTTAGTAATGAGATAACTGTATGGAAGATTTAAAAATTTTTAAAATATCTTTTGGTAGATTTAATTTAATATAGTAATATTAACATGATTTTTTAATGCTTGTCTGTGGCAAAACTTTCCTTTATGCAATTTCCATATTTTGTGTTTTCTCTTCTCTCTAATTTTGCTTGATAATAGTGAAAGAGAAGGAAAACAAGGGATGGAATTACAGCATAACAGAGATACATTTTTCTAACTCAATCAAGACATGGGACTTCTATGCTCCAGAATATGTTGTTTTAAATTTCCGATCAATTTATTTCTGGATGTGCAAGCTGTAAAGGAGCAATTGATGTTCTCAATATCAGTGTGAACGACTTAATAAGAGACCAGCTGAAAATCAAGTTACTACAAAACAGCTGAAGATTTAGCCATGAAACCAAAATGATGATCTTAACTTTTCCCATAACCTCTTTCTAATGGTACTTGGGAAAATTTTAATCCAAGTGGAAGAATTTATAGTCCTTCAGTGTGATGCTGTAACAGAGAGTGTAAACAGTCTGTATGTCTAGGTATTAAAGTCCTCTTAAAATGCATTTTAAATTTTGCCACAGCAAGCTTAACGAATGGTACAATCATTACAAACACTCAAGCCTGAAGTCAGATGAAGGCCAGAAACAAAATGTGTGGGTTTTTCTTTGTGAATAAGAAATAAAAACCAGAATTAGAGTCATAATTGAACAAGTAAATATGCCATGTCACAAAGACAAAGAGTTTTATAACTTGAGATTAACTGGTAAGTCAAGTCAAGGAGGTGACACCTTTTATAAAAAAGAAATATTCACCATTCTAAAAGAGTTTGAAAGTGGGGCAGATTTCAATTAAAGAGAATGAGTGGGCTGTCTCAGAGAAATGTAAGAAGAAAACTTGCTTTGGATAAAAATGTTAAATAAATGCATATGAATGGAAGTATTCTGAATGGGAGACTTTCTGCCCCAGAATGATGCTGTCTCTGAGATCCAAGGCATATTAAAAAAAAGAAAGCTATGAATAATTTTTCCCAGAAAATTTTGCAAGCAAGGACTTCTTTATTAATCTAACTCTAGTAAATTAACAGTGTTTTTCCTTCCCTTTCTCAGCTATGCATCTATTTTGCTACTATGACGTGTAGTTCATCTCAGTGTTTTTTGTGAATAAATACCTTTATTTATCTATTTTCTTATTTTCTTCAGCCTGATCTGGGTTAAGAATTACTAGATTCTTTGCAAAATGTGCTGCCTAAGTACGAAATTCCTTGTTACAAGATGCTGAAGGTTTTTATGCATTTTGAGAGAGACTGAACAAGTTCATACAGAAGAAATTCACTGAGGATTACTGAAAACATGAAAACAATATTCGGGTCAAGGAGTTCAAGTGTTGCAAATACTTGAAGACTAGAAAAATATGTGGTGGAAGTATCTTCCGAGGTTGCCTGGTACTCTGTAACCATCTGCTTATGATTGTAGCGATAGACATGACAGTGGGTTTTATATTCCCAGCTAAGCAGTTCTTTTAGTCTTTTTTTACTAACTAAGTGGTCCTTACCCAAGGGTTTGACAAATAAGAAAACAGGGCAGAAGGAGCCTTTACAAAATTTCCAACACCCTAGGACATTTCTCAGGTTCTCAAAGTGCAACAGCCTGTGAGCCCTCAGAATCTTCTCAGTCCAGGTAGAGAGTTGATATCCAAGGCATCAAAGAAACGTTTTCTAGTAATCAGTGCAATAAGTAAGGAATTACAGGAGCACTGCTGAAACTCTAGCATCCTGAAGAATTTATTACTTATGAAAGTGGTCAGCTTGAATATTGATCCCCTGATTCCCCCAGAAGCAATATGTTCTGGTGAAGACCTAGTGGTAATTTTGTGCTTATCCACTAGTTTCAAAATTCCCTCTCTTCCCCAGTGCTTCAGAAAGTAATGCCAGTGGATTCATGCTGCTATGAGCTCTTAGTCCTGCTATATCCTGGCAGTCTTGTCTTAAAAGGATATTTGAGAGTTATTCCAGATATATAGGAAGCTTAAACACTCTGAGTTTTTTCTCAGTCTTTGAAGCAAAGTAATATTTTTCCTGAAAAATTTCTACAGTAATTCTGTGAAGCAGCTGGTTTTTTAACAGATGCAGTCTGAGCTGAATGCTCAATAGTGAAGCCTCAAAACTAGAAGATATTTTCTGCTTATGAAAAATGCTCATATCTGTAGAAATAGGATTGTCGCTGAGTAAAAGGTATGAAAGCTTCAGTCATATACAGGGTTTATATGACATTAAAACCCCTAAAACCTTGATAGCTCTGATAGCTAACCCTGACAAGACTAAGTGGCTTGAAGAAAAGCTCTCATAACCAAATTCTTTCATATGAGTAGTTCAATTTCCTTCTCCCAGCTCCAGGGCAATTTCCTTAACCAAGACTTTCATCAGACCTTTGGCTTTACGTGAGCACAGTAGTCCAACTCAGTGGAGTTTCTTGCAGAATGGAGACATGAAACTTCATTTATCTCAGCAGAATGGCATTTATATCATAGAAGACCAAAGTGTGAAGCAATCATGTAGCAGATTTGACTCAAAAGCTAACAGCTGTATGATCCACAGAAGTATATACTTTTAAAAACTTGTTCAACTGGCATACTTTAGATAATATTCTACAGATTTTTATTTAAATTTTTAGGGTAGCAAGAAGAACAAAATAAAGTGCCAGAGAAAATAATGTTCAAATTCTCATTTACTATATCACAGATTCCCAAAAGCCCCCAAACTCTAAGTATCTTAAATCTTAATACTTTTATAACAGTTTATGTTGTCTACGAGTGTATAAATAAATGAGAATAGTGTAAACATTACAGCTGTGATTAAGCATTGTTTTGTAACTATGCCAGAGAACCTTTGTAAAGTTAGTACAAATCATATGAAACAGAGCACATTAAAGTTTTTGTAACTTCTTCTGGGGTCACCACTAGTATTATAAATGAGAATCTTAGGTTAGATATTTATTCATCGAGTTGTTCCTTAGATTTTTTCATCCTGCTCTCTCCTGTGTGGTTTTGCTACTGTGCTTGCCTACAGGGAAACCATTCATGTCTTTCTCCCCATTGTTTGTTTCCATTTATACTTCAGTTTCTGCTGTTTCTGAGGCTGCGTTCTGATGCATAGTTTTGCATATTGCTTCAGTAGTAAGGGACAGAGAATTGTGCAATTTCCTTCCCTCGGATCACATACAAATGAACTCTCCTGATATTTATCCTGTCACAGTCCCACAGCTCACACATTGCTCTTTAAAATACCAACATGCCTCTCTCTACACAAAAAATGAAAATATTTTACATATTAATTATGCCTTCTCTAATAAAACTTAAACACCCACAATTTTTCAGAGGCACCACAGACTTGTACACTGTTAAATCACTGATGAACGGAAACGAAAGCTCCTGAAAATGAATTTGCAGTACATACATGTGATATTGTACTGATATCATACTACTGATAGATGCTTTTAACTATGCCTTCTGTGCAACCAGTTGCTGAGAATTAGAGGTTAAATGGCTTTGGTACTTGAACAATGAGCTAAACTTTCAACATCTCTCTGTCACCTGATTTCTCTATAGCAAGCTCAGACTCTCAAAAAATTTGAATATCTTAAAATGAGACTTACAAAATACAACATAAAGAAGCATAAGCCACCTTACGTAAGAAATATGGAGTGCTGATGAAAATGCATTTTAACTTTTAAAGCTATTAGGGATTCTACCAGTTTCATAGCCTTGGTATTAGATATTTAAAACAGTTTCTCTTCTAGGTTGTGCCAGAAGTTGTACATCCCTCTGCTTTCATAGACTAGAAGAGAGAGGTTTCAGAAATTATATTGTATATTCATATTGCAGTTCTTATTTTGTTTGAAAATACCTAAACTACAACTCCAAAAGCAAATCCTAATAGGTATAATATTTAGAGAGGAACGTGAACATATTCTTTCTCTAGTTAAAACTTGAGAAAAAAACTTGTCTACTTGGAACAGAGAAATAGTATGGAAGAAAAAAATGAGGACTATTCTAGAGTCCAGAATGAAGAGTATTTTCTTTCTTTACAGGAAACACATTTTTCAAACAATGCAAATGTCTTTCTTTATCTAAATAAGTTCTGGACACTACAAAGGAATAGTGACACTACTTGTTGCTGCTATATTTTAGATAAACTCTAAAAAGAAAGTTTCCACCTGGACCAGGTAGCGATTAGGTACTAAAACAAATAATTTGTGATTCTCTCGGCTATCCAGAATTGAATTTACAGAATTTTGGAAGAACAAAATCTTGATGAACTCAGTCATTATCACTCAAATAATTTTGAAAACATGGGCATTGGAGGACAGCATACTCAGTTCATCTTCACAGATTGAAGAAATTTGCACACCAGGGAGGCTTTACATCAGAAATTAGAAAGAAATTAAGTACCTTGACAGGTAAAACTCTTGCCCAAAACCCTGTCTACAAAAAAGAGTATTCTTTTTTTCTCATATAATTTCTGAAGAGCTTCCTCCTTCCTTTATGCTTATACTTCCTGCTGAACTTCATTTTTGGCCAAGTTTTCTACAGGAAACAGCTTTGGTCTTTCCCTCTGCTGCATGTCAGTAGCCTGTGGATGATACAGAGTGACTGGAACTGTTTATTTAGTAGTTTGGTACATCAACAAGTATAATCTAAGCCACAGTACCCCCTGAGTCACTCCCAACATTTCATGAAAGGCCAACAGTGCAAGGCCACTTTTTTTGGTGTAGACAGCCTCCTAGAGCTGCAGTGACTTGGTACTTTTGCTTCCCCTTTCTCTCAGTCTCTTCCCATCAACTTCATTAAATGATCTTTTCCACACAGTCTACTTTCCATTTTTTTACAGAGTGTTTTGGGTTTTTTTTCTTCCATATATTTTTCTCCATATATTCATGCTATACTAGGAAAACAAACAGACCCTGCATTTTTGCTGTCACGTAATTTATTTCTCCTAAGTTATGTTTTCTCCTCTATCTATGTGCTCAGGTTGGAAGCTCTTCAGAACCTGAGACAACAAAGAAATGTGTGCTTATATCTATTGTCTACTGAATCATTTCTGTACTTAATAGAGTGGTTGTTACTTCTACTACTGAAGTGCTCAGTCCTTTTCTGCAAAATATATTTTTTCTGTTTTAAATAATGTGCCAAGCTAAGAATGTGTCATATAATGTCAGTTAATAAGATATGTAATGTTCAATAACTGAAATTACATGGGTATTGATAGCAACAGATGGAAGAGCAGCTTTAAGCAAAAGCAGAAAGCAAGTGTAGCAAAAGGAAGTCTGAGAAATGCTGGGAATCTGAGCCCACTGTTTGACAAGTACTAAGATGATACCTCTTGTAATTGTATTAAAAAATTAAACAAGTTTAATGACCATGAAATCATTTATGTGGACAATATGGATCACAAATGTGACCATAATCATGGTAGCAGAAAATAACAGATAATAAGAATCAGCAAGATTTTATTAGAGTTAAAGAAGTGGCTTTGAACTGACATAGCACATTTGCTAGTTAACAGCTCATAATTAAAATAAAGCAAATTCACAATACGTCTTCAGAATCTGGGTGTAATTGTTGCATCTGAAAGTTTAAGCAGAAAATCTGAAAAAATAATAGATTGTTTCTTGTAATTTATATTCTGATATTGTGCTGTTCAGCCTTTTGATTCTCTTCACAAATTAGCTTGTGAAATTTGCTGAAAAAAATTCCATAGAAGCTAGCAAAGTTGTCAGGCAAAGTCATCAGTGAAAGAGAAAGAAGAATTAGAATTTCATGTTTTGTGCAATTACATGAACATTTTGTAAGTATAACCTTCTGTGACTGTTAAAAAAGCAGAAGATTGTTTTCAGTCTTTTTCCCTGCAGACATTTCGTTCATAGAGAAGATTGGTAGGAACTGCTGTCTTACTAATGTTCTGGTCTACATTAAAAAGCAATGGATTAAAGACAGAAATGGCTCTCTGCCTAAACTGCTTAATAAAAGTGAGTCAAAGACCAACCTCTCTCCTTGAGGCCAAGTAGTTATCAACTAGTTTATATCCACACTTGTCTAGCTGATGGCTAGGCCTTTAGAGGGAGAGAAACAGAATGTTAAGGAAATTCACAACATTGCCATGAAATGAGATAACAAAAAGCAGTGTATATGGTGAGGTGTCAAGGACTTCAGTTTCCTCTCCGGTTTTCTCTTGTCAGTTCTGAAGAGGTATGTCCCTAAGCAGTATAACTTCTTAAGTCACTTTGTGACACCTGGCATGAGGAGCAGAGATAGATAGGTCCCTGGCTTTTTATTCAGCAGTCTCAGACATCATCAATTCTGCCTCTGGTCGACTGAGCGAGACATAGCCAATTATTCTTGCTTTGTGCTTGTCTTCCAGGTTCCATGTATTACAGAGATTTTAGTAGTCAAAGCTTTAAGACATATTCAGCTAACACCCAGTACTTTCAAACTAGGGCTCTAATTCTGGTTAAGACTTAATTGCTGGCATATATATGTACACACACATATATAGTCACTGCAGAGTAAAAAATTTCTGTAGCTGGTGTCCATGAGACACCCCTTATATGCCTATAGATCAGTTGGCCGCCCTATCAATGCAGTCACATGATAAAAGCCAGAACTTCTAAGACATAGGCCTTAATATAGACACTTCTGTTGATAAGATGAATTGTACATTAAATTACTTACTGACACTATTGTGACTAGCTCACATGCAGATGTCTACAATATTATTATTTGAAGCAGTTCAATGAATCCCAGAACACAGGATGACTAGTCCGAGATAAGTCATATGGTGTTAACACTTGAGAAAGCTGACATGGTTGATAGAGATCAGTATAATTTCTTTGAGGATATTGTGCTGAGCATCTAATAATGTGATGAATTCTACCAAGCTGTAAGGGGTGAGATTCTGTTCCAGGCTGTAGAATACCTATTTATGTATCAAAATCTTATTTCTTCACAGGACTGAGATATCCAAATATATCACTTCTCTGGAGTGACAGACAGGATGGCTAAACTCCATCACATCTCAAACAGCATTAGATACTTTTCTGTGGCGACTGAATCAAACTTTATTTATTAGGTATTTGTTTATTATAATGAAACTCAGATATCAAACTGTAGGTAGATCTTTTATTACTACCATGGACGAAAACTGAACCTACCACAACATATCAGGCCTTGAAAAAGGGGCTGAGTTCTAAACACTTTTTAAGATCATGGTGATAAATAATTTTAAAAATATGTTTCTGAATAATAACGTCAGAAACTCGGAAGTTCACATCTCTGCTGAAGGATTAAAATAATTGACCAGCTTTACGAAAAAAAAGGTCATTTAGCATAATGACTTCACTTGTAGAAGTGTTAAAATGAAAACATCTTGACTGAAAAAGTTTGTTTCTGAGTATTTTGTAGGATTTCATCTAGAATAAAGATAATTTACCAATAATTTTGAACACTCATTCAGTTACTGGTCTGTCAAGATCTTTCAAATTTATGTGTGTGTATACACGTATCTCCATGTCCCTGTACCTTTTTATATAGGGTTAGGGTTAGGATATCTAAAGTCTTAGAAATACTCCATCGGGATTGTTCCTTTACTGGAGAAAAGGAGATTTCATGTTTTCCCTGGTTTGATCTGAAATGAAGCCTCTACTACTCAGTTAATTTTTTCCAGAATAGTTTCAGTGTTGAAAAAGAATCAGATTAAATTCCCTTGTAATAACCTACACCTTTCATTATGTTGAACTGCCCTTCAAGGCCAAATAAAAAGTCTATTAAAGAGTTATAAATGATTAATTTGTTTAATTCAAAGATGTTTTTATTTTTTAAAATCTGACCTAAGACTATTGTATTGATATTATGTTTCAAGTGGTTTCATGTTTGGCTTGTGTGCTCCCAAAGAACAAAAGGAATGCCATCATACCATCAGATCATGACCTTGTGGCAGCAAAAATAAGTAAAAAGAAACAAAAAAAAAAAAAGAAAAACAAGAAAGAAACTGAACAGATCAGTATTTGGTGAAGTTGCTCTCTTTTCTGGAATAACTTGTTTCCATGACTATTATGATAGTAAAAAGATAAATTATAATGCCACCAGACTTATATGTGACACTAAAGTATTAGAGAAATGCTGGAATCCAATTTGGAAGGCATAAAAAATTCAGGTTCAAGTTTTGTATTGACATGTGCATGCAGGCAGCTGCATGTCTATATAATATATTCTCATATATCCGCGCTTTTTCGTCACATGTAATTCTTTTGTTGGAAAATTGAGAATGAGGCATTAAACAAACTACAGTCACAAGAATAACGCAAATGTAGTGTTCCTCATAGAACAATGTTCACAAAAGCTATTAAAAAATTGTTTTGTGGGCATGGTGCTAATGAAATGTGTGTTGTTTTTTCAGACCTGCAAGCATTGAGTGTTGCTCTGTTCAGTGACTGGGGCATTTATAAATATGTGCCCTCTGTCTTTTAATAGAAAGCTGCAGAACTGACTGAATTTCTTTTCTCCACTGCTTATTTTTGCAAAACTTCAGGAAACTTCATTATCTTTATGTGTTTTTTTCTTTATTGATTCAAATCCACCAGTGATTTTGTTTTCAAAAACATTTTTCATAGATGACATACAACGGGACAGACAGGCATATGTAAACACACAAAGAGAGATCATTACATGAACTTGTTTTCTAAGAAAATTATGATAAAAACAGTTCATCAGATACATATCTCTGTTTGTGGTATCTTTCCTGAAAAATATGAACATATGTCATTCAGAGTGCTTTCAATATACTGTAATTGGTAAGTGACATAACACTGACATCAAGTGCTTTCAAATTATCTTTCATGTTTTGGTCCTCTATATCCACTTGATAGACAGTGCTGTATTAAACAGTTTCTCAAAACAAAATTAGACTAAAAAATAGCAGTTTTCTGTCAATATGTACTTCTAGAAATGACAGTTCTAATCTTTTTGTGTCTGTGGATAGTGGATGTTCAAAGATTCTTTCATCATAAGTGACCTCTAGGACTCCGCATTCTAAACAGAGAAAGACTTCAAAATAAAGTATAGTCCTCTAGGATTAAAAAAATAATGAAAATAATGACTGTTCGGTCATTCAGCTTAAAGGTGGAAAAATTTTAAAAAAGAAAAAGACAAAGAAGAAGAAGGTGTATATTTTCTTCTTTTCTCTTGCCTTTTGTTTTATTTAAGTACAATCTGGATATGTCAAACTTAGCTTTGAATGAGTTTTTAGAAACTCATTATATTATTGGATGAGTTTTATTGGAGTCTCATTTTTTCTAAAGCAGTGTCCACTTTGTTAGCAATACAATTATAAGAAGCCTACAGATCCAGACAATTATCCATAGATTAATAGGATAATTTTATCAATATTTATAATCAATCAAATATTCTGAAATAGCTTATGGTGAATTTTCAACAAATCTTTTTTCAACGAAACTAATTTTATTATTTCTTTTTTTTTTTTTGAATCATCTTTTTCAAAAGATGTAGCTTAAAAATAGCAGTTTTTTGCAAAATTTGAAATCATCAGTAATTTTTCATCAGTAGTTTTTACCAGAAAACTCTTATGTTCAGATGCTGACATTCTCTGGTATGTGGTCTAATAAATAGCATTCTTATATTAGGGCAGGCAAATAGTACCTTGTGATTTATAAACCGTGCCTAATCATAGTTCAAACAAATGATTACCAAATAATAATATATGTGAACACTGAAGCAGAGTGTCTTATATGATATTTGTTCACAACAGATAAAAAAGATTTAAGATTTTTTTGCAAAGCTTCTTTTATGATCAGGTCTTGTGTTTACTATTTGTAATAGTGTGTGCTATTTGTAATTGGACTGACATTTCAGTGAAACTGTCTGTGATTCACACTAGAGTACTGAAAGCATGGTTTAGATTCTCATGAATTTATGTGGCCCTCCTGGACAAAGAAACCTGAGCGCAGTGCTACAGTGTGTTTTTGTAACATTATTTCTACAGGACAGAATAGATAGAAATTCTATTTGGTCAAATCATATGACCATTGCACCTTATCTCTAGCGTTTGAGAGAATCCAAATCCAAGAGATCTCTTGAGATGCTATTCCTTACATTTCCTTTATGGGCATCATTACTGAAAAAGTTTACTTCTCTGTCCTGGAGCAGATAATGTAAGAACCTTCTCTTCTGCGGATGATCCCTGGTCTTTTACTGTGTTTGACTCCAGTCATGAGATACCATAGAAGAGAAAACGGAGTAGAAGTTTTCTGGATCAGCTAGATCTGCATCTGGAAAAAAAAAATTACAGAAGGTATTGCTACTCTCAGATTTTCTTCCTAACATCTGGATGGCCACAAACTCAGGCTGAAAGGTATTGAGCTGGTAGAAAATGTATGTGCAACTCTTATGGCACAATACAGAGGTGCTGAAGTGAGGCTTGTCAAGTGAGAACACTCCTGAAGGGAGTTGCACACATCCACATGATCCACCTGCGCAATAGGGGGCCTATGACTTTGCTGTCACAGCTATAGCAAAAGCAAATAATAAATAAATAAAATGCAGAGGATTAATATGCCACTTTAAAAAGTCAAACAGCAGGTAAACAGACACATTCTTTCTAAAATACCTGCAGCCTCCAGTGTAAAGCTATAATCTTGAAGTTGCTCTGGCAACAACAGGAACATTTCCATACCTGACAACTGAACTGGATGAGCAAGTCAGAATTTTTATTAACATAGCACATGTCTTGAACAAAGTCTCCAAGCTATAAAACTCAAGTCTAATATAAATAACATGCATCAACAACATTCAATATTGGTTTTATTGAAACCAAACAGAAGACATTAAATAAAAATCGATACCTATCATAAAATCAGATGAAAGACATCGTGTTAAATTCAACTTGCAATGAATGTACATCTTTAATTGAGAAACCTGAAGTGAAATCTCAAATAACAGGAGGGCAATACAACCAAAGAAATATCTTTATAATGCACTTCAGGAGAGAACTACCCCATTTTGTCATCATTCTTCTTATTAAAAAAAAAAAAAATTAATCTACAGACAGATGACATTCATCATATAATGATAATAAAATTAATTACTTAAAACGCATATTGAAAAATTGAAAAACACTAGTTTTTCTTCCTCCACCCATTTTCCCATATCACTTGTAGCTCTGACTAGATTTTGACTCATACAAGCAGACAAACACCACCAATGACTTTGTCTCCTCGTGTTCTCTAAATATAGGTCATTGAAGTCTCTGTTATTCTGCAAAAATCAACAGAGGGAAAATTAGCATTTTACTCCAATTCTGTTAGCCATATGCTACATTAAATGATAGCTATAGCTTTAGGGATGGAATTATTTCCAGTGTGTTGCATTCTACTTTATTGGTTTTAATGTCGTTTGCATTAGGTTGTGACTGGGAGCCTCTGCAAGGCTTTGATACCACTGGACAGTTATGTGTGATGGAATATGGCAGGATGGATTTGTGAAAAAACAAAAATAATTTAAAAAAATTGTTATTTAAGCCAAATAATGAGTTTCTTTTTCTATTAATTGCACTCGAAATGCTCATATTTGTAATTCCTTGATGACTGGGAATAAAGGGATTTCAACCTAGTGGAAGGATAGCTCTACATCAAGAAATATGATAGAACCATATAACAGTTTGGTTTAGAAGCGACCTTAAAGATTGTCTAGTCCCAACCCACCTGTCATGGCAGAGTCATTTTTCACTAGACCACGTCACTCAAAGCCCTGTCCAATGCATCCAGGGATGGAACATACCTAACTACACTACATGCTCTTGTAAACAATCCCCTTCAGCTTTCTTCTAGGCTATTGTAGTAACTAAAAGGCTACAACAATATTTAATTAGAGCCTTTTCTTTTCCAGGCTGAACAATCCCAACTCTCTGTTTATCTTCATAGGAGAAATTCTCCAGGCCTCTGATCATCTTCTTGGCCCTCCTCTGAACTCTCTCTAGCAGTTTGGGACCCCAGAGCTGGGTGCAATACCCAGGTGGGGTATCATGAAACGAGAGTAGAGGGGGACAATCACATCCCTCATCCTCCTGCCCATGCTCCTTTTGATGCAGCCCATGACACGGCTGTCTTCTGGGCTGTGAGTCCACATTGCCAAGTCATGTCAAAATTCTCTCTCACCAACACCCCCAAGTCCTCAGGGCCTTTCTCTCTCTCCATTGTCTGCCCAGCCTGCACATGTACATGGGATTTCTCTGACCCAGGTGCAGGACCCTCCATGAGGTTTGCACAGCTTCCTTGGGCTCCTGTTCCCTCCATGGCTTCATCACCCAGTGCTCTGCCAAGCAGAACTCTGAAGAGGCCAAAGTCTGCTTTCCCGAAATCCAGGGTAGTGAGGTTGCAGTGTGCCCTCCTCTCCATCCTAAGCATCTCAAACTTCACCAGTTCATGGTCACTGTAGCCAAGGCTGTCCTTGAGCTTCACATTCCCCACCAGTCCCTTCTTGTTGGGGAGAACAAGGTCCAGTATAGCACCTCTCCGTTTTGGCCCCTCTGCCACTTGGAGAAGGAAATGAAATGTTTCTCTACCAGTGGAATGTATCCAGTCTCACTTGAAGAAGGAAGTGTGTATATAAACACATTTGAATGTAGTCACATGTTCTGCTTGAGAAAGGCCAGAATGAACTCTTTTCAGAAGAGTTTTAGGGCTGATTGACTTCCTATGAGATTATTATTATCATCTATTATCACTTTTTTGCAAAGACATTTAGAAGAACCGGCCTTATTGAGACTAATGTGTGTGTATGTGTGTGTGTATGTCTAAAATTGCACTTACACAAATATACGCATGCACATACTGTTATTTATATGAAAGAGACACATATGTGACAGATGGGAATATCTTGAATTTTGCCAAGTACTCATTATTTCACAAGGGACTCTGATGAATCGCTTTTTGTGGTACAGGGTATTATTGGCACCAGAATTGTACTATACTTACTGACCCACTCACAAAACCCCCTTGCTCTACAGACTTTAACATTTAAAGACATCACATTATATAAAGATCAAAAAAAAGAGCAAGAATAATAGGATATTTTAGCACAGACACAATGTGAGCACAGTGTGTAGATAGCTGTTGTGGTTTAACCCTAGCCAGCTGCTCAGCCCCACACCACCACTCGCTGACTCCCTTCCAGGGGCATGGGGGAGAGAATTAGAAGAGCAAACATGAGAAATCTCTTGGACTGAGATAAAGATAATTTAATAGATACAACAAAAGCCATCCATACAAGAAAAGAAGAACAAGGAATTTGTTCATTACTTCCCCATGGGCAGGGAGTCAGTCATCTCCAGGAAGGCAGGGTTTCATCACGTGTAACTGTTACTTGGGAACACAAACATCATCACTATGAAAGTCCCCGCACCTTCTTTCTTCTCCCAGCTTGAGTGGATGGATGGCAGGATGGGGACTAAGGGAGCAAAGTCCCTCCCACTCTAAGTAGCTTTTTCTGGTGGAAGGTGACCCTGCCTATGGCAGGCAGATTGGAACTAGATGATCCTTAAAGTCCCTTCCAAGTCAGACCATTTTATGATTCGGTGATACCATATGGTATAGAATATAATTCTGGCCACTTGGGATCAGCAATTCCACCTATTTTCCCTCACAACTTCTTGTGCACCTCCTGTTCCCTTGCTGGTGTGGTGGGTTGAGAGGCAGAAAAGATCTTGACTTCGTGCAAGCACTGCTTAGCAATAACTAAAATATCCCTGAATTATCAACACTGCTTCCATCATGAATCTAAAACGCATCCCCATACCAGTTACTGTGAAGAAAAATAACACTCTCTCAGTCAAAACCAGCACACTATTCCATAGCGGTAATCCCAGTTATTACAAGTCATCACCTGGTTAGCCACTATCAGAATGTGGGTATTTTTTAATGCATTACCATAGAGGTGACTTTTAAGGCGGAATTTGAAGGTCCAGCAAAAAAGGCATCTGTCCTGAGAACTGACTGTTCTTCAGTACCAGATCTACACAGTCTGCAGTATAGGAAGGAACATGTATGCTGGAGACCATGCTGTAGTGGACTGCAGCACCAGGCCCTTAAAGGAGAAATGTGAATGTCAGAAACTTCAGATAAGCATAGCTAGAGCTTTTCGTTCCTGGGGATGAATTGTCATAACTCATACCTGAAAGAAGGAATGAGCTGTTTTCTGCATTTTTTAGGGCAGAAATGAAGTCAAAACTAAAGAATAAACTGCTGTGCTGCTAGATAACCTCAGAGGCATGATCCAAAAAAGAATAAAATAATGTTTTGTTTTCATGCAGTCCAGATATCCTTCCAGGTAGAAATTATTAATTGCCATATTCCTGAGTTCCATTGTCCCATGAATAAGAAATCTTGGACTTATTCCAAATCATAGATCACCTGCTGGTTTCTGTACAGTTATATCAGCCATTCCATGAAGCGTCTTTGACATTTGAAATGCCCTCCAGGGGTCTGCTCCCAGAATCTGCACACTGAAATGGGAACACATGCTTAGGGAATGTTTGCTGGTTGGAAAACTGATCAGTTAAGCTGTCTATGGATGTTTGTTCTGTCTGTATCTTCACAATTCTAGCAAGAAATGGGAACGTTAATCTATTACTTGTGGCTCTCATTACTCTTACAGTAGCCTGTAGCTAAAATCTGAAAGCATAGCTGTAAATGCAGCATATTATTTGTTACTATATTTTTATTTTTATTGTTAGTCCAGATTCCGAAGTACTTAGTCTTATTAGGTCATTACTTCAGATTTCAACCCAACTGAATAAAGAATTTAAGAGTTGGCATCATCAACAGCCTTATAATTATGGTAGTTTTAATGAAAACCATTTTGCATGTCATAGTGGTTGAAAACCTGACATCACTTATGTCAATGAGGTTATTGCTATTGATTCCACTACAATCAGTATTTTGCAAGTGTCTTTCATTTTGATGAGTTGAAGCTTAAGCTTTAACTATTGACAGGCTTAATAGAAGCCATAGGCTGTATTCACTTAATTTGCTGCTGAAAATAGGCCATCTCAGAGGCAGTAACTACTTAACAGTGTGTTGTTGCACTTCACATGAATCACAGAATCACAGAATCACAAAATCACAGAATCACAGACTGGTTGGGGTTGGAAGAGACTTCTGAAAGAGACCATCTAGTCCAATCCCCACGCTAAAGCAGCTTCACCTACAGCAAGTTGCACAGGATCACATCCAAGTGGGTTTTGAATATCTCTGGACAAGGATACTCCATGGTCTCTCTGGGTAGCATGTTCGAGTGCTATGTCACCCTCACAGTAAAACTTTTTTCCCCAAATTCAGATGGAACTTCCTGTGTTTTCATTTGCTCCTGTTTCTCCTTGTCCTGTCACTCACTGGGCACCACTGGAAAGAATCTGACCCCATACTTTTGACACCCTCCCTTAAGATATTAGCATTGATAAAATTCCCTTGCAGTCTTCTGTTCTTCAGGTTAAAGCTGCTCCGCTCCGTTAGCCTTTTCTCATTAGAGAGATGCTCCAGTCCACTAATGACCTTTGTGGCTTCCCTTTGGGCCATCTTCAGTAATTTCTTGTTTTTTCTTGAACTGGGGATCCCAGAACTGGACACAGCACTCCAGGCAAGGCCTCACCAGGGCTGAGTAGAGGGGCAGATCACCTCCCTTGATCTGCTGGCTATGCCCTTCCTAATGCAGCCCAGGATATCATTGGCCTTCTTGGCTACAAGGGCAAATTTCTGGGTTATGGTTAACTTGGTTGCTACCAGAACTCCCTGGTCCTTCTTTGGAGAGAATGAAGCAGAGTTACTTATGAAGGACTAAAGAATACACTGTCCATTAATATTTCAGGAAAAAAAAAACCCCACAAAATAATATTAATAATAATATTAATAAAAAATTCAACTACCTTCAACCCTCTTTACCATTTATGTGACAAGATAAGGGTGAATATGCAGTTCTGGTATTAAAAAGATAAGGCTGGCTACTGTTTCTGCTTTATTGATTTTCATGGTTGTGCGTTAGCAGTCCTGTATATTATAGTTAGATAGCAGATGTATAGTGGAGTGAAGAAATTATTTAACTAGGTATCACATAATTATTTAGTAAAAATGTTAATATACAGCTTAGATAATGTTTTCAGAACAGAATACTAAAAATCAGATATTTTACAGCCACATTACACTACTGTATATTTGAGAAAATAGCTGAGTACCAAAGTTCCCCATTACTCTACAGGATCTTGAAGGTTAAGAATGGTGGCCATGCTATCTTGAAACTTGATGGTCCACATCAGAAGGAGTGCTGTGACAATAGGAATAATTTTTATCAAAATGATCAAATTTATAAAATTTTCTTATTAGATTCTGCAAGGAAACAGAGCAAAAGTCATTGTCATAAATAATGTGTGTGTTCATGTGTGTGAAGACGTAGAGGAGATGTGGAGGTTATATTGTTTATGGAATTGGACTGATTGTTTTTTGACCATTTGTTGATAGTGAAACATAGCAAATTGGTAATTTGAGACTGGATATATATAATGATGAAGCTGAAATTGCACTTTGAAATGTGAACAGTCTGTAAGCCCACAATTTGCAGTATTATGGACAGACTAAATAAGCAGGAATAAAACCTGAGAAGTGTTTATCTGAAGAAATGTGCAAAAAGATACATTGTGATTATTTGATAGTCAAACAGAGAAAAACAATTGCAAATGTCTGGCAGTATTAAAATTAAGGGCAGGGAATTACAAAAGCTGTAAGAGAACTGGAGTTGATACAAGTATTTCTGTAAAGGTTATATTTAAGCAGCATTTAAAATTTGGAAACAAATAATAACAAAAAGTGTGTTTTACCTTAAATATAACCAAAATAATCCATGTGTACAATGTATGTCAAATTTTATAATTGTGTAGCTCAATGCTGCAGTTTTAGTTGCAGTGTATCACTGTATGGCACAATGTAACAAAAAATTACCACCATTAATATTCCAGTAGCACAGAAATTCTTCTTGTGCTAACACTGCTTCCTTCTTCATTGAATATGAATTTCTCCCCAAAAAAGTCAGGTGTTTATACTAATGATCAGAGCAGTTCAATAAAAACTTCCCGGTCTAAGTGTACATGCCTTTAGAAATTTTGTATAAATACATTGATTGCTGTATAATATGATAAACTACGCTATAAAATACTTTGTTGCAGTTCTGCATGGCATGATCCACATGGTATCTAGATTTATAAAATGAATTTGCATACACCTTTCCACAGCTGTGTTTTTTTCAAGGACAGAAAGAAGAAATTACGAAGCCGCAGTATTACTGGCTATCTATTTCATTCCCCTCTATTTATTCAATGAAGATAAAGTTATAGACCCAAAGTTCTATCCACGGTTTTGGACCTTTTCACCCTTTATTAACGTCTTCTAGAAGTCAGATAAGTAAGATAAGTCATGTCCATACATATGAAAGGCCAAGATATAGGGAACTTGCTCAAGCAGATGCTGGATTTTTGCATAGCTAGGTTTGAATCTAAATGTGAAGTAGTTGTACATCAGTATAATTTCAGACACCATAACATAAATATGTATTAAATGTGTCTTTGTGGTCCTGCAGATGAGAACATCAGCGTCTGATTATGCATATTTGTGTGTACAAATATCAAGTTTGCACACTCTTATAGTACTGAGACCCGCTGTGAAACATTAAAGTATTCCAGAAACATGGTATTTAAAATCATCTCCTAAATATTTTATTTTATTGTAAATTAAATTTCTTCAGAAGAATCATAGTCAGACTTGGCAGCAAGCACCATGCTGTGTGTGCATTACAGGATGCTTGCAGCATTTAGTTTTATAATGCAAGCCCCACCTATGTAAATAAACACTGCAGAAGAAACAACATCATCTGTTTATCATTTGTTTTGGAAATAAAACAATACACAGGCAGATGGTAGCTAGAAGGACATACAAAGACATCAAATAAGCAGCTTTTTTTTTTTTTACAATAATAGAAAAAATTTTAGATTTCAGAAATCCTTTCTAAATACTAAAAATAGAGTGTTCATGTAAAGGAGAAAACTGAGTTAAAAATATAATTAAATGCTTCTAGCAGTCTTCAAGAAAAGTGGAATGCAAGGGTGGTAATAGAACACAGCTCTAATAGGCTTCAACATCTGGAGTCTGTGTTGAAAAGCTCAGAGATTTTTCCTAACTTAGTCTGAAACAGTTTTGATGGCAACTTACTTTTGTAAAATAAAATTAAGGAATGGAGAAAAACCTCAGCATTTGAAATGGAAGGGATTGATCTCAAGGACCTGAGGCTGCTACGGTCTCCAAGTGTGCCTTCTTCATGTAGTGGAGGAACCATCTGACAGCCCTATTAATTATCAAATGCCATCTATAAATAGTATGTGGAGGTTTTTTCTGAACAATCGAAATATTTTGTGTTGGATGGGACCTTAAAAGACAATCTATTCCAACCCTCTGCAATAAGTAAGGATATCTTCCACTAGATCAGGTTACTCAGAACCCCATCCAGACTGACCTCGAATATTTCCAGGGATGGGGCACCCACCACCTCTCTGGACAGCCTATTTCGGTGATGGAAGGTCCAACACCAGCACAAGTAGCTGTTCAGTTCATGGCTCTGCCAGCACAGCTCAGAGCATTCTGCTCCAGAGGTTGTCTTCTCACAGGCTGAAAGTTACCAGCCAGCGTCTGCAGCACAACTCAGCTGAATGGAGGCTTCTCTACCTTTGCTAACAGGAGCATTGGGAATCTCACTGGAAAAGGTCTGTGAGACTGGATGTACACATCTGCAGAAAACTGCTTCTAAGCTAGGCTCTAATGGAAAGAAATGTGCTAATTGCGACAAACTTTATAGCATTCTAAAGAAAACATCCAAAACTGATTAGGTTAATTTTATACCAAAATATTTAGGTTTATTTTATTTTTCCACAGTCCATAAAGGCAGTAAATTAATCCATGAGACTAAGCTGACATGATTTTTCCCCTGGATCCCCACTTCTCTCATTTTTCTCCTAGCTTAAACTTAGAAGTTAAACCTAAGTACACCAAACATGCACATATTTTATTCACATCTTACATGGCTGCATGTTATTTTTCTTACTGGCTTGCCCTGGATTGCATGGGAAGACATTCTAGCATTACAGCCATCAATCTGTGCTCCCAGTTCATCAAAATCCCTACCAGTGCAATGAGCTCATGGACAGTGTTTTTCTCTATTGACATCAAAGGAAATTGCGTTAAGACCATATTATATACAGTTTAATGAACTTTGTGTAGTTCTGGGAAGGCAGGAGTGACATGTCTTTGAACATAATTTATAGTTCATAAACATATTCATGTTTGGAGGCTCAGTCAGAGTAATTTGTAGCTAACCAGCTCTAACATTGCTGCCAAGAAAACGATCAAAACAATAAAATTGGCATTGTTACAGAGATTTGGATTATATAGGATTAATGATGTAGAGGGAAATTTACTGCTTTGCAGGGAGGTCAGAAGCATTGAAGGCCTGTATACTACCTAGGTCCTCCTTAGGCTACTGCTGTTTTGCCTGCCTTTTCCTTACTGGCAGCAGAGCTTAAGTTTGAAGTTTATCATGAAACCTAATGTTAGGTTCCATAATTCCCATTGATTTCTGTAAGAAGTTTTAAAGCATTTTTACTAACATGGGGAAGCGGAATCACATTACTATTACATTATGGTTGACTACAAACACTTTGTAATCTGGGATCAAAGTCCCCTTTTAGCCTTTCATATGGGCGTTGTGTTCTGCATTTTTCTTTGGTTTATTTCTTATTATCATATTTCTAAATAAAGCTCCAGTAGGAGAGTTCTGCGGTCTGCTCTATATGTGATTTTTAAATGTTTTCCTAGGCATATGTATTGGGTTTGCAAGGTGAGGTTTTGGTAATAAGGGGAGTTACAGGGGTGGCTTCTGTGAGAAGCTGCCTGAAGCTTTCCCTGTGTTTGATAGAGCCCATGGCAACCAGTGCCAAGACAGACCCACTACTGGCTGAGGCTGAGCCCACTGGAGACAGTGGAAGTGCCTCTTGGATATAATACTTAAGACAGAAAAAGACTGCACAACTGCAGCTGAAAAGAGAAGTGTGAGTATGTGAGGGAAACCATTCTGCAGACTTGAATGTTGGTAAAGGAAGGGGAGCAGGTGCTGCAGGCATTGGAACAGGTTCCCCTGCAGCCCCTGCTGTCTCCCTGCCGCCCATGGAGGTCCATGGTGGAGCAGAGATACACCTGCAGCCCTTGTAGGACCTCATACTGGAACAGGTGGATGTGCCTAACGGAGGCTGTAACTCTGTGCTAAAGCAGGATCCTGGCAGGATCTGTGATCCCGTGAAGAGAGGAGCCCACACTGGACCAGGTTTACTGGCAGGATTTGCAAGCCTGTGGAAGACCCACATGAAGAACTGGAGACTGTGGAAAGGACTCATATTGGAAAAGTTCATGGAGGACCTTCTTGTGTGAGAGAGACCCCACGCTGGAGCAGGAGAAAAGTGTGTGTTCTCGCCCTGAGGAGGAAGGAGCAGCATGTGATAAACTGACCAAACCCCCATTCCTTGTGCCCTTACACCACTGGGGAAAAAGAGATAGAGAAACTTGGAAGTGAAGTTGAGCCTGGGAGGAAGGGAGGATTGGAGGGAAGTTTGGTTTTCTTTCAAAAATTGTTTTTGTTTCTCATTATCTTACTCAGATTTGAATTGTAATAAATTAAACTGATTTCCCGGCTAAGTCTGGTTTGCCCATGGCAGTAATTGATGGGTAATCTCTCCCTGTTCTTACCCTATGAGCCTCTTGGATTTTTCTTCTCACCTGTCAGGCTAAGGAGGAGACTGATGGAATGGCTCTGGTAGGCACCTGACAGGATCAGCCCAACATATCATAGCATTTCTTTATAAATGACACATAAAGGCCTGCACAGTTCTACATTGATTAAACTGTGTTGCCTTTTGGAAAGTTTATAAAGAGGAATATTTCAATGAGGCAGTGGTTTGCTTAATAAATAGAATCACAGAATGGTTACTGTGTAAAAGAACCCTCAAAACCCAAACACAAACACAACAGAAATATTACTGGCTGCATATCTGAGAATTAGGTCACAGTAAACCAAATTACAGGCTCCCCTGTTACTGATTTGCTTATCAAGTAGAAATGTGAATACTCCAGTGAGGGTATTTCCTAAAAGTCTTGCTTTCAGCAAGGAAAAGGCTAACTCCGTGAGTGTGTCTGTGTATGTGGGTGGGAATTTTTAAAGCAGGTTTCATGCCTACATTACAAACCAGGGTGTGCCCACAGGGAAACACGGCTATCTAGGGCAGCACCTGGCTGATCTGAGCTGGATCATCATGAAGTGCAGTGCTCCAGGGGTGTAAACACTGATAGCACACTGATGCGAGGGGCGCCTTCCCCACTGGCAGTAATTTCCAGAAAAGTTGTAGAAACTAAAAGAGGAGTGGAACGGAGAATAATAGCAAATAAAATTTTAAAAAGATTACCTGTTGGTGTTATATAATGCTTGTATTTCCTATAAGAGAAATTGCTAAGGAAGGATTGCTAGTTTTAAGGATTCATTTGAAAGCTCTCCAGGTGAGATGTTTTGTTCAAGAACATCTTAATGGCAGCCTCTGGGAGTAGTTACCATGCCTTTTTTCTCTCTAAACACCCAACATTCACTATTAATAGTGTTCTGGTAGTACATTTGCTAAACATACCCCTAGAATTACTTTTATGTCTAGGCACAAATGTGGGAAAAAAACCCACTTATAATACTTCTCTCTGGTGAGCAGAACTATTAAAAAAAGAAATCCTATTATAAAAAGAAGTCTATGGTATTGCTGTAAGTCATGAGTAGATGTAAGGAAAACAGAACATTCTGTTGTTATGTTATATATATATTATTCTCTCTTCCTCTCATTTCCCAGTCCTCCCTTATGAAGAAAACAGGAAGAGAAAACAGTGAAAGAAGGAGATATTGTCATTGGAAACATTGCTGTCATCATCAATTCCCAACACAGGAAAAAGAACTACTCACAAATCTCCAGAGTAGGGAGAAAGGATTCTAAGGTAGAGAAGTTGGGAAAGATACATAGGAAATTATTTTCTCTATATGGGTAATAATTGACTAGTTTTAAACTTCTTTAAAAATGAACATCAAAGCCACACCATCTGAAATGATGCTGGATAGCTGCATCTATCCAGTAGCCCAGTCTCTAAATTAAGTGTTATGAACATAGTAGTTACTAGACCAGGGGCTTTTTCCTTTAGCATTAACATATTCCATGCTCAAAATTTTTAATTTTTGTCAAGAAAACACTTCAAAAAGAGACTACTATTTTCTGCCAAGCTGATATTTATATTACACAGGCAAGATGACTGTCTTTTTAATAGAGATTTTACAGATGATTGCAGGCTATCAGGTGCTGGTGGATCATCTTCCTGTAAAGTTTCTTGAATATGCCTATCTTTGGAACATAATTTAAAATTGTACCTTTTCTGTCTTTTACAAATATAGCTCTGCAAAGCAAATAAACAGGCCTGTTGTCGAAGCAGATTTTATCTTGATAGTCTGGTTCTAAATGTTGCAAACCCCATTTTTCCCCTCTTGGTCTTTATTGTTGTTGCCATCCTGCAAACCTATGATTTAATAAGATAATTCACTCCAAAGTAGGTACTTATCTATCCTCTACATTCTTTGAATAGTGCTTGATCATCGATATAGTTATGGAGTAGAAAAAGAGGACACTTTAGCTTTTAATGAAGCCACCTGAGGAACCAAAGCAAGAGATTACAGCTTTGCCAAGGAATAGCTCCTCTAAACCCAACAGATCTTGTAACTGCTAGAAAATATTTCCATACACTTAAAAATGTTATCTTGTGAAGAAATATCAAACACCACACATATATTAATACAAATGCTGAAATAGAGGAACTGGCTAACTGGTATTTGATTATGCTTCCTCTTCTTACTACTAAGTACTTTTTCTCTATACTAGGTTAAAATTCAGGGGGAAAAAAGTGTTTCTTTTCTAAGCCTAGTGCAAAAAAAAAATTGTTTTTAACTCTCAAGGATTTTTCTAAACACAGGTTGTTTTGTTCAGTATCTCTTTCTATAGGAATAATAATAATAAAGGAAATTTTAAAAAATCCAGGAAGCATAACTCGGGTAGTTTAAACAAAATCAATGTTTCAATAGACAGGTCTTTTGGGATCAAAAATTCTCCTTTTTAGGGTGCTTAAAAAGTCCTCTGTGTGTTGTAACATCTTTGCTTTATGAAAATCAAATACTAGACTATTAGAAGTAAAAGTGATTTTACTCTATCTAGCTAATACAGCTGAGAAAGTGTGAAGAAAAATACATAGCACAATAAATTTCTCTTTTCTTTCACTGGGTGCAAGAAGGAGCCATAGCAAGGGGATTCTACTATAATTCTACTATAATTTTCAGACATACTGTTCATTGGTTTTGGTCTGTACCTCAAAATCACAATCTGACCCTCAGTGAGCTGCTGACTGAAGCTAATGAATTCAAATGGTACTGCAAGCATTCAGGATCAGGTCTTTTGGACGCAGCTGAAAGTGATTTTGGTAGTTCGTACACAAACTCAACCAACAATACCTCAGCTTCTGTCTCTGGGCCCTAACAGTTTCTGATGCAGAAGACTTCCTTGGAAAAAGGACCTAGAGTTTTACACTGACTTGGATAATTACAGCAGAGATTGCCACTAAGTCAAGTTGAAACTTTCAGAACATGGTGCTGAACCCTATTAAACCATTTTTCTTCTCCCTTTAACCACATTTCCAAACCAGGCCTAGGAACTCCATGCCAACGCAAATACTGTTCATCCTTCTATTTGCATTGGGAAGCAATGGCACTCATTCTCCCCCAAAGCTAATTTCTCCTCTGTATGTATACCAATTTCTTTTCCTTAGTTAGAATTTGGCTGCTTTGTGCTGGGTGACTTTGCTGAAGTCTCACTTTTGCTTACGTAAAACTCTCATGATTTCATGAAAGAACGTGGTATTGAAAGTCTTAACTCCCAGTGAAGATGAGCTGCTATCTCTATTTCTATTGCAGCTTTCAGAAGAGTTCTTCCCAGGGCCTTTCTATTTTAAACTTAATTAGATGGTTTAGCTTAGTTTTAAAAAAAGAAGCAAGAAAACTGAGTATTGGGAGACTGGCAGGTGTAGTGCGGCTCAGTGTCAGGAGGCAACAAAGATTTCTGTGTTAAAGCTGGCATTTCAGTCCCTAATGACATTACTGCAGAGGATGAGTCAAGCAGCATTTTACCTTGTAATCGCTCTGACTTCGTCTTTTTAAATAGTAGTAATAGTAAAATAATAAAACCCAATAGTAACGTATAAAATATAATAAAAAATAATTAAATCTTATAACCCTCCCCAAATTGTTGCCAGTCACTAAGGTTTCCTGACAGAAATATCAGTCTTGGATATGCTGTTCTTTTGTACAAAGACAGTTCTGCAGAGGGGTGAAAATCTCAAGTGCCACATTTTTGAGAACTGGGTCATACCAATTTTAATTTGTGAACATGAAGCTAGGAGTGATGGTAACTTGAGGCTAGTGAATATCTACTGAGAGTAGGGCCACTGTTTACAAAAGCACCTGTCAATTCTGAGCATCCAACGAGAAAAACCTTAAAGAATTTGATGTTCAGAATTAAAAGAATATTCAGAAAATGAAAGATAAGCCGAATGCTTTATCACCAGTTAAACAGGCACAGATAACTGAAACATAGACGTCACTTTCGAAAATCGTGCCAAAGAAGTTCTGGTTTTAGAATTGGAATCAACAGCAAGACAAGGCACTTTTTGCTATACTCTCAGGTTAACTGTATTTAGTGTGGGTCTACTGGGATTATCTCATCCTCAGTAGTCAATTAAGTTAACACACTTTATTGAAAAATAAAAAGAGCATCAAGATGTGGCCTCATAAATGTTTAGAAATCTTGTCCACCTCCAGGTGTCCATAGAAACTAAATGCAGACTCAGTAACATGTTTAATCTGTCAGCTACCATTTAGGACAGTAATAAGCTGTCACTCAGTCTGTTTCTGGGCAAAAAGTTAAAGTAGTCAGTTGCAATGGAAGGAATGGAGAATTCCCTTTCTGCATGAATATCAAAACAATTGTACAACCATGACAGTTCTTGGCTTATCTGCATACATGAAGCATCAGAGGAGAGAATACGCAACATAGGCATGCAGAGCACAAAAGAGCGTCCCAAGTTATTAAATCCAGAAATGCTGATGTGTGTCATTCACATTCTGCTCTCTTTTGCTTTCGTGCCCTAAATTTCTTCTTTTGCTTAAGTTTCTTCCTTCCCGTTTTCTTGTTGTTCCTCTCATTCCTAGAGGAGAGAAAATTGTCTTTTATTTTCCCTTCCTTTTCGTAACCATTTCTTTTGCCGTAAACCTAACTTTTACATGTCTTAGGCACTGAGAATAGATTTATCAGAATTTGTCAGCCTTTTTCTCCTGCATGCAGAAGAACCAGAGAAGCTTTGGAAAACAGAATGCACATATGTGCCAGCAGAAGAAGGCTGTTGTAGTATGGGTCTGCTTTGTTGTGGTTTAGGTTTATGGCAGAAAAAGTGAACTGTTCTGGTTAGACATCTATTTTGAGTTCATGTTTATGTCAAGAAGTAAAGTAATACTTGCAGAGTTTATTAATTGTTCATCTGGGAAATCCTAATCTCCTTTCTTTCAAAGCAACCTCTACACTTACGTTTTTGTTTTCATTTGGGAACAAGGCTCTTTCTTAGTATCTTTTAAAAATCTGTTGTTTCTTCCTTAGGATTCAACTCATTTTTCTGCAAACACTTATTTTTCCTTCTAGCCTCTACTGTTCCTTTTCAGTCTGTCAATATCTGTCCCTGAACCTTAATTTTCTAACTACACCTGGGTATTGATGACCTACTTTTTACGGTAGACCACCCCATCAATACACCTCAGTTGCAACTAGCACAGAGGAGCTTATGGCATTTCTGTTTTCTGTCAACTCAGAGTTCCAAATTATTTCTAACTTTACATAGTTCTGAACAGCTCCTGTAGTGTGTGAAAAATTAATATTCACCCAAAGTTCAGCTTCAAAGATTAATTTTCAAATATTCAGATTAAACAAAGATCATGCTAAAAGTTATCAGAAATTACCAAGAAGGATTCTGGGGTTTTGTTATGACAATTTTGCTACAAAGGCTTTCTTTGGCATCTTATCTACAGCAGAGAATACATTCACCTGCTAGAACTGTTATTTCACCAATATGTTCTAATAGCCATTTACATGCATTCTTGTCTGAGAAACTCTTAGGCTGTCCCATTGACTGATTTAATGTTCACCATTTTGTGCTTTGGACCCCGAAACATATTATTACAGCCTCCGAAGAATAGTTACTTTTTTTTTCCTACAAGGCAGAGCAATACAAATTTCAATCTACTGGAAAGTAAATTCCAGCTCCAAGTCAAAATGCAAGACAATGTAAAATGAAGATTGAATAACAGTTAGAAAGACCACACTAGAAAGATTATCCATAGAACCTCTACTGGCAGAAAGAGGAGGATTTAACTCACTTGAAGCAAGGCAGAAAATTAGGGATGAATTCTACTAATTTGTAATGTGAAGTTTATAACTTAAATTTCCTACTGAGAAGATGAAGAAAGTTCTGGGTAATTCAAAAAGTCACAGTGTGGTAAATGAATACAGAAAATTATTCAAGGAAAGACATGCAAAAGAGTTTTGCAAAAATTGTGTTAGATATTAGCAGAACTTAAGTACTAAATTGTATTGCTATATACCCAAGATATTGTCTATCAGGAATTATCTTGTTGACTATCAAACTATGCTTTCATTGTCTCTACATGAAAAATATGCAATGTAGTATATTGTTTTGAAAGGTCTATTTATGTCTACTTTGGGTTGCTCCTCCTCCTTCGTTTTCCTTTTTTTTATTTTTCCTTCCTAATACTTCTCAGTGTTTATTTTTATAAAAGCAAGTTCAAAAGGATGTGCCCTTCATTCAAACCCTTGGAGATTCTTAGTTCATACAAGAATTTTTACATCACTGTGAAGAACTTTGTCTCCTGCACATGTGATTTTATTCCAGTTATGAATGTTATTACCATGCCAGAAAAAGGACAATCACCAACAAGTTGTTTCATTCTTGAACTGCATGCCATTTTTTAAATTTATTTTAATATTTTTTATTCTGCCTTCATTGTTTGGTAGATAAGAACCCTCTTTTAACACGATTAAATTTCCTTGGATAGCACAGAGAGGTAGAGGCAGGCCTCAGGTTATAAGGGTATAAGATGGCACTGACCTGCACTGCTGTGGAGACAGAGCTTCAGACTTGACTGTGGCTTGGAGTTCTAAGAGTCATGCTTTTCCTTTCCATTTAGGAAATTTTGCCTTTCGCTTTCCATTGTAACAGAAGACAATTATCCTCTTTCTTCATATTTTCCTCATTGCAGATGAAAGTGCCTCTACAGCTGCCACTATGCTTCCCATGTCTGCAGATTTTGAAGTGATTATTAAAAGAACTGGGCAGAGATGTTCTTTCCAACATCTCTCATAATTGCATGCCGGGGGAGTGGAAGGAGAATGGACTTCAAAAAATGGCTAGACTTTCATATGCTAGACTTTTAATAGCTAGGCTTCTCCCACATAAGATCTGGGCTGGATGAAGCTGGGCTAGCCTCACCCAGCATTTCTTATGTCCTTAGGATCACTTCAAAGCATTAGATGAAACTGAGCAATACTCTTTATTCAGAGTGGCAGTAAAGATGGGGACTTTAAAATGGTGTAATTCTTTTAGAATGAAGAGGTGCCAGAATACCTTTATTTCACATAAAATCAATAGAGTTTATTATTTATAAACTGTCTTTGAGGTGGGCATACACCTTCAAAGAACTTCAGAAAATGGACTTTTGCTTTCCTTATTGAAGTTGCTCTGGATATTCTTACACAATTGCTGTCAACCTCTGCTGTTAACTTCTTGTCTCAATAGTCATCAACAGCAACTTAATTTTTTTATCAGGTTCTCACTGAACTGAAGGCAATTATCAGACCAACAGGTGTAGAAAACAGGAGAAAATGGAGAAAAAAATTCCATGTAGGTCATTGGTCCTAGTTTAGCCCATACTACTATTAACCAGAAACTATAAAACCTATAGGGTCTTTGGTGAATAACAGAAACTTAATTGATGATTTTAATTTACTTCATAAGAGACAAGCAACACACCCCGTAACAATCATCTAGTTAGAAAACTAATAGAACTGGATTAATATAAGCTTTGTAATGCAAATGCCTTAAAAATTAAGCTAAGGTACTATTTAAGCAATATGAAAAACCTTATTTATTTTCCAGGGTTATGGATTTTTTGTGCCTGTTTCTACTTACAGTAGTGTCAGTCTATGTTATGTTATAAATACTTACATATTTTAAAGAAAAAGAAAGAAAATAGGTTTAGGGATTCACAAGATACAGTGAAAGTAAGCATACTGTGGAGGTTGGAAAAGGGTTTATAAAGTAATGTCAGGTAAGACACTGAGTCTTTCATATTCATTTGGGATATTCCATTTTAGGTCAGGCGCACTGAATTACTCTTTTCTTTCCACTACTGAAATTGGTAACCTACTCCAGAAACACACATAGAATTGAAAAAAAGAGGTCAAAAGTAGCACAGCATACATCAAAGGGATTTGGAATGATAACAAGCCTGTTAATCAGCCCCTGGTTGTTTACTGACAGCAGGAGATCTGAACCAGCCATTTAGCAGGTTAGGAGGTAATCATGCACAGATAATTGCTGCTCCTGGAGCACCACTTTTTAAACATGTGGATTTCAACTGTGTCAGTGTGCCCTGTTTCAGATGCGCAGGGTCTGAGTTGCAGGAGACTGGCTGTTGTAACTATAGAGTCTTCATGAGTTAACAGCAAACCACCAAAACAAAGGAAAAAAATAAAGTCCTTAAAAGCTAAATACATCAATAGCAAATAAACAGATAATCCAATCTTGAGATATAGAAAAACTCCTAAAGATCAAAATGTGTGTTCCAATTACATGCTGCCTGCAGGTGCTCAACAAGAGATGAGAACAATAAACACATCAAATCATTGGAACATCTAGCAAATCCTATGTCACTTCCACAAATGCTACTATTAAAAAAAAAAAATCACATCTTAAAACCAAACTCCTGAAACAGTGGATAGGAGAGAGCAAAGAATTAAAACTCACACAGTTCTACTCTGATCAAGTCAGAAGGTTCAAAAATTGTCTAACTTCCTCCTGCTTACAATGTTAAGCTGCTTAATGCACATGGTATATATAAGTTGTATAATCTTTAAAATTTTCACTGGCATAAAATAGTATATGCTATATGGCAACAAAAACATGGCTAAATAAATATTCTTCTTGCTAAAAAAAAAAAAAAAA